>CM047807.1:68928243-69528243 GCA_026214975.1 Gentiana macrophylla
TGTTGTTCCAATGAGTCCGAAAAGACTCATAGATTGCCAAAGAGGCAAACTGAGAAACCCCATTGATAAGAGGCATGGCATCCCCTTCAACTCTTTGCTCTCCTCCTCGGCCTCTTTGGGATCGGTTAGCTCTTCTTACCATTGAATTTGGACCGAATACGCTGATTTTGCTGAAAACGTTGTCACGTAATTGCGACAGCACCACACACAGCTACCGGAGTATCGATTTTTTGGTTGTTCTGGGATTCTACAACCCGTTACTGAAGATGGAAATTTGGGGTTGCAGAAATGGTGGTGGTCGAATTTACAGCAGCAACAAAATGGTGGGGGTTGGTGTTTTAGTAGTGTTATGATGGTGGTATAAAAATGGTGATGAAGAAGAAGAATAAAGAAATTTAGAAATGGAGAATTGAGTTTTTGGAAATAGGGATGAGAGTGGTGGTTTAAATAGGGAAAATGGATAAATTTGAAATTTGAATTGGTTTGAATTTTGATGGGTTTAAAGAAAGGTGGGTGGAGTAATTGTGATGAGAAGATTGAGGCGTGATTGAGGAGATTGAGGGTGAGTGGAGTAATGGTAGTAACAGGAAGGGCAAAAGATGGAGTGGCAAAGTAATGGTGTAAAGGGGATGGTTTGTCTCCACTGTTATCCACGCACCAGCGCATGCTCCTGGCTCATGCTCAGAATAACTCAAAAGCCTCAGGAATTGTGTCCTACCGTCCCGCAATTGCCGGAGTACTTTTATACCGGTTCTTGTATCTCTTTGCCTGCTCACCTCCTTCATCAATTCTTTGACAAACATCTATCAACATTGACTCCTCATAAATTAGTCTTCATTTCCCTTTCGTATTTTTCCTCCGAATTTGCAAACCTACTTCTCTAGACTGATCAATAAGTAAAAAAAACCTTCCTGCCATCCCTCGAGAACTAATCCTAGGGTTGTGGTAGGATGAAAAAAAGCTTGTTGGTCCGTTTGGCTACTTTTATTCTCACTCGATCTATCCTAAAGGGTTCATAAGTAGTTCTGAGTTTAGAGTCTCTAGCTCGACTTTCCTTTGACCTTTCCTCAGTCAGACTTTGGCTTTTTTCTCCACTAGACTTGAACTGAAGAGGACATAACCATGGTAAACCTTCCTTCTTTTTCTATACATGCTTTCCATTGGCTTTTCAAACCTAGGAAGAAACACGTTTCTTTCACATCTAGAAGGGCGTCATCACGGACTGACTCATGAGCCTTCTGCCTTGCACTCTTAATCTTTCTTTCTCGTGCATGTGGCCTTCTCCTACTTTGAGAATTTTCTTTAAGTTCAAGTCCACTTTCTCAACTTTTGAATTCTTGCCAACACTACGGCTACCAAGATTAGAGCTCTCTAGTAGCGCTTTGTCATGGTCCTTATCATCTTTTACTCGAAGTAAGATAGACATAAACTCCTGCTCAATGGTCTTTATATCCTCTTTCTTCTAATTTCGCATATCCTCTACCTTCATATTCTCAACCTCTCCAGATTCATAGCTGACTCTACAATCCACTGGTCTATCTAGTCGTTCCAATATCTCATAAGTGACGATGTCATTATTCAATCTCAACGTAATCTCGCTATTACCGTAGTCTGGGTTAGCTCGGCTTGTGGCTAGGAAAGGGTGTCATAATATAACATTCGCACTGGGATCATCAGGTATGTTTAGGATTAAGAAATCAGTCGGGTACTTAAAGCATCCTATCTATATTTCATAATCCTCGAACACGCCTGCTACCATACTCTTTATGGAAGTCCTCATACTCTTTCAGATTAGCTTCTTTTTCCTTTTTTGCCTTAGCACGTTTTTCCTCCGGTACTCTTTTTTGGTCACTTAGATATTGCTCGTAAACCTTCGAACCAGGATATGTAGAGATTGGTCTTGGATTCCATACGTATCTCTTATGTGGAGGAGTGGTGCTTGTTTTGTTGCAAATTCCTACTCATCCTTATGAGAGAAAGTCAAAAGTGTTATGCACTACCTGCAAGAGAACAAAACAAAAACACAGTAAAAAAAAATTCCCGCCTCAGCTGGGTCAAGACCCAACTGTTGCGGACAAAGTAACATACAGAGATAAACACAAAATCACAATGGAGGGAACAAAAAGGATCGTTCCAGGTCTCGCAATTGCGGTAGCACCTATCGTAATTTCGAGACCGGTTTAATCTTTTCCGATCGTAAACAGTACTGGGTGTATGCAAAACATACTCTGGACTCGATAAATAAAATTTAGCAGAAAAAAAACAAAAATCCATATTTAGATTTAATGAATACATTGATTGTATTGGCCTTTGTTCCCGGAAACGGCGCACAAAAATTGATCGTCGTGTGTAGGCCACTAACACACACAAAATACTAGCAAGAGTACTTGGTCAATCGTAGTATAGTATAAGCGAGTCAAGGTCGATCCCACAGAGACAAAGTCACTCATTCAATATATCCATCAAACTAACTATGAAAACAAATAATGGTCTTCGACCAACATAGAAACAGAAAATAAAGTTGGTTTATCTCTCCTCATCGATCTCCTAACTTGGTGTAATTAACCCTTGTACCTACTTCACCTCATAATTATCTAGATTTAAACAAAAACACGTGTTTAATTCAGTTTTAACTACGCGTGCAATCTCCTAGAGTTATCTACTTCTTTAATATGACAGTAGACGCCTATGTGATGTTAACCTTCTTCGTTGGTTGTATTAACTCACACGCAATAAGATCTAGAAAGTGCTGAGGAAGCGAGAACCTCCTAAGAAGCTATCGTTAATAGGACTATCACATTCCTAGGAATGATCCAGACTACGTCCTAATTGACACTTCACTTATTGATCGCATGCAAAGCACTTACTAGCAATAGGACTAGGTCTATCGTAGCAGAGTCCTGTCGTGTCAAGGTCGAATCCCACAGAGACTCGTAAGAATGCAAATTAATTGAGATTGAGTTGTCACGTAACGGTCTACGACCAACTATAATATATAAAGAAGTAAAGTGGTGCCAATGAACATACAAGATTATGCAAGTTCAAACGGAGCACACAAGCATTTCTAAGGTATTAGTCTAATTATGAGTTATTGGTTATTCCCTGATAACAAGCATAAATCCTCCCCGTTGGTAAATTATAATTCATTGACATCTACGGGTGCAAACTCCTAACCCCATCTACTTCCACTGTAAGGACAGTAGACAATCTATATGCAACTAACCTCCTTCATTGGTTGTATTAGTTCATACGTACTAAGTTTTAGAGTTGCCGGCTCAAGACCGAAAACCTCCCTAGGCAGCTATCGACTGACTAGCACGTTCCTAAGGATCCATCAAAACTATGTCCAAATTAACACTTCACTAACAGTCCTTCAATATAATTTACGATGACATGCAAATAGTTTATCAGGTCACTAACATGCAAATTAAATACATAGGGTAAAAGACCGTCACAGATCTGAGGAACGCAATCACTACTTCATGATTTCTTCACCAAATAATTAGATCTATAAATACATGGGGTAAAATAAACTAACTACTATATAATTAAACTAAATAAACAATTAAAACATACTAGTCAAATAGAACAACGACAGATCAACATCTTGGAAAGATAGAAAATCATACCCTTGAAGATGAGTGTAGATCTCCCCCATATCTCTCCCTAGGAGGGGAATCCATCGACTCCGTGACTAGAACGCATAAAGTAAATAAATAAAGAACTTTTATTGCATAATAATTGTATGTTTTGAGGTACAATGAATTTTGAGGCGATGCCTCTTATTTATAGCTAAATAAACCGACTTAGAAAGACCTAGAACTACCCCTTGTCCATGAAAACGCATTTCGGAAGATTCTGGACTCTCGGTAAGTTGGCGGTAACACCCGATTTACCAAGGGCATTTTTGTCTTTTTCCATCTGCCAACTTGACTTGGAAGGTTCTGGAATGCCCTAGGCCCAATCTTTTCGTTCAGTCCGCTCCAAAATTGTCCCTAATACTTAGCCCAATAATTCGTATTCTGAAAATAATCAAATAAAGCACGAAATAATATCGACTAAGGGAAAATAAACGTTAAATGCAAAATACTCGACTCACGAACATGACATATGATATTCAACTCAAATGGTTCACAATTATAGGTCGAAACAACTATTTTTAGCTCATAATGGATAGAATGTTGATGTCGTAGGATATACTATTTTAAGCGTCATCACTTATCGTCATTCATGTTAATTTACAAATACAATAAGCAGATTAGGCAGATCTAACCGACTGTTAATTAAACTTGTCAATCAACGTAGATGAAGCTGAACCTCCAGATTTAGGGGTTACCTAAGTTGCACCGCAATTTGGGTAAAGACCGCCGTAATTGCGAGAGCGGTGGTTCCTAATTCTGGAATTTCATTGTTCTGTCCTGACTAATTCTTGTTAATGACGAGTTGTTTAAGCATGCAGGTTAATTACATCACGTTAATCAAAGTAAATCTACCATAATGAAGAATATGAATGAAAGTTCAAAAATTCATACCTCTATGACGGTTGATCTAACTTGATCAACTCATGTTAGTTGATGGCTTGGAAGAGATTATGAAAGGAAAACAAAATAAAACTCAAGAGGAACTTTATTTCATAAGTAATAATGTATATTATCAAATTTCTATTGCGTACCTAGTTCCTTTATAATCAATTCGGAACAGCCTTTATATAGCTATAAAAACCGACATAATCAAGGTAAACTATAACCGACTTAATGTTCTCAATGGCGGCTTCGATTTCTTGTCCAACAAGTCGCGTAGCTGCAGCTAGGGTTGTCGCAGTTGCCGGACTTTTTTTCTTCGATTCTTGGCCCAGCATATTTCTTCCAGACTTTATGACTTCGGCCCAATTTTCCTCTAAGATTCGTTCCCATTTCGCTCCATGACATGGCACATCTAAAAAGTACGGAAAACAACATGAAACAGTACCAAATCTCAGGATAAAATATATAGATGCAGAACGACAAACCAAGGAACCGACTATACACAATTGACAAGTATTTCATACAATAATTCATCTATCATTCCGTAATTGAGCACAACTCAGGGTAAATAAACATATACTTTATAGTACTACTTTCATGGTGATTAGGGGGTAGTTGATAACACGCTATTTAGTACCTTAAATCATACTTTTTTAACGCCGAATTATGTTCGAGAGAGGGAATATAGTCTAAATATCATGCGAAAATACATGTTAAATGCGTAGTGCGTGTTCTCTGGATATTGATTGTACATTTGTATGATTTCCCATGAATTTGGCATTGCTTTACTATGTTTTGCTTGCTTTTTAGGTGTACCTTATTTTGGAGTAGTAAAGGCATGCATTGGACTGAGAGAAAGTCATTGGACTGAGTTAGGAGAGTTAATGAAGAAATCTACCGGAAAAATAAGCCGAAGATGGGCTCGATGGGTTGAGGCCCACCACTGCCTTATCGAGAACTTGAAGGACAAGAAACCAACCTTACAGCGTTTTACTATGTCGGCTAGGGTTTTATTGAGTCTTTAGTTGGCTATAACGCCTATATAATGCCTGTATTAGACTCTAGTAAATATACACTTATCAATCACTCATCATATACTCATATTATCTATCGAGTTCTATGGAATAAAAGTTTAATGTTTTGCTTTGTGAGTTTCTTCCGGTTTCTCTTATTCTAAGCCATCTCTAGCTTGAGTGGATCAAAATAGATCTCCAAAGGCGAAGGTATAAAGCTTTCAACGTTCATTTGTATCTTAGATATGGTAGATTTCCTTGTTTTTTACGTGTTGTAATTAGTCTGAATGTTTAACAACCCCGTAATTTACCAGAATTAATCAGAATGAAACGATGTATTTCCAGAATTATGAACCACCGCGCTCGATTCAGCGACATTCTATATCACCTAATCGAGGCAACTTTTAGGTCACCCTAATCTAGAGATTCAGCATCAGCTAAACAAAATTGTAAAACATATTCTGATTAACTCGAGGAATTATGGGGGCTGTAAAAATGATGATTAATTACCCCAAGCCGTGAGATAGGTTTGGAATGGAGGAACACCGTTTCTTTTTGTTCTTATGTTGGTCAAAGAACGCCTGTGTATTCTTAATTAGGTTAGGTGTGTTGATTTATAAAGTTGCATTGTCTCTGTGGGATTGATCTTGATTCGCCGTTGCTATACTACGATTTGACCTAGTACTCTTGCTAGTATAAGCGACCTCACGAGGACGTCAATAATAAACCAAGCAGACAACACTCTACCAATTTGTCGACTATAAAGCTCTTCTCTTATTGCTTAAGTCTCACTACCACTCATTCATAAACACCATCGCGTATCACCGGTAAATCATACATAAACAGCCAGATATCCTTACTATACAATCATTACCGCGACCGTGATAATTGTGACATTATCAAAACCCAACTTACTTAGAACATGAAGTGATTGAAGAGGTGGAAGTTTGAATTGGTGAGACATGGAAAGGAAATATGGAAATGAAAGTTGATGGTTGATCAAAAGCATAAACACATGAAGGGACGCAACATCACCCTCTGGAACTGCTGGGAGGTTTCCAAAACTGAAGGGAACTGCTTTCGGAGACTGAAGCCACCACCGAGACGGTGATTTTCCACCGCTAAGACGATTGTTGGCTTTCAAATAAGGTCCCACATGTCAAATTTAAGGCGCAAATTTTATTATGCTCCTGGATCAATATGACTTGGGGAACCAGGACCAATAAAAAATAAGAAAAACTCATGAGTCCCTACCGTGTAAAATATAAATGTCATGTTTTTACAATTTTACCCTTCTTTTAAGAATTATTATTGATGGAACAAGAATGACATGGTGATCCTGACCCACCATAAGAAAACTACAGAATTCAATGTAGAAAGGGAATGTTGTACATGTGATTCTCACAAAAACACATTTCTCTTGCGTCACCTCGTCTCGAAGGGTGAAGTAATTCGATTTTGGGCATCACAAATACATTCTCCTTTTTCTCCCTCTTGTTGGCCATACTTAAACGAACACTTAAGCATGGGGAAGTACAAACGAATGGTTAAAGCCTTAAAAGGATAAGAATTAAGGGGATTTTGGAAAATCAGGCTTTGTCCCCCCCTGGAATTAATGTGGCAAAACCGACCACATTCGTATTTAGTTTTTACGACAATAAAATTGTCGTTAATACACCCATAACGACAATAATATTGTCGTAAAACCAACCAATAATAGAACTCCTGATTAATGGCGTAACGAGGTACGTTTAACAACATTATTATCAGCTTTAAATATATAACGACAATAATATTGGCGTTAAAAATACCTCGTTGCCGCCAATATTTAGTTATTTGGCAATTCCCCTCTATTTGAATGTTATTTATGTGTGAATTGCTTACCACAAAACAACTCTTAGCTCAACCAAAAACCATAAACAAAATCTCCAAAAGACTGTGTTTAATCTTCAAGTTTGTATCATCAAACAAAGAGGCTGCTCCATCAAGGAAGTTCGGCATGGGTAAGTATTATTTGTTTTTTTGCAATAACTTCATATAATGTGTATATTGTTTTTAATTTAATGAAGAAAATGATGAAGACGATGAAATTGCTTAATTAACACAAATTGCTTAATTAACACCTTTGTCTGTATGCTTTTACGATAGATTGTTTGTTATTGGCGTTTAGTATTAAGATATACGGATATTGTGTTGAATGATGAAGTTTGTGTAAATTGGTTTGTAAATTGTGATGAACAGAATGATGAAGACGATGAACCAGTTATTGGCGTTAAACATGTTTCTACGCCATTATTATTGGCGTTAAATATGCTTTTACGCCATTATTATTAGCGTAAAATTATTTTTTACGCCAATAATAATGACGTAAAAACAGGTTTAACGCCAAAAAACAGGCTTGTGATCATATAATGTTTACTATGATTTGATAATTATTTTCACATCAATAGTATGTAATATATTAAGTATAATATATACTAATTATGTGAAAATGATTATGAAAGTATACTATGAATTTTCACATGATTTCATAATTTTCACATTATCATACGTATAATATATTATATACTCATTATGTGAAAATTAGGTTTTTCCCTTTAGAGTCTTTAGTATCATATTTAATATATTAATTGCGTTTAGACTTTTTATCATTTCAGATCTTTAGTATATGTATATAATTGCCTAAGTATGATTTTTCTAATTTAATGGCTTAGTATATGCATATGCCTAATATTACTAACAATGTAACCTAACCAGATGATGTGCATATGCATTATTATGTGCAAATATGATATTTAATAGCCTTGTATCATATTTAATTCTCGGATTGCCTTTAGCCATTTTATCATTTAATATCTTTAGTATATATGTATATAATTGCCTTAGTGTGATTTTTGTAATTTAATGGTTTAGTATATGCATATGCCTAATAGTACTGACAATGTAACCTAACCAAATACGACGGCGATGAAATGATGAATAACACATAAGACATAACGCAAATAAGAACGAACAACGACAATAACATCGACGACTTCCGTTCTGCCTTACGGTGAAAGCCTCCACCCGAAAGTGAGGTTCTTGTAGGTCTAGGTTGTTTTCGATTCCACTCCTTCCTTCTCACCAGTTATGGCCTTCCTCATGCCTGCAAGAAATGAGGTCCTATAGGACAGCTCGTAGAGGATTTGTAGGTTTTCTTGTTCATCTCTCTACTCAGCAGCTTGGTAAAGCCTCAGCCGAAAGTGAGGCATCCTGCAGATTAGGTATTTCAGTGCTGTTTCGCCGGATTCGTCCGGCATCTCCATCACTCCTCCCGGGGTTTACTAACAAACAACGCAACTAAATTATTCAAAACTTAAACATCTACCAACTGCCGTACCTTAAACATCTAACAACCGGAAATTCAACAAAATCACACTAAGATCCAAACAAACAAAACATCACTATAACTTGGATAATGAATGACTACACTAATTTCCAATCTTATGTATATGTATACTGTCACGAACGGATATGCACGTGTATGTGTGCAATCGTGTGTGTATGTTTGTGTATGGTATGTATATATATATATACAGTGACAAACGGATATTGTTTGTGTCATGTATATATGTACATTGGATATCGTTCTCGTGTCGAGTTCATATTCATATATAATAATATATATATATATATATATATATATATATATATATATATATATATATATATATATATATATATATATATGTACATTGGATATCGTACTCATGTCGCGTTCATATATATATACGCAACAGTATATATATATATATGTATATGTATATAAGATTATACAAGTAGAAGTTGTCATTCTATTTATATGTATGTGTCTGTACAATTTCCCTATATATAGATAAACACATACACCTATACATACACACACTTTTATATAAAAATCTATATACACACATATGCTTACACGGACCTATTTTAAAATTACTTGTGGATACTGACGAGTGGTTGTTGATTTTTTCTCAGGTGACAACATGTTGGGTATTTCATTTACTTTGAATGGGAAATGGAATAACAAATCCGGTAAAGAATGGTCTTATTCGAATGGAACCGCTTATATCACTTGCGTGAACAGGAATATTTCCTTTTACGAAATGACGGAGAAAAATTACAAGAGAGCCGGCATTGATCCTCTTGGGTATAAGTTGAACATTAAAGCCTTGTACACGACCGGTGGAACACACCAAATGCCTCCTGTTGAGATTTCAGACGATGACTCATGGTACGGTTACATTTGTGAAAAATTAGCAAATATTCCCGTGAAACTATGTGTTGATGCCAAAAAAGTTGTTAGTTATGATCCTCCGAGAGATATGAATGAGACCATGATTGATTTAAAAGAAGAAAACTACGGTGAAGGTTTTCCCAATAACGATGACAATCTTGTTCGTTGTGCTCAACCCGAGATATTATCAGCAAGGGTTCCTGATATATATACTCTTGATAACGGAAGAGAACGATCGGATCATATGCTAGATTACGGGGGTTCTGATACACCATACTCGTCTGATCATATACTCAGTGAGGTACCAAATACATCATTCACTGAACTACTGTTTGGTAGCTCCAGTCAACCTTATAACGACGCTACAACAGCTCCGACTATACCAGTTTTGAATACTAGTCGTCGATTACGTGGTGGACCTCAAATTCTGAATACGAGTCATAACGCTCCACCCACAATGAATTGTACTATTCCGACTATTCCAGTTCAACCCAGTTTTGGCCTAGGTGGTTCATTTTTAAACCACAGTATTGCACACCATGTTGAGTCCCGACACACATATGGCAGTAGCAGTCATGATGGAGGGAGTGATTTAGGTGATTTTGGAGATAGTCTTCCACCAATTGAAATACCGTTGTGCCCTAGCACAGGGACGATTACCATTGAAGACGAAGATGGTTTGTATGTTGGAAGGTTGTTCAAAAATAAAGATGAGATGCGTGACATATTACGATATCACGAAATGAAGAATAGGTATCAGTTCAAACTGAAAAGGTCTGATAAGGATAAACTGTATTTGAAATGTAAGCGATCGAATAAATGTGATTGGAAGTTGAATGGTAGGAAGGCTGAGGGTGACGATGTCCACTATTTCAAGATAACTGAGTATGAGGCAAAACAAACATATGGACTGGAAAGCATAACTAATCTGCATGCTCAAGCCACACTTTCTTCTATTGGCCGTTTGGTAAGGTACGACATTATTGAACTTAATGGAAAATTTAAAGCAAAGAATGTCCAAGTTGCGGTGAGTAAAGAATTTGGCTTATCCCTTAGTTATGACCAAGCTTATAGATGTATACAAGAGTCTTTACGTCTGTTTGGTGGAACTCCAGAACAGTCTTATACTAAGATGGCTGGGTATTTTCACATGCTTAAAGAAGCAAATGCCGATACATTGACGGACATAGAAAGGGATAGCATGGGTAGGTTCAAGTATTGTTTTCTGTCATTGGGACCAAGTATTGTTGGATTCGAGTTTTGTCGTCCTATAGTATGCGTAGATGGTACTCATTTGAAGAATAAGTATGGAGGGACTTTATTAGTTGCTGTCGGAGTAGATGCGGGTGATCACTTGTTTCCATTGGCCGTTGGCGTAGCCGACGGTGAGAGTAATGATTCACGGACGTATTTCTTTAACCACTTGAAGAAGGCAATCGGAGAACGTGAGGATCTGGGAGATTTGTCATTTGTCTCAGATAGAAATTAGGCAATCAAGTATTCCCTTGAAAGAGTGTTTCCAGATGCTTACCATGGATATTGCTACCACCACCTTGACATGAACGTCAATGACATTTACGGTAAGAACAAATATCGTCCAATAACATTGAAGAAAGCAGCTTACACTTGTTCAGAACGGGAATTCGAAATATTGTTTGAAGAGATTAAGCATAAAGATACGGAGGTTCATAGTTATTTAGAGAATGTCGGAGTGAAATACTTGGCAAGGGCACATTTTCCTGGAACACGATACGCTATCATGACAAGCAACTATGCTGAGAGCTTCAACACTGTACTTCTCGAGGCACGGAACATGAATATAACGAATATGCTTGAATTCATTAGAAAGACGTTACAATGTTGGTATCATAAGCGGAGAGAGTTAGCATACGGCTGTAGTAGTGTATTAGCACCAGAAGTTGAATCGAAGGTGATGGATACGGTTCATCGTAGAATAAACTTCATGCTCTATCCCATCGACGCCGTTGAGTTTCAGGTGTCGAACCTTGATAGCAGCAGCAGAGTTAATCTCTACGACCATAAGTGCTATTGTGGAGAGTGGCAAGCACATAGGCTACCATGTGTACATGCCGCTGCAGCTGTCGCAGAACGTCATCTGAACATTTATGACATATGTCATCCTTATTTCAAAGCGGTGTGCTTCAAACGTATTTATGAAGGCCGCATGTTTCCGTTCCTATTGAAGAGCATTGGAACTCCCATATAATGTTCGAACAGACGTTATTATTCCACCTATTGAGAGGGATAATGTGTCGGGCGACCGGATACGGCATGGACGAAAACAAGGCCGACGTAGAACGAAGAGGATACTTTCAAACGGAGAACGTAGAGCTGCTAGATTAGGAGGATACTTTCGGTAGGCCGGCGTATCAAAAAATGTTCAACTTGAGGTCTACCTGGACATAGAAAAGACAAATGTCCTACACCACTTCATTTGGCTGGCCCACTCAATGTATAGTATAATTTAGATTGTTAATTTGATGTATGAAAAGACTGACGAGTTTTGCTTTGTCTTTTCGATAACAATGTTCTGTAATCGTTATGTTTCGCTCAACATTTTGAATGCTTGATATTTCTTTAGAATATACTATATCCGCATGGTATTGTAGCTTTATATATACCAAACCCCTCCCCCCAATACTCCCATTCCAGACCCCAATTAATTCATGTAAAGAAATTGATTCCTTTCCCAAAAAATGAAAAGTTGTAACAAAAAAACTTCTCACCTAACTAGCTATGTAACCTTTTTAAAATGACAACCCCATGTTAGTAGAGAAAATACACAGCGATAGAGACATTTTACTTCAAATTTAGGTAGCACAAGAACACAAAACAGTACAATTATCAAGGGTGGTCATGTGATCGTCGAAGATCATCCATTACAATTGCGAGTAGAAAGAAAGAAAAAACAAGAAATAATATAACAAAATAGTTAAACAAACCAAGGGTGGTCACTATATATGATAGCAGAGGTTTCTGAAGAAATGTCTTGCGATAGCCGTGATAAGAAAAGAAAAATAGATATAACCATCACCACTACTCCCAAGCGATATGTGACAAATCCTACTAATAATGTAACGTCCAACGTCAACTTCGTAATGGAGAAATGCGTACACCAAAACGTACAAATCAAATGGCGGTTCAAGAGTGTGTATAGTACCATAGAGGCTATTGGCGAACAATTTGATCATAACACGCTCCTATTCGGTAGGCAGTTGACAGCGAGCAATTATACGTTGCAATTCACGAACGTTGGAAGCCCCGTTGAAGAAGTCACTGGATGCTTCAACTCCACTTACACCATAGTAGTTATTGATCCAGTCAACCCCTAAGGCAACATCTACTCCACGTATTTTGTGCACCCCAGATGCTATGGCAGAGCACTCTCCAGCTACATTTGACCTAACAACTGCATAGAATTCACGAACAATTGATCTGTTCATAGAGGATGTCGATGCGGGACGATTTGCGAGGCCCTTCAACGAAAGTCTACGTATGAGTCTCTTCATCTTGGTAGGTAGACTCTCCAATTCAATTCTCCTCTCTCCGATAATAGCTCTATCTTGGAAGAGGGTACTTCAATTATGACGCTCTTCGTCTGTTCTGAAGCTCAACCTCAGTGTCTGAAGCTCGTACCATATTGTCTGAAGGTCGTATATCACCGAGGAATCAATAACACCCCTCCTAGGGCCATTAACAAACACAGGTTGATGAGGATTCCATGGAGGATCCTCATACTCACGGGAATTTGGTTCATGCCATTCCCGAGGAGGGAAATAGGTTCAGACATTGTGTATATAATTGAAGTAAAGTAGAAGGTTATGCAGAGGTAGTTTAATAGGTCATGGTATATAGAGATTTGGCGTCAATATTATCACGACCAATTGAAGTGTGGGACCCACCGACATCGACCACACATGGCAGGGAATCTCGTTTGACAATAATACTATCAGCGTCAGAGTCCATTTGATGGAAATATTATCGTCGTCAGAGTCCATTTGACGTCAATATTATCGTCGTAAAATCATGCACGACTGGTGACAAGACCTGACACTGTACCCTTGTGTCCTGCCTACGGTCTATATTATCACGACCACTTGAAGTGTGGGACCCACCGACATCGACCACACATGGCATGGAATCTCGTTTGACGACAATACTATCGTCGTCAGAGTCCAATTGACTTCAATATTATCGTCGTCAGAGTCCATTTGATGTCAATATTATCATCGTAAAATTATGCACGACTGGTGACGAGACCTGACACTGTACCCATGTGTCCTGCCTACGGTCATAAATCACCACCACTTGAAGTGTGGGACCCACCGACATCGACCACACATGGCAGTGAATCTCGTTTGATGACAATACTATCATCGTCAGAGTCCATTTGACGTCCATATTATCGTCGTCAGAGTCCATTTGACGTCAATGTTATCATCGTAAAATCATGCACGACTGGTGACAAGACCTCACTTGAAGTGTGGGACCCACCGACATCGACCACACATGGCAGGGAATCTCGTTTGACGACAATACTATCGTCGTCAGAGTCCATTTGACGTCAATATTATCGTTGTCAAGTCCATTTGACATCAACATTATCGTCGTAAAATCATGCACGACTGGTGACAAGACCTGACACTGTAACCATGTGCCCTGCCTATGGTCAATATTATCACGACCACTTGAAGTGTGGGACCCACCGACATCGTCCACACATGGCATGGAATCTCGTTTGACGATAATACTATCGTCGTCATAGTCTATTTGACGTCAATATTATCGTCGTAAAATCATATTCAGACCCACCCCATTCTCCCTATATATACTATGAGACATCCCAAATAATCATACAAGAACGAACAATTACAAGAGCTTTGGCCATTTTTACTATACAGTGAAGCAAATGGATTTTCCAAGTTTCTTTAAAGTTCTTGATGGCGGTTTCGCAACAAGTTTGGTATGTCATTATTAATTAACTTACATTTATATCACTTATATTATGATTGAACCAACATGATATGTTTCTTTTTTCATAGACGCTACATCCAGCATACTTTAATAGGTGGAACGACACGATGGGGAACATAGATATGACCGTTCTCAGAAGCCGATTAGGGACATGGGAAGTGAGGATTGGAGCCGTAGACAATGGAACTCTTCGTTTCTTTGGGGAAGGTTGGGAGGAGTATGTGGCCGCTCATGACTTGAATGAGGGGGAGTTTATAGTGTTTGAACACAGAGGGGATTTCATTTTCGACACTATTATGCTGGATCACACTTCTTGTGAGAAGACTTTTTCTGTTTCCAATGGTGAAGAAGATGATGCAGGTGCAAGTCACCAAAATCCCCATTTTCAGATGACGCTGGCAAACTGGGCATTTTCACATGGTTATGTGGTGAGAGATGAATTTGATCATTTTAGTTCTTTTTTTGTGTATCTTTCTTCCTCATTGCAATTTTTAACAGTATTTAAAATTGTTTGTGATTTGTAGAATATTCCAATGCCATTTGCTAGAACAAGCGACATGTTGCGAAACAAGACGGTCGAACTGCGAATTGCCACATGGGAATCATGGTGTGCTAGAATTGTAGCTTCTATTTCAAACTAACAACAAGTTCATTTAAGCGGGTTAAATGATTTTATTACCGACAATGACCTAAATGTTGGAGATGAATGCACCTTTGAAGTCGTTGATGAACCTATAGAAAATCACGTCGTGTTTATTGTGGTGATTACTAGACATTGAAGAGCATTTATTAAGACGTCGTCCTATCCTATTTAAGCCAATGTATCATTACTCTCTTTCTTCTTAAGTTTGTAAGCCTTGTATGTTTCAGGTGTATCATTACTCTTTCTTTTTATATATGTAAGCCAATGTAGCAGTTACACAACAAGTTTTCATTCTACAGAGGTAGTCTAAAGTTGTAAACATAAAAGTAAATAAGACTTCATCAAACTAATCAGACAATGGCATTCAACAAAAAGATTGGTCAAGACAAGAACTCATACAACAAAAATCACCAACTTTAACAAAGTCTTTTGTTTTAACACAATAGAACTATATAGCAGTAGTACTGTTGAAGCCCATATATGAAATCATAAAGCAAAATCCATTATATTTAATTACGAGGAGAAAGAAAAATAATGTGATCATGGAGTCTATAGACTAAAAAGACAAACTGAAATCATAAAGCAACATATGCAACTTCAACAAAGTCTACAACTTTCTTCATTGTTAAAAGAAAATAACTTGCACGTGAAAAATAAACCTTAAAAGTCATCTTCAGCATATTCCGGCACCCCGGCAGACCTCACGCACATAGCTGTGATGAGATAAGGGAAAAATATATATCCATCGCCTGCGTTGCCCTTTGCTATCTGTCAAATCCTGGAGAGAATATACTCTCCGACGTCAAAGTATGATGTGATAGATGCGTACGCAAGTGCGTACAAATCAAATGTCGGTGCGGTGTAGTTCACCGTGCCATACATATTGGTGGCAAGGAACATAATCAAGAAAGGAAGGAATGGACCGCACCAGGACTAGGGTGAAGGGCAGGTACGCCTCACACGTTCCCACAGATGCGTCTGCCCAAACAAAATAGCCATGTCACGCTGTAGTAATTCAGGAACATCCGGAAATAGAAAGAAATCCAAACCCTGTGGATATTCTTGAATGGCATACTTCTCGTTGATCAATGTATTATCCAAAATGACGGGTACACCTCGCACTGTGACACACCGTTCATTGAGCCCTACCGTAGCTACACAAGCGTAGAATTCACGCACAATAGACAGATTCATGTGATGAAAGCTTAATGGGGTTTGGGGGACACCATGCCATCCATTATCTCGGAACAAGTTGTTAATCAAACCAGGTAGACTCTCCATATTCAATCATCTCTCCGGAACAACAGCTCTTGACATCCAATTAGCCACGTACTCACGCCTCTCCTTTTCGGTTGTGAAACGGTTTATGAGAGACTCCTCGTCCAACGCCAGATCAATTTCGTCATTGAGGATGAACATAGGAGCATGCGGGTTAGACATTGAATATAATAGAAGGGAAATGAGAGGGATGAGTCATTTAATAAATGATCGGTTAATATACAGACTTTTAATTATGGGAAGTCATAAATCACCACCACTTGAAGTGTGGGACCCACCGACATCGACCACACATGGCAGGGAATCTCGTTTGACGACAATACTATCGTCGTAAGAGTCCATTTGACGTCAATATTATCGTCATAAAATCATGCACGACTGGTGACAAGACCTGACACTGTACCCATGTGTCCTGCCTACGGTCAATATTATCACAACCACTTGAAGTGTGGGACCCACCGACATCAAACACACATGGCATCGAATCTCGTTTGAAGACAATACTATCGTCGTCAAAGTCCATTTGACATCAATATTATCATCGTCAAAGTCCATTTGTGACTTGTGACGAGACCTGACACTCTACCCATGTGTCCTGCCTACGGTCATAAATCACGACCACTTGAAGTGTGGGACCCACCGACATCGACCACACATGGCATGGAATCTCGTTTGACGACAATACTATCGTCGTTAGAGTCCATTTGACGTCAATATTATCGTTGTAAAATCATGCACGACTGGTGACAAGGCCTCACTTGATGTGTGGAACCCACCGACATCGACCACACAAGGCAGGGAATCTCATTTGACGACAATACTATCGTCTTCAGAGTACATTTGACGTCAATATTATCATCGTCAGAGTCAATTTGACGTCAATATTATCGTCGTAAAATCATGTATGCCTGGTGACAAGACCTGACACTGTACCCATGTGTCCTGCCTACGGTCATAAGTCACCACCACTTGAAGTGTGGGACCCACCGACATCGACCACACATGACACGGAATAACTCGGAATTGATTAAGATCCCTATAACCCATATTCAACTCCGCCCTATTCTCCCTATATATACTACGAGACATCCCAAATAATCATGCAAGAACGAACAATGGGATGACTCAAAATCTTCCTACAAATACATTAGATTAAGAGCATCACATCTCATGTCTAACTCGGGTTATTTATTCCCTCTTTGGGTAAACCCGCATGCCCCTGTGTTTGATAACGAGGGTAGGGAAGATGTGTCCTATGACAAGGAGACACTCTTAAGTAGGCTCCCTGATGATGGGGATAGACATTATTTCGAGACTAAACTGGATTGGTAGAGCTGTAGTTGCAGAGAGGAGGTTATCGTGGGATAGTCTGCCTATACTCTTGAGAGACAGATTACTCAGAATTGGGTGGTCTGGTTTCGCTAATACCCTTGATGCAACGGTGAGTATGAATCGGTCTATCGTTCTTGAGTACTATGCAATTGTTCAGAGTGGGATACTTTGGGGGAGGACCGCAAGCACACCGCGACGCCTCCGAGGGGTTACCGTTAGTTTGGATGTGGGGTGGATCAACCGTTACTATGGCATTCTAGAAGTTCCAGACGGTGAAGAATTTTTCAGGCATCATTCAATGATTGTGCTGGACAATGGGATGGATTTGATGTATGAACTCGCTAATGCATTTGGTGGGACTCATCTTTGGGGTCCTATCGAAAGGACAATTGATGGTTTGGTTGAATATATTCCAGCAAGATTAAATGGCGAGTGGGTACGTGTCATGCTTATGTTTCTTGCGAATCGCGTCGACGGTACCATACATCACATTCAACCAAACTTGGATATTTACATCCTTGCATACGCATTCTTATATCATCGAGTGAATGTGGGACGATACATCATGGATAGGGTTAACAGGATAGCGAGGGGGAGACATGGTGATGGTTATATCTTTTTCCCATTTCTTATAACGGCAATGGCCAGAAGCTTTGGGGTACCGGATCTTGAAATTGTTTGGCAAACGCTGCCTTTAGTATTTAATGATCACCCTTGGTTTATTTAAGCAGTGTGCTTAGTCTTAAGCGTGTATAATTACTCTTTATTTTTATGTTTGCAAGCCCCGTATGTAAGCCAATGTATCATTACTCTCTTTGTTTTTATGTTTGATTTTACTACTTATCATTTCACCGATTAGATCTAAAAAACAAACTAAAAATATAGTATAAATATTACAACACCATAAGTTCATATAATAAATATCAAACTCCTATATGCCGTGTAAACAGATCTACGGCCATTTTGTTCCGGAACCTATGTACGGTTAAATCATTCAGCTATTCTATCCTCGCCTCATTTATGATTAAAAGCTCCATAATCTTCAGCGTGAAAATCCCACATAGCTTCCTGCATATTAAAGCCATAAATTTTGAAATTGAAATGTTGAAATTAACAATTCTAAATAAGGTTTTATACGTACCAATTCTTCGTCTGTGGACATTCTTTATCGGTGAGCAGTACTCTACGAAATGATGGTTGATCTGGATCGAGCATCCATTGTGATTTTTTGCAATGTACTGATCTCGATAACACTACCCTCATATATCGAGACCATTTCTCTATGGTTGGATCTATTAGGTCCGAATTATCTTGTCTGTATCGGCTGTCGTATAAGATGATCGTCCAGTCACTGATTGACATGACCACAAGCACCCAATGCAGATCGTTAATCGTCCAGATAGCATAAGCAGTTGTTTTCTGGGTCCATGCAGAAGCTTATAATGATAGCTGGTACGGACAGTCCACAGCTAAATTACCATCCCATTTATCTAATTCGGACACAAGAATCCTTGCAAAAGAGGAATAGCACAATCTCTCATGCTTCTGATAACATTGCGGGTAAGCCTCCATACGAGCAGTTAATAGACCCACATATGCATCAATGTGCTGCAACTGGAATGTTTATTACTCAGACATCATATATGTTACAGAAATGAGAAAACAACTTTTAATGAGTTTACCTCGCAAGCAATATAACTATCTGAGCCTATAAGGTTGCTGAAGAAGTCACGGTCCGCAGGGTAATCGTGAGTGTCTCCGTCAGATCGAATCCCATTTAATAATTGCCGGCTATCACCTGCTTTTGAAGCCAGCCACCTTGTCAATTCATTAGATTGCTCGTCGTTACCCCTACGGAAGGGTGTGTATCTACTTAAATCCGGCTGATTTTCTTTCGTAATCCAGACGGTATTCTTCTTCTTACGGAATTTTGTTGGCTTCGTATTCGGACGAAGGGTCAATTTTAAGTTAACAGCACGCTTACGTCGATCATCTGCATCGACCATCAGATGACTGGCCGTGGATACTTGATTGCTGTTATCCGGGACAACGACATTGTATAGCCGATTGCTACCAGATGGAAGATTTTTTGGGCCTTCAGGAAGGAATACGCCCTGTGCTTGAAGAGTAGCTTCTTTTTCTATGACTAGTTAATCGGGGCTCGAAATCTGATGTGAACTATCGTCGGATGCAGCTTCTCGATCAAAATGAACAGTCCCGGGTGTGGTGAATCCAAAAGCCTCGGCCATAGGTGAAGTGGATTGTGTCAAGTTTGTCACTCCATGATCAGGCCTCTGACGGGATGTCGATGTTTGGTTAGGAATAGGCGGTTGTTGTTCACCAGGGGTGGAAGTAGCTTGTGGCTGGTTCAGTCCCGCCATAAACCCTGAGCTGCTTTGTCTAGCGCCTGTCCCTGTGTTATTCCTGCCGGTATCAGAAGGCCCCGTCCCATCGCTGTTTTTATCCTATAATTGAAACGACCGAATAAGTATTTTGTTATGAACAAATATTATACTTGTTAAAACGTATTTAAAAAAGGTCAATAAAATCATACCTGGCTATTACGCGCTGCAAGATAAAATTGATTCAGAATGACACTGTGATGATTTAACACCTCGTCCTACGCGTCGAGCCTAGCTTTAATGATAGCGAATTCGGCCTTGATTCCCTCTTCGATTTTCTTTGTTGCCGCTTCGATCATCTTACAAACCGCATCAATTATCGGGTCTCCTCGAATAATGTCCCAACCATCAACAACATTAGTACGGTGCTGCACAGGTGACTGGATATGGACATCATCATGATCTTCTCCTTCACCGTCAATTCCTTCATCCCTATTATCGTCATCATCACCCTGTAGGCCGCATCCCCGGGATGTCGATTCATGTCAAATAGTGAAAGGTGCATCGTTATGGTCTAAACGAGGAACATTGGATTGAGTAGTGCCTGCGGTCGTGGCAATTCTAGAAGATCCAACCGCTTTACGCTTTCCAAGAACGGGAGCGGCCGCGGCTTGCTCGAACCCCTGTGGGGGCTGTTGTCGGGGCATTTGTGGAAACGTGCGTCGGGGATGTGAAATTTGCTCTTCAGGTAGACCGAGTCCACGTAGAAATTCAACTTCAGTGCTTTCGGTTGTCATACCATCCAACATACCGACCTGCACACAAAAATATCAAGACATTTAAAAGAATCATTAATCATGGTATTGACATAATCTTAAATGCATTTTATTAAATGGAATGTCATTAATATTACCTCAGGCATAACTTTCATTTCCATGGTGGCTCCACGCGGTGTACTATCCATGCATTTCCATCTCAACATCCGAGGGATGGCTTCACTGTCAATACGAACACAAAATGGTGGATCGCTTGTTTGCAAACGTGGGAAAATTTCATAAGCCTAGTATACTAACGCAGGTGCCCACCCGTCAACCGGTGGCTTGTGCTAGTTTCGATCCTGCTTTTGTACACTGAAGCGCTTAACAATCCGCATGAGGTTTGCTATCTTTTCATAAGTAATTCGCCATAAGTACTCCCCCCATGGAAACTCATTTACAATATTCAAATCTTCAACGACGGAGAATATTTCTTTCGGGATTCCAAGACTGTCATTCCATCATAATAGATATCCATAAATAAAATACACCAAGCCTAACCGGTATACAATCTCATCGGTATGAGCACCGTCTCGAACAAGATGCTCAAATTCCCTCTCCAAAATTTTTATGGTAATAGCTTGTTTTTTATATTTTTTCCAAGTAGCATCCGGGGCCAAATCACATAGAATCACCCGTACCCAAAGTCGGATCAAGATGGCCAAACCGTAAGCCAGATATCATGGCGAACTCTCTCCTGCCAAACACGCATGTTGTCCCCGGGTTACCAAACCTAAAATGCAGCTCATCAGGCATGTCGGGGTATATCATGTTGAATCCAAGATATTTGAAAATCACGCTACCGAACCTCAAATTTTCATGTTTTTCATTCGCCTCTATAAATCGCTTAAATATGGACTTTCTGAACCTGTCTTCAAAATCTACATCACCAACGCTCAACTTTTTTAAAATTGTTAAAACACTTGTCAACTTAGCGGATTCCCCTTTAAAATTCCAAACTCCCTTGAAATGACTCGATGGATCAATTATATACGCTCTCGGGGTGCCTACGAGCTGCATATCACAATATAATGACCATGCATAAGTATTACATCATATGTAACACACATCTCTCTCTATATATATATATATATATATATATATATATGTGTGTGTGTGCATACATATAGATGCGTGTGTGTGCGTATAGATGTGTGTGTGCATATATATATAGATGTATGTGTGTGTGCATATGTATTATATGTGTGTGTCTGTGCATATACATATATTTATTGATTACGACTTATTATAAATATATGTGAAAGTTGTAATGTATATATATGTACGTATACATATGTATATAATGTATATATATGTACGTATACGTACATATATATACATTACAACTTTCACGTATATTTATAATAAGTCGTAATCAACAAATATATGTGTGTATATTTTTTACTGTGAATATCATACACGGCTACACCGTATATGAAAATAGAGACGACACGAATTTTACGTTTATGAACTTATATGCATATTTCCATGTGTATATATATTTTTATATATATATATATATATATATATATATATATATATATATATATATATATATATATATATATATATATATATATATATATATATATTTATATATTTCGTGCTATCTTTTGTGCTTAAGCAAAGACAAGTCTCGAGTGGAGGATAATTATGATGTGTTTGATTTGTAAAATTTATGGTGTCGGGATTTTGGGGGTGCATAGAATGAGTACTCTTCCCTATGTCTTTGGATTTTCCTACACTGGGTTGGGTTTGCCACACATAGGGTTTAAGGGAAGCAATCATGCACTCTATCACGCATTCTTGGGGCGGGCCGGGATGTGGCATTGACTTTGTAGCACTTTATTATTTTCCATTTTAATAAAAAAAAAGCGAGTCATTTTCAAAAAAAAAAAAATTTAAAAAAAAAAAAATATATATATATATATATATATATATATATATATATATATATATATACATATACACACAAACAGACACACACATTTGCACACATACACGTGCATATCCGTTCGTGATGATGATATACATATACATAAGATTGGAAATTAGTGTAGTCATTCATTATCCAAGTTACGGTGATGTTTTGTTTGTTTGGATCTTAGTGTGATTTTGTTGAATTTCCGGTTGTTAGATGTTTAAGGTACGGCGGTTGTTAGATTTTTAAGTTATGTGTAATTTAGTTGCGTTGTTTGTTAGTAAACCACAGGAGGAGTGATGGAGATTCCGGACGAATCCGCGTAAACAAAGATCTTTGAAATACCTAATCTGCAGGATGCCTCACTTCCGGTGAGGCTTTACCAGGTTCTTTGAGTGGAGAGATGAACAAGAGAACCTACAAATCCTCTACGAGCTGTCTATAGGACCTCATTTCTTCTGAGGCATGAGGAAGGCCATAACTTGTGAGAAGGAAGGAGTGGAATCGAAAACAACCTAGACCTACAATAACCTCGCGGGTGGAGGCTTTCACCGTAAGCGCGTAACGGAATTAAATCGATGTTATTGTCGTTGTTCGTTCTTATTTGTGTTATTGTTATGTGTTATTCATCATCAATCGTTTTAGATTACATATATTGTCAGTGATATCGAGCATATGAATATACTAAGGCAATTATATTATACAGGGCTATTAAATATTAGATTATATTATACTATACTAAGGCAATTATATTATATATAGGGCTATTAAATATTCATTCAAAAATATAGTAAGTCAAAATATGTTCACACCATTACAACAAGGCTATTAAATTATTATATACATTCAAACTATGATTATTGAATTATATATAATAAACACTAAATATTTTAAATAATAAACGTAACAACAATATTATCGGCGTTAAACATGTGTTTTACGACAATATTATTGGCGTTACCATAATCTTAACGACAATATTATTGTCGTTAAACACATGTTTAACGCCAATAACTTCGAATATTGGCGTAAAATGAACAACATATTGGCGTAAAAACAAAGTTCAAAACAACAATATATCATCGTGTTCTTCAGGACATTCAAAATCAACCCCTAACCCTAACCAATCTAGCCCTCCTTACAAATTGCACAACAAAAATAGATTCAAATAATCACAGATTTCAGTTCTTATTCGAAAAAAAATGAGAGATGAACATTAACATTCACCTCAGGGGCTATCTCCCGTTGTGGAATTTGATCCATTTGTTCCAAAGGAGCCTCAGAATCCATTGCAAGCACATATCGTTTTTCTGAGAATTTTTGGGGGATTTTTGCAGAATTGAGATAATTTGGGGGAGATGAAGGGGGAACGACAATAATAACATCGAACTGATGATTATTGGCGTAACGATGTATTTTTAACGCCAATATTATTGTCGTTAAATATTTAACGCTGATAATAATGGCGTTAAACGTACCTCGTTACGCCAATAATCATCAGTTCACTTATTGGGTGGTTTTACGACAATAATATTGTCGTTATGGTTGTGTTAACGACAATATTATTGTCGTAAAACCTAATTACGAAAGTGGGCATTTTTGCCACTTTAATTCCAAGGGGAGGGACAAAGGCTGATTTTCCAAAATCCCAGAATTAAGTTACCCAAGAACAGTACATGCTTGCGTGCGGAGACCTTTATTGTTTCAACAAAATCCTTGAAACAAGTCATGAATCTTTTGTTCGGGAAGTTTTTGCATACACCGTACCTACGTGCGGATAGCCTCTGTGGCACACCACACACCACACGATTTCATTCTACACTTAAACTGTTTGGTTCTGATCGTGCGTCACTTCACATATCCACACGTAGGTACGTACTACCCAAAAATTTCACCTTTTGTTCCTAGCTTCATAGTATTCCCCACTGGAGTTAATGTTACTGTCGTTTTATACAAAGAGTTGAATGGACGAAAATTCAAAAGTAGACTTCATTTCTGCCATCAAATAGTCAAGTATTATTGAAACGTCCAATCAAACTACAGTGTATTATGGTACACATCAACCCCGCAAAACTATGTTTCCACAGTCATTGCAGCATGTTCTTTTGTTCTCTCACTGTTCCCTTCCTAACTTCTTCTCATATTTTAAATTTTTTTTTTTCAAGTTTTTGGGGAAAAGATGGGGATCTATCAAAAGGAATTTGCATTTAATCAAATCATTCCGACGAAACATACGTATTATATATATATATATATATATATATATATATATATTTATACTCCGCCGTTCCAAAACGTAAATCCGTTTGAGTTTTTTTAATATGAATTAAGAAAGTTGGTTAAATTGGTTATGTATCATTAATTTTGATGAAAAAAAACTAAAATGACCTTTAAATATTATAATGCTTAGTAGTGAAAAGTGGGTGGGTAATAATAAATTAGGCTTTTGTCTAGAAGGACACATTAATAAAAATATCAGGATTCAAGGAAACTAAAATTTAATCAGGACAAAACCTATACAAACTTCCCAAAATACCCTTTTTAAGTATTTTTCAACCCTAATCCAACCCTGCCGCATCTGCAACTTCAGCGTTCAAAAACAAAATTGATGGCCGCCGGAAGTTGCAGACAAAACCCGAGCCATGGCCGTTTGTACGTTCACTTTCCCGTCAGTACGTTCACTTCCCTCTCCGGCAACCATGGCCACCATCCCCTCCTCCTCTGGTGCAGTCTGCTCTTACCTCTCCAACCCCACTGCCATGGTCAAAGCCTCATCCCATCCGACGTCTTCAGCCCTCTCCCCTACGAATTCTGACAACCCTGTAAATATTGAACATCCGGCAACCATGCTTGCATCTGCGGTTTACTCCGGCCAGGCCTCGTCCGTCCCACCAGCCACGGCAAGGCCTATGTTCACGACGCCTAGGCAATTTCCGTCCTCCTCGAACCCACCACCTGCTGCGAATTTGGTGAAGCAGAGACGGCGCCCCTCCCCACAGCACCACCACTTCTCATTATTTCAGGGAAGTCATTTTCTGGGTTTTATTCTATGTTAATTACTGATTTGATTCCATGTTAATTACCAATTTGATTTGATTTCACCTATGAATTTTTTATTTTTGAATCGAAGCTCTGAATTTTTGAACGATTTGGGGAGGAGAAGCAGGGTGTTGGTGAGGAGAAAGAGGGGTGACGGCTGTGCCGCCGGAGATGAACGATCGGATTTGAACATCGGGGAAGCAGACTGCATTTTTTTTTTAAAGTTTAGGTTTAGGGTTGTTACTATTAATTTTTAACGTTACTAAATTTTTTGATGTAAGTTTATCTATTTTAGGGGCTGTTACTACTTGTTCATTGTCCGTTACTACATTTTACGGGCTGTTACTAGATGAATTTTTTTTTCTTTGACGTAACTTTATCTATTTTATGGCTTTTACTACTTGTTTATTGGCCGTTACTACATTTTATGGGCTGTTACTACTTGTTTTTTGGCTGTACTACTTTTTATTTTGATGTTACTACATTTTATGGGCTGTTACTACTTGTTTCTTGGCTGTTACTACACTTTATCTAGCGTTACTACGTGTTTAATGTGTACAAGGGTATTTTTGTCAATTTATTATGAATTTGTCCTTTTTAATCACATAAAATGTAGTAACGTCCTTCTGGACCCATTTATGATTTTTTTTATCCTTCTAGCCCCTTCCGCCCATAATAAATAAGGGATAAAGGAGAACAATGTAATAAATGATTAATTAGTTACCGAAATTGACTTACATTATAAGACAAAATCAAAAAGTAAACGGATTTATATTTTGGGACGGAGGCAGTATATGCTAGAATAATGATGGAAAGTACTTTTCATTGAATGAATTTAGAGTAATGTACAATGGTATAAATACACATACAGGAAGCCCTAGCTATGCGTATAGTTACAAATATAGTCATATCTAAAATAAATAATAAATATAATAATAAATCCTAATATGCCCCTCAAGTGAGATTGCGAGGGAGAAGACTGTTAGGTGTAGTGCCCGAAAGACAATTATATAATTGTTATATGACAGAATTAATAATTCACCTTACTATATGCATGTATGTTTATAAATAAGACACTGCTGAAAACCCTAAGTACCTCGTTTATGTAATCACATAACTCAGTGTATGGCTATACACAAGAGGATTGAGTTAGTGAGATGTACTTAAAATTAACTTAGTCCGTAGCATTGATTAATCTAAGTATGGGTCTCATGATTAATATGCTAATAATGCGCCCAGAATACTTTACGGTGTGACAGTCTTATCCAGACTGTCGGTAATATGGTACCTAGTGGGGCATTTATATATGATGATAATCATATAGGGATGGACCGATTTGGTTTGAGTTCTCGATATAATTCCATAATCGAGAAGACTTATCGAATCACAAGATGATCATATATGGATTAATCTCAATCCTGAGGTGATCACAGACAACTGCTTAGACCAGGGTAGAGTTTGATGTATTAGTAAGGATCACTTCGTAGTATGTGGTCCAACACTTCTCGTTGGCTCTATGCGGAATGAGTGAGTAGTCGTGCTATCGCATGAATATGTAATCCATTCTTTCCTCGGGAAGTAGATGAGACGATTCCCTTATTTGTTAGCCCTAAGAAAATGATCGATCCCGGGAGTTCATGTTAGACTAATTAGTTACTAGTCTGGTATGTGAACTAATTGATCACTAGGGGGTTAATGGTAAATAAGGGTAATATGTTTCGAGAAGGGTTTATGGAAATATCCCGACTCGAAATGAACAGTCTATGGATGATTTATCCGTATGTAATGATTATATCAGTGGACGCTTTCGACTCATGGTTGAGTGTAAGTTATCTCGTATTCGAGAGTTCATTTGGGTTTATGGTGGTGTAATCCCGAATTAATAGATTGAATATTATTGTTCGATCGACGGATAATATTATTTAATTTATTGAAGCTATCGAATATGGGGTGTGGTCCGACGTGGCTCTAACATAGAATATGTTTTCTCGTCGTTTCACCTCAATTATAATTAAATAGTTGGATTGGACTATTTAATTGATATGTGGATTAATTGTTTAGTTGGACTAGATAATTAAATACATGGAAAAGAAATTTTTCGTGGACTCGGCCCAATGTGTCAAAAATGCATGTGGACCTATTTTTTCTAGGGTGGGGCGCATTTTGTGTAATTATTTAATTAGAGAGAAATTAGTTTTCTTGGATAATTATTTAATATATGATTTAATCATTTATTTGTTAAGTGATAAATCCTGGAATATTAGATAATATATTTATTTATCCTAATTTATTTGGGATATATTATATATTTATCTTTTATTTGGAAAAATGATTAATGTAATAATTATCTTTTAATTATTAAATCTTTGGAGGATAAGGATTACTCTCCTATATAAAGAGAGTTCTCCCAAGCCTAAATGACACACAATTTTCGAAATTGTTGAGAAGTATTAGGCTTTGAGATTTAGGCCATTATACTAAGGGTTCGAGTTTTAGAAAAACTTCGGGTTTTTCTAAGGTAGCATATCGAGGAGGTCAAGCGGCTTGAATCACCATCCACTTGGTGTTGCTTGGAGATACACGCCGGAAGACGCTGACTTCTCAATTCTTGGATCATTGGATCTCGGATTGTTCTAGACGTTTATTCACAATAAACCGGTAAGCAATATAACCCCCTCGTAGGTTAGATCTATTTATTTATGTATTTTGGTTGTTAGATCTAGATCTTGTACTTTCCGCTGCGTAATCGGTTTGGATCTTTGATCCATCCGACGATATTACATCCCACAAGTGGTATCGGAGCCTTTGATATGTCAATTAAAGTATATGAATTTTAGATCTAAGGAGTGGAATAGCATGTGTAGATTGCTTTATTTTCTTTTTTCTTTTTGAATGAAAAATATCACGTATGTATGCCTTTGTGATTGTTGTGGTTGAAGAGATGGATTGGGACCAAAATACATAAATAAATAGATCTATCCTACGAGGGGGTTAGATTGCTTACCGGTTTATTGTGAATAAACGTCTAAAACAATCCGAGATCCAATGATCAAAGAATTGAGAAGCCACCGTCTTCCGGCATGTATCTCCAAGCAACACCAAGTGGATGGTGATTCAAGCCGCTTGACCTCCTCGATATGCTACCTTAGAAAAACTCGAAGTTTTTCTAAAACTCGAACCCTTAGTATAATGGCCGAAATCTCAAAGCCTAATACTTCTCAAAAATTTCGAAAATTGTGTGTCATTTAGGCTTGGGAGAACTCTCTTTATATAGGAGAGTAATCCTTGTCCTCCAAGGATTTAATAATTAAAAGATAATTATTACATTAATCATTTTTCCAAATAAAAGATAAATATATAATATATCCCAAATAAATTAGGATAAATAAATATATTATCTAATATTCCATGATTTATCACTTAACAAATAAATGATTAAATCACATATTAAATAATTATCCAAGAAAACTAATTTCTCTCGAATTAAATAATTACACAAAATGCGCCCCACCCTAGAAAAAATAGGTCCACACGCATTTTTGACACATTGGGCCGAGTCCACGAAAAATTTCTTTTCCATGTATTTAATTATATAGTCCAACTAAATAATTAATCCACATATCAATTAAATAGTCCAATCCAACTATTTAATTATAATTGAGGTGAAATGACGAGAAAAAATATGCTATGTTAGAATGGCGTCGGGGACCATGGACCCATATTCGAGAAGTTACAATAAATTAAATAATATTATCCGTCAGACCAAACAATAATATTCAATCTATTAATTCCGGGATTACACCACCATAAACCCGAAACTGAACTCTGCCGAATATAGATAACTTACACTCAACAATGAGTCGAAAGCGTCCACTGATATAATCATTACATACGGATAAATCCTGCATAGACTATTCATTTCGAGTCGGGATATTTCCGTAAACCCTTCTCGAAACATATTATCCTTATTTACCATTAACCCCCTAGTGATCAATTAGTTCACATACCAGACTAGTAGCTAATTAGTCTAACATGAACTCCCGGGATCGATCATTTTCTTAGGGCTAACAAATAAGTGAACTGTCTGTCTACTTCCCAAGGGAAGGAATGGATTCCATATCTGCGATAGCACAGACTACTCACTCATTCCAGAATAGAGCCAACGAGAAGTGTTGGACCACATACTACGAAGTGATCCTTACTAACACATCAAACTCTACCCTGGTCTAAGCGCTTTATCGTGATCACCTCGAGATTGAGATTAATCCATATATGATCATCTTGTGATTCGATAAGACTTCTCGACACGGAATTATATCGAGAACTCAAACCAAATCGGTCAAATACTATATGATTATCATCATATATAAATGCCCCACTAGGTACCCTATTACCCAGCGATAAGATAAGGCTGTCACACCGTAAAGTATGCAGGCGCATTATTAGCATATTAATCATGAGACCCATACTCAGATTAATCAACGCTACGGACTAAGTTAATTTTAAGTACATCTCACTAACTCAATCCTCTTGTGTATAGCCATACACTGAGTTATATGATTATATAAACGAGGTACTTAGGGTTTTCAGTAGTGTCTTAATTATAAACATACATGCATATAATAAGATGAATTATTAATTCTGTCTTATAACAATTATATAATTGTCTTTCGGGCACTACACCTAACAATCTCCCACTTGCACGAAAGGCTAGTGGATTAATTGTTTTAGAGCACACCCTTATTTATCTATATCTACAACAAAGACCAAAATTGAACTTGAAATGTTGATAAGGAAGGCGGTTGAGGGGTTTGGTAAGGGCATCAGCAAGCTGATCAGCACTGGAACATGAGAAACACAAACAAGTCGTCCATGTTGCACTTTCTCCCTAATGAAGTGGTAGTCGATGGCAACATGTTTCATGCAGGAATGAAAGTCTGGATTGGCTGAGAGCTGAGTAGCACCAATATTATCACAAAAAATAACTGGCGTGACAGCAGAAGCAAAACCAAGATCATGCAGGAGATATGTAACCGAAGAAAACACTTAGCAGTAGTAGAAGCAACAGAGCGATATTCGCTTCCGTGGAAGACCGAACAACAGTGGACTGCATTATAGAACTCCATGAAAAAAGAATTCGGCCTAAAAATACAAGGTTTGAACTCGTGGAGGAATAATCATCATCATTATTTCCACCCAGTCAGCATCAGAAAAGGCATGCAAGTCAAAAGTGGTACCTGAAAACAGTTGCAAGCCATGCATAGCCGTACCTTCTAAACACCTCAAAACTCAATTGACAAGATTCCAATGAAGAACAGTAGGGGCGTGCATATATTAGGAAATCTTGTTGACGGTATAAGCAATATTGTTGGTCCCTTGGAAAGGCTAACACAAGTTTAGAGGGGGAGGGTGAATAAACTTGTCACCAAAAGCTTTTCCCAAACTGGAGAAGCCCCAGGAACTGAGTTTCTGTCAAACTCAAACTGATACTAAGCTCAGTTTTGTTCCGGTCCTGAAACTTGTGCGGATTTCAGCTAATTCAACTGAGTATAAGTCAATGCTGACTTATATTTAGTCTTGTTAACTGGCAGCGGATAAAAACAAGCCTTTTGTGCAACAGATGTGTTAATAAAAATCTTAACCTTCTATGTATCAGTTTTGTGCTGAATCCGTGTCTGGTGTTTGCTGAGAGAAATGATGAAATGATTATGCAACAAATAAAACAAACATAAATGCATAAAGTAAATCAACATAAGATTTGTTTATGGAAGTTCTGGGTGGTGTAATCCCGTACGTCTCCCCTTCTCCTGTGGTGTAGGAGGTATCACTAGAATCTTGAGATAACCGTTACAAAATCCTAGCACTATGACAATCCTTCACGACACCCTAGTTTCACTGTCTACACAAAATAAAGAAATGTGAGATTGCTTCCTTCATTCTGCACACTGATCCTTCGGAGGTGGAATGACTCCTTCACCAGCTCACCACTATCACAAACACAGTCCGCAGACTGCACCAACAGCTGTGGCAACCAAGTTGCAACCGTATGAAGAAAGGTGGAATTGCTCTCTTCAAACTATGCACAGCCAACCCTTTTTCACAAAGGTTAGGCTTAGAATTAATCAAGGATTAATTCAGTGAGCTGCCTGGTTCTTCTGGATCTAGCTTTGTAGCTTCAAGATGACTTCTTTCCCCCTTAATGGGTTACTGGATCTTTCTTTGAAGTCTTCAAGGAAATTATGTTGGCTCCCCTTTTCTAGATATGTATGATCTGATTTTTTGGATCTGGATCTTTGAATATGTGCTTGTAAAGGTCTTTTACTGATCCTTCTCCCTCTTTTTTTCTTCAAGTAATTCTCTTGTGTATTTATAAGGGTGATGTAACGGTTACTAGCCCTTGTGGCCGTTACACTTGTCGTTTAGCCAACGTTCATATATACGATCTTTGTCGTATTGTCAGTTTAAATTCAGCAAGGCCTTGACTCAGTTTTCTACTCTTCTTCAAAACTGAGTACCTTGTATACTTGACATCTGACTTTAATTGACTAAGTGAGAGTACACCATTCAGTCTCTTCTATTCCTGGTAACTGATAATCTTTGTCCTTAAGATTATTCAGTTTTACATGATCTATAGTTCAGTTTCAGGTCACCACAGACTTGCCTGAATCCCGACTTATAGTCACGACTTAATCAGCTTCTTACTGAGTTTGCCACCTCAGTTCTTCAGTGTTCTTTAACTGAGTCTGTGTCCCTCAGTTCTTCAGTCTTCTGTAACTCAGTTTCTTAGTTAACTCAGTTTACTTGTTGTCATTCAGCTGTTCGCCTAGTTCCTATTCTATTACAATGCTTGTCTAAAACAACCTATACAAGGTTCAGACTCTAAATAGAACTTATACACTTTCTCTAGAACATTTCTTGCTTCTTCTTCCATTATGTACTATAACAGTTAGTTATGACTTCATCATCATGGGTTGTAAGTGATTTGTCTAATTACGTGACGAATCATCATCAAAACATAAATAATATTTCCAACAATTTCCCCCTTTTTGATGATGTATCATAACCCTCCCTAAAAGCAGTAATAAAAGAATAATGCAAGAAATCATAACGAATCAAATTAAAATAACAAGCTAAACAACTGAGTCCATTACAAAGTTAAAGTTGAACCAAACTGAGTTAAAACTGGATAAAGTACATTTTTCCTTTTTCAAAAGCCAACACCTTTTCTCCAAGTAAAATGCCTCTTTTGGTTTCCAGAAGTCTTCTTTCTTTTCCTTCTTCAACTGATTCACCATCTCTAGGCTTGATTTCCAGATATTCACTGATCAACTGATTAGCCTCTTCATTATTACTAGCTTTAAACTTTACCAAGATCTCTTTGATTTCTTCACTCATCACCTTCTCTTCTTCCTCTGAAATAAGACTAGATTCCTTCCCTTTGGTCTTTTCCCCCTCAGTTCTTGTCCATGCATCTTTTGCTGCTTTTAGAGAAGCTTTCAATCTGACACAGATTGCAAGTTTCTTCCTGATACTCAGCACGGTTTTAACTGAGGTTTCTTCATCTTTCTCAGTTCTCGTTTTAGTGAAGGTTTCTTCTTTGACCAATTCTTTGATTATAATGTCAATTGCTTCTTCATTCTTTTGAACAGACAGTAGATCAATAGTCTGTAGATCAGTATCTATTTGTTCATCTTGTTCTTCAATCAGACGTTTGGCATAGGCATCTTCAGCTTTCTCTTTGTCAGCTTTACCAACAACACCTTCAATTTTCTTTTCATTGCCAGCATCACCTTCAATTTTCTCTTCCCCCTTAATTGAAGATATGCCAAAGCTTTCTTCAAATAATTTAAGTAAGGTGATGATGTTGGAATATTGGTATAGGCCTGAGTAATGTGTTCTTCCAATGAAATCATGTAAGTTAAAGAGCTGCAGCTGTAGAGTTTGTGTCACACTTTCAATGATCTCTTCCCAACCTTTCAGTTTATCTTTGCTTTTCTTGATCTTTGAGATCCTTCAGTTGCCGATATGCTTGTAGATGCCTCATGAACTTGAGATGAGGAACTGGCCATGGGATAATAAAAATAAACATCAAGACTTGTCAGTTCCTTTTCATACCCAGCTTCGCAAAATTCAGCGTCCTCCACAGCTTCTCTTTTCTTTTCAGTGTACTCTACAAACGTTTCAGTTGGAAAGTCACTCTCTTCAGTTTCTTCACGTTCACTATCTTCAGATTTATCAGCCTCACTTCCTTTGCTTTCTTCAGTTTCACTTTCCTCATTTTCATTCTGTTCACTCTCTTTAGTTTAATCCTCAATTTCAATTACATTCTCAGTTTCAGTTTTCTTTGCTTGAAGCTTGTTCCACATCCTTTTCTGTCTTCTCAGAGTTCTATCATTCAATCTTACAGTCTCACTTGAACTAGAATCTGAAATTTCACTTGATTCTTCTACAACAATCTTCCTCTTCACTCCTGTGGACACTGGCTTGTGTTCCACTTCTGTTTGTGTGGATTTTGAAATGGAGAAATGATCTAGTATCCTTTGGACTGGATAAGTGAATCCCTTTTTCAACAGAAATTTTTCTCCATTAATTTCCTTTCCTTGTACCTTTGCTTTTTCGTCTGAAATCTTCTTGATAAAGTGATTGAGAATGAACTTGTTCCAATCCAATTTCTCCTCAAACCAAACAGCGTAGATCAACTTTAGTTTATCAGTTGAGAGAGTGTAGAAATTCCGAGCATGACCAATGACATTCTTGGTCAGAAGGATCGTAAAAAATGCAAATTCTCGTTTCTGCTGATAGATTGATCCACTAAGGTTCTTCTCATTCCTGTTGATTGCAGTGACGTCCCAAAGTTTGTTCTTTTCTTTATTTCCAAAGGTGAGGGATGAAGAGCCTCTAGTTATGTCTAGACCAAACACCAGGGAAAGTAGTTGTTCATCAAAGGTGAAGCTTTTATCTTGAACAGTTGTCCTGAAGCTTTTTCACTCATTGACGATTTCTGCATTCTTGTAGAAGTCTTTGATGTTGTCTGGACACAAAGTAGTAACCTTTGTATCAATCAAATTCTCCAGTCCTCGATTCTTTTTGATTTTGCTAACAATTCGAGTTGAGAGAGTGGAGTGTGAAAATCTTTGACAGAAATTATCCAGGCTTGTGGTGATTCCTTCGTCGATGTTGTATTGATCCATGATTTTCTGATTAGGGATTCTTGAATGCTTTGATTTTGGATAAGAAGGATTTCGTCAAGATTTTGTTTTGCAATCATTTTCAAATAAGAGTCGTGTCACAATCAATGGGATTTTGTAGGAATGTACATCTACTTTTTCTCCCAGATTGACACGTGGCTTCGAGTGATTTGTCATGTCAGCCCAAGCGTTAGATGGTAGCTGGAAAGTCTTCTGCTTTTGACCAATTTGTCCTTCATCAGCTTTTGTTTAGAGGTCAGTTTTCTCAGATTCAAAGATTGAGAATCGACTCAACTGAAAAAGCGATTTTCGATTTTCTTGTACCCATATCTTTTTGGGTCCGGCTAGATTAGTTATTGAAGTATTATTTTCAGTTTCTTTGATGAGAGAATTAAGCTTTCTCTTTTCTTTTCTGGATAAACCATTACGCTCAATCTTGGTTGATTTCACAAGGATTCTTTTAGATTTACCATTCTTAGTTTCCTTGTGTAATCCACTAGATCTTCCAGTAATTTGAAGTTCAGAATTCTCAATACTGGGTAGGGGTAGGAAGTTATCATTGCTTTTGTCAAATTTACTAGACATTAATCTTTCAGCAAGATTTGACATCTCAGTTTCAAGAAACTCATTCCAATCTTTCGTTTTGTCAAGTTCTTCGTCTTTTAATTTCAGTTCCAACGTAAGTTTTTCAGTTAACTTGATAAGATCATTGTTTCTCTGGCTGAGTTCAGCAAATGATAACTGAGTTGAAGAATGTACATTTTCATGATAGTTTGATACATTTTTAAGATCTGAGTGTACATCCTTTTGTTGCCCTAACGAATCTTCTATATCAATGGTAATTTGCAACAACTTCTTTTCTTCTTCTTCTGAGAGATTTCTTAGTGATGGAACTTCTCTGGATCTGTTAATATAAACATTAAGGTTTGTATCCACATCATCACTAAGTTGAGGTTCTGGATTTGTATGCCGATTTATCGCACTGAACCTTTCAATTATTTGATCCTGAAAATCAGATACACTTTGCAAACAATTAGTTAGGGGGTGAATGAGCCAGCTCTTAATTCTAGATGTAGTCATTGAAATTAAATTAAGTGCTTTTGGAACTGATACAGTGAAGGGTCTTCAACAACTAGTTAAAAAGATATCTTATGGATCACTTCCGAATGGAAGAACTGCTCCGATACCAATTGTTGGTCCCTTGGAAAGGCTAACACAATTTTAGAGGGGGGGGGGTGAATAAACTTGTCACCAAAAGATTTTCCCAAACTGGAGAAGCCCCATGACCTGAGTTTTTGTCAAACTCAAACTGATACTCAGCTCAGTTTTGTTCCTGTCCTGAAACTTGTGCGGAGTTCAGCTAATTCAACTGAGTATAAGTCAATGCTGACTTATATTTAGTCTTGTTAACTGGCAGCGGATAAAAACAAGCCTTTTGTGCAACAGATGTGTTAATAAAAATCTTAACCTTCTATGTATCGGTTCTGTGTTGACTCAGTGTCTGGTGTTTGCTGAGAGAAATGATGAAATGATTATGCAACAAATAAAACAAACATAAATGCATAAAGTAAATCAACACAATATTTGTTTATGGAAGTTCCGGATTGTGTAATCCCGTACGTCTCCCCTTCTCCTGTGGTGTAGGAGGTATCACTAGAATCTTGAGATAACCGTTACAAAATCCTAGCACTATGACAGTCCTTCACGACACCCTAGTTTCACTGTCTACACAAAATAAAGAAAGGTGAGATTGCTTCCTTCATTCTGCACACTGATCCTTCGGAGGTGGAATGACTCCTTCACCAGCTCACCACTATCACAAACACAGTCCGCAGACTGCACCAACAGCTGTGGAAACCAAGTTGCAACCTTATGAAGAAAGGTGGAATTGCTCTCTTCAAACTATGCACAACCAACCATTTTTCACAAAGGTTAGGTTTAGAATTAATCAAGGATTAATTCAGTGAGCTGTCTGGTTCTTCTGGATCTTGCTTTGTAGCTTCAAGATGACTTCTTTCCCCCTTAATGGGTTACTGGATCTTTCTTTGAAGTCTTCAAGGCAATTCTGTTGGATCCCCTTTTCTAGATATGTATGATCTGATTTTCTGGATCTGGATCTTTGAATATGTGCTTGTAAAGCTTTTTTACTGATCCTTCTCCCTATTTTTTCTTCAAGTGATTCTTTTGTGTATTTATAAGGGTGATGTAATGGTTACTAGCTCTTGTAGCCGTTACACTTGTCGTTTAGCCAACGTTCATATGTACGATCTTTGTCGTATTGTCAGTTTAAATTCAGCAAGGCCTTGACTCAGTTTTCTACTCTTCTTCAAAACTGAGTACCTTGTATACTTGACATCTGACTTTGATTGACTAAGTCAGAGTACACCATTCAGTCTCTTCTATTCCTGGTAACTGATAATCTTTGTCCTTAAGATTATTCAGTTTTACATGATCTATAGTTCGGCCAGTCACCACAGACTTGCTCGAATCGACTTATAGTCACGACTTAATCGACTTCTACTTGAGTTTGCCACCTCGGTTCTTGATCTTCAGAATCGCGAGTCTGTGTCCTCGAGTTCTTGATCTTCTTTAACTGAGTCTGTGTTCCTCAGTTCTTCAGTCTTCTGTAACTCAGTTTACTTGTTGTGATTCAGCTGTTCGCCTAGTTCCTATTCTATTACAATGCTTGTCTGAAACAACCTATACAAGGTTCAGACTCTAGATAGAACTTATACATTTTCTCTAGAACATTTCTTCCTTCTTCTTCTATTATGCACTATAATAGTTAGTTATGACTTCATCATCATGGGTTGTAAGTGATTTGTCTAATTACGTGACGAATCATCATCAAAACATAAATAATATTTCCAGCAAATATCATGACAAGTAAATAGGAGATACTGAAGCGCCCCCATGTCCTGCTGAAATAGAGTAACTTTAGGAGGAGGCTCAGTCGAAGCATGCAAAGCAGAAAAGGCGTTGGTAGGAAGAGGAGTGGCGACATGCTTAAATTCTTGCATATTAACTTGATAAAGCAAATCCGAGATGTATTTAGTCTGAGTTAACAATAAGCCAGAGTCATTAAGAGTGTCCACCACACAAAGAAAGTAAGACAATGATCCCAAATTTTTGATAGAAAACCAAATGGCCAACTAATTAATGATAAATTGAACATGCTCCGTAGAAGAACCTGTAATGATAAGATCATCGACATACACAAGTAACACTGTAGTGATTGTAGCCGTACGATAAATAAAAGAGAGGATCCGCCGTAGAATTATAGAATCCCAGGGAGAGAATAAATGTACATAACTCATGATACCACGCCCTAAGGGCTTGTTTCAGCCAATAAATGGCCTTGTGAAGTTTACCAATAAACTGAGGGTGATCAGAATCCTCAAAGTCCAGAGGTTGGGCCATGTAAACATCCTCTGTAAGCGTACCATGCAAAAAACCGTTATTCACATCTAATTGACGATGACATCATCCAAGGGAAATGACAATACTGAGACCAAGCGAAAAGTAATGGGTTTAACCACTGGACTGAACGTCGTAAAATATTCAATGCCAGGACGCTGCATAAAACCTTTGGCAACAAGTCAATCTTTGTAACGCTCAATCGTGCCATCGGGATTACGTTTAATCCTGAAAATCCATTTGCTGCCAACAATATTGAGAAATGGATCATAGGGTACCAAAGACCATGTGCCATTGCGAATGAGAGCATCAAATTCATCAAACATAGCCTGACGCCAATGAGGAAATCGGAGAGCCAGTTAAATAGTAGTGGGTGCAGTATCAAAGAGTGAAGATTCCAGTAGGGCTGTAAGGTTAAGGATAGTGTGAGGTTTAAAGATTTGGTTTTGAGCACGAGTGACCATAGGGTGATGGGGTGGGGTAGGACAGGAGAAGGAGGAAGAGGTGGATGAGGGCGGGAAAGAAGTTGTGGGAGAGACTTGAGATGAAGGGGATGGGGGGACGGTTTGGGTGGAGTGGGAGAAGGGGTGGCCGAGGTTGTGGGTGGAGGTGAAGGTGGGGGGTTGTGAATGGTGTCAAGGAATAGGTTAGGAGATGGGTGAGAGTCAGGAGTGGGTTGAGCAGAAAAAGGAAAAAAAACATCTTCAACGAACCAAACATCGCGAGATACGTACATGGAATGGGTGGCCATATTATAACAGAGATACGCACTTTGGGTGAGAAAGTATCCGAGAAAGACACAAGGCACAGAACTGGACTCAAGTTTGTGGGTGGTGTAGGGTTCGAGCCAAGGGTAGCAAAGGCATCCAAATACACGAAGTTTAGAGTAGTAGGGCGGGGAGGAAAACAATTTCTCATATGGGGAAAGAATTTTTGTAGGCATACGATTAACAAGGTAAGATGTAGCATTGACAGTATATGACCAGTACATAAGAGGAATGTAAGAGTGTTGTAGTAGAGCCAGGGTTGTTTCAACTAAATAAAGATGACGGCGTTCAGATATGTCGTTATGTTGGGGAGTGTGTGGAGGGGTGGTGTGATGGGAGATGCCACGTGGAGATAAAAAGAGGTGACGTGCGATAAATTCCGTTATATCATGCATCACTAAGTAAAAACTACGTTATTTCATGTGCATTTTGTTTTTTTTTAATAAAAATGAGAAAAACAAAATGCATATGAAACGACGTATTTTTTTCTTAGACTCCAAAATTAAACACCAATGTTGGATATGGTAGTGTAGTACCCTAAACTCATTCAGGTTGGATCAGTTCCAACCGGGTCGGATTATTACTAGTATGGTTTTACGTTTATTTATATAACGACTGGCATATTTGTTAGTATTTATTGTTCATTAAAGAACCAATTATGCTATTGTATATATAATGTCCGTAGGATGAAAACCGTGATAGAGAAACGACTCACAGTAATTGATTTGACCCTTAAATATATATATATATATATATATATATATATATATATATATATATATATATATATTTATATATATATATATATGTTAAGAGGCCAAATTATAGTGATTTTTATATATATTTTATGAATCAATTTCCCCCATATATGGATTATTTTCATAGATATCGGGCCTTATAGTCAAATATTGAGTAAATGAGGTTTTTAATGATTAAATATGAAAGCGTATCGATTTTTATGTTTATTTGATGTTTTTATATTATTTTAGAAATTATTACGTTTTGGTATGTTTTTGATATTTGTAGATACCCAATTAATGATGGAAAGATGATCCTAAAAGGCTAAATTCGAGATGGAAGAGGATCAATTAAAGATATGGAAGAATAAAAGAGATAAGGAAAGAAATCAATCAAGATAAAGATGGAAATATCAAGAAATCCGTTACGCATCAATGCGGACGAAGCGTCCATGGAGCGTTCATAGCGAACGGGCGGTCATTCAAGTGAACAGCGCCCGAGGAGTCGAAACTAATACAGAGAGTTCGAGACGCTAGGTGAATGGCGTCCATCCTCCGTCCAAGCATTATGGGACGGGCGTCCATGTATTCAAGCGGCGTCCGCCGCGCCTTTGCCTAAACCGACTTAATCTTCTATTTAAGCGGCCGTCGCCCCAACCCTAAGGGCATCCATATTTTCTTCACATCAAAAAAGAGCCTGGCCGCATCTTGGAGAGTTGAAGGCGGTCACCCGAGCCTTGTGCTCGGGTGAACCGAGGTTAGATTAGGAGTCTTTTTCGTTTCGTTTTTCTTTTCAAGGATCAACCTTTGTACACAACCATGTGAGTTCTTTTAGATTTATTCAATCCAGTTCTTCTTCTTCATGATTTCAATTTATTTGTATCTTCTCTATGCGGTTTGTATGGCTATGTGAATAAATTGAGGAATTAGTTAACGATAGATGTTTATAATACGGAAGTTGCGTAAACGTTAGATCACCATAGAAAGATAGGATTTTTTTAATCGTTAATGATGACAAGTTAATCGATTAATTATCTAGGTTGTTAGATTCTAAAATACGAGAGTTAACCTGAATCTACACCGAGTTTTGTATTGAAAATCAGTTTCAACTTACGAGAGAGTAGAGATTGATGAATTGGATTTACTAAGGAATTAGGAATCCGTAGCTTGAGAATAAATTCACTAAGGAATTAGGGGTTTATGTCTCGTGATAAGGTGAAACCACAAACTGAATTAAAATCATAAATTGAACTAGGATTGAGATCACATAGGTTTGTACATTATTTGATCCCATGTCTTTAGATTAGATTGTTTATTTTATTCCTTAGGTTAGATTATTTGAATTATTTTCTGTTTTTACGTTTTGTCTTCCGTTTCTTGAGTAGCAATTGAGAGAATTAGTGAGATTAGATCCTTCATCCCTTTTCCTGTGGATCGAATTCCAGTACTTACCTACTATGCTATCAACTACCCGATATTTGGTCGGTTAGGAGTTAGTTTGCATGTGAAGTATAGGTTTATAAATTTTCTTTTGTTTTTATGATGCAAAATCCTCCCAACAAAAAGTGGCGCCGTTGCCGGGAATAGGTGTCATGTTGAATCTAGTTTTGTTAGTTCTCGATTTTGTTACGTTTTATTTTTGTTTTTAATAAAAGTAGCGTATACCAAGTTGAGAGTTTTTATTTTGCCGTGTTTCGATGACCGTTAGGTTAAGAATGTGCAAAAGTTTTTACTCAACTTGTTTTACGTGAAGTTTATATGTTTATGTGTTACCTAGTCTAACCCCTGTGCTTAATTTGATAAGGTGCTTTGTCTTTGTGATCTGTGTTCTTTGTGTTGTGTTCATAAGTATTTAGGGTTTTCTGTGTTTTTTCTGCTGTCTGTGCATTCTTGTTGTATGGACGGCGTGCATTCATTGGACGCCCGTCGATTCTTCATCTCAGTGAACAGCGTTAGGAAGTATTGGGCGCCGTCCGTTCAAATATTTTCAATCTGTTACGATTTAGAGGACCAGACGGCGTCTATACTTTACGAACGCCCGTCGGTCGGTTTTCAAGAGCAAACAAAGGCGTCGCAAAGTGGAACGCGCCCGTCGATTCGAACGCTAAGTGAACGTTCGTCCGGGGTTCGATCCAGGTTCTAAATTTCTTGATTTTATTTTCAATGCTTTTATTTGATTTGGGTTTTTCATTCGAGCTTCTGTGGCTATTTCATTTTACATAGATGCCCTGAACTTATATGTTTTTACCTTTCCATCTATGAATCCATGTTAGATAATTGATCAATTCCTTTTATATGATTCATCAGGCATGTTATAGTATTATGTCGGTTCGTAAGCTATAATCGTTCTTATGGTTAATTAGTAGCTAATGTCGGTTTCCGTATGCTACATACCGCTCCGATGAATCTTTTAAGCTTTTAAGACTTACGTGCTTCCTTTGTTTTTATAGTTCATATGGGTAGCTACTGTCGGTTTTCCGTATGCTACAACTCGGACCATATGAGTTATATCTTTTTAGTATAGACAACTGTTGGTTTCCATAAGTCTATCACTTTCGATAAGTCTTAAGGCGCGTCGGCACTAGTATGCATGAGACATGCGTTTATCGTAACTTTGTCATTATGTGGTAGACGTTTATATATATGTCGTGTTGCATATAGTGGGCTAGTTTTCTTTCTTTTATTTTATTTTCTTTTTGCATATCATTTAAATGCATTTCATTTAGTTGCATTTCATATAGTTGCATTGTTTTTCTATTTTTCCTTTTATTTTTCTTAAGTGTGGTCACCATCGGTTTTTCGTAATACCACCTAGTTTATTTTTCTTTTTGAGTGTAGTTAAGCGTCGGTTTCCGTAATACTACCTCGTTTTTATTTTATTTTTAGGATTTTTCACGTAGATTGCATTGTAATGCATTTTCATATAGTGCACCTAGCCTACTATTTTGTAATGTTTCATGTATATTTTCCATTTTTATTTTTTAATTTGAAAAATCTCTTCGACCCTTCTTTTCCTGTGCTTTATATGTTTTACTCCCCTAGCCCCGAGGTATTTCATGTTTGTTCAAGTGTGCAGGATGTTTTCGTTAGCAATTGTGCGTTTCAGACGATATCAGTTTTCCGGTGGATGGTCCACAGTCTACTGGATTCGTCAAGCATTTCTGGGTGAGGTGCACCCATTCCAGGCTTGCTTCTTTAGAACTACAATCAGCTAAGTTTTCTTTTCTTTTATTTTGCACAACATGAGGACAAGTTGCAATCTAAGTGTGGGGGAGGGGATAGATGATTTATGTGTCTACTTTCGTTTGCTCATATTGTTAGTATTTCTATGAAAAGTGCTTAATTTTAAAATTTTTGTTATATCCCGAGTAGACAAAGGCATATCTTTGCTTGAGTTTATATCATTTTTGCTATATTCTGTATATTTAGTAATTTTAGTTGTTTCACCCGACACTCTTTTTCACATGCCATAGTAAATGATGAGCTAAATGTTGAGAGCCTACCCTATTTTAGTTGGAGATTTTTGATTATTATAGCATGTTTCTTTGCATATGTACAATTCTTGAAAAGTTTAGTAGTTTGTATTCTAGGATTTAAGTATGACATCTTTTGTGAATATCTGTAAGTTTGAATGTGATAAGTGAAACGTGATTAAGTCTTTGCAATAGTAATAAATTGTTTACTTGAGGTGTTATGCTCGATTGGTCTGTGCTACTAGAAAATAATCTTTTCCACCGGCGGAGAAATCTCTAAGTAAACATAATTGTAATGTGTGTGTCGGATTTGGTTTATGATTTGGGTGAGGTAGGGTGTACCACGTATGTCCTATTCCACTATGATGACCAAAAGCTCACGATGACCGATCAGTTTATAGTTGCCTTATGATTGGAGTAAGGTAGGGATTATCTTGAAATGTCCTATTCTCGCTATGAGGGCAAAAGCTTATTACGATGTGTGTTAGAAAAGTGTGAAAAAGTGAAAATATTGGAATATATTATTATGAATAAGTAAGGACTTAGTTATCGTTAATCTTATACCCAGTATAAAGCTGAAGGATATGTTGTAGGGATTATCCTCTGAGTGCATCTGGAAATGTTTTAGATATTCTCTACTATTTCTTTCGAATATGTATGTTTTGTAAAGTGCCTGTTATAGTTTTTGAATATTTCTAACTTAGATGGGAAACCGGGCTAGTTTTGGTTTGAATAACTTTCAAATTGTGGAACTTAGTGGAAGTTTATTATGGCTATGCACACACTCACTTGGGTGAACTTCTAAGTTAACAAATATGCTTCATATTTGCATAGATGTTTATTTATTTCGAGTTGATTATGTTTTGTTTTGCTCGGGGACGAGCAAAAAGATAAGTGTGGGGGTGTTGTTAAGGGCCAAATTATAGTGATTTATATATATATTTTATGAATCAATTTCCCCCATATATGGATTATTTTCATAGATATCGGGCCTTATAGTCAAATATTGAGTAAATGAGGTTTTTAATGATTAAATATGAAAACGTATCGATTTTTATGTTTATTTGATGTTTTTATATTATTTTGGAAATTATTACGTTTTGGTATGTTTTTGATATTTGTAGATACCCAATTAATGATGGAAAAGATGATCCTAAAAGGCTAAATTCGAGATGGAAGAGGATCAATTAAAGATATGGAAGAATAAAAGAGATAAGGAAAGAAATCAATCAAGATAAAGATGGAAATATCAAGAAATCCGTTACGCATCAATGCGACGGCGTCCATGGAGCGTTCATAGCGAGCGGGCGGTCATTCAAGTGAACGAAAGGCGTCGAGGAGTCGAAACTAATACAGAGAGTTCAGACGCTAGGTGAATGGCGTCCATCCTCCGTCAAGCATTATGGACGGGCGCCCATGTATTATTCAAGCAGCGTCCGCCACCGCTTTGCCTAAACCGACTTAATCTTCTATTTAAACGGCCGTCGCCCCAACCCTAAGGGCATCCATATTTTTCTTCACATCAAAAAGAGAGCACACGGCCGCATCTTGGAGAGTTGAAGGCGGTCACCCGAGCCTTGTGCTCGGGTGAACCGAGGTTAGATTAGAGTCTTTTCGTTTCGTTTTTCTTTTCAAGGATCAACCTTTGTACACAACCATGTGAGTTCTTTTAGATTTATTCAATCCCAGCTTCTTCTTCATGATTTCAATTTATTTGTATCTTTCTATGCGGTTTGTATGGCTATGTGAATAAATTGAGGAATTAGTTCACGATAGATGTTTATAATACGGAAGTTGCGTAAACGTTAGATCACCATAGAAAGATAGGATTTTTTTAATCGTTAATGATGACAAGTTAATCGATTAATTATCTAGGTTGTTAGATTCTAAAATACGAGAGTTAACCTGAATCTACACCGAGTTTTGTATTGAAAATCGGTTTCAACTTACGAGAGTAGAGATTGATGAATTGGATTTACTAAGGAATTAGGAATCCGTAGCTTGAGAATAAATTCACTAAGGAATTGGGGTTTATGTCTCGTGAAAAGGTGAAACCACAAATCGAATTAGAATCATGAGATTAACTAGGATTGAGATCACATAGGTTTGTATATTGGTTGTTTGATCCCATGTCTTTAGATTAGATTGTTTATTTTATTCCTTAGGTTAGATTATTTGAATTATTTTCTGTTTTTACGTTTTGTCTTCCGTTTCTTGAGTAGCAATTGAGAGAATTAGTGAGATTAGATCCTTCATCCCTTTTCCCTGTGGATCGACCCTGTACTTACCCTACTATGCTATCAACTACCCGATATTTGGTCGGTTAGGAGTTAGTTTGCATGTTAAGTATAGGTTTATAAATTTTCTTTTGTTTTTATGATGCAAAATCCTCCCAACAAAAGTTAGGGGATAGATGATTTATGTGTCTACTTTCGTTTGCTCATATTGTTAGTATTTCTATGAAAAGTGCTTAATTTTAAATTTTTTGTTATATCCCGAGTAGACAAAGGCATATCTTTGCTTGAGTTTATATCATTTTTGCTATATTCTGTATATTTAGTAATTTTAGTTGTTTCACCCGACACTCTTTTTCACATGCCATAGTAAATGATGAGCTAAATGTTGAGAGCCTACCCCATTTTAGTTGGAGATTTTTGATTATTATAGCATGTTTCTTTGCATATGTACAATTCTTGAAAAGTTTAGTAGTTTGTATTCTAGGATTTAAGTATGACATACTGTGAATATCTGTAAGTTTGAATGTGATAAGTGAAACGTGATTAAGTCTTTGCAATAGTAATAAATTGTTTACTTGAGGTGTTATGCTCAGTGGTCTGTGCTACTAGAAAATAATCTTTTCCCTTGCCAAACCGAGAAATCTCTAAGTAAACATAATTGTAATTGTGTGTGTCGGAAGCTGGTTTATGATTTGGGTGAGGTAGGGTGTACCACGTATGTCCTATTCCACTATGATGACCAATAGCTCACGATAGTCGGTTTATAGCGCCTTATGATTGGAGTAAGGTAGGGATTATCTTGAAATGTCCTATTTCGCTATGAGGGCAAAAGCTTATATTCGATGTGTGTTAGAAAAGTGTGAAAAAGTGAAAATATTGGAATATATTATTATGAATAAGTAAGGACTTAGTTATCGTTAATCTTATACCCAGTATAAACTGAAGGATATGTTGTAGGGATTATCCTCTGAGTCTGTCAGAAATGTTTTAGATATTCTCTACTATTTCTTTTCGAATATGTATGTTTTGTAAAGTGCACATTATAGTTTTTGAATATTTCTAACTTAGATGGGAAACCGGGCTAGTTTTGGTTTGAATAACTTTCAAATTGTGGAACTTAGTGGAAGTTTATTATGGCTATGCACACACTCACTTGGGTGAACTTCTAAGTTAACAAATATGCTTCATATTTGCATAGATGTTTATTTATCTCGAGTTGATTATGTTTTGTTTTGCTCGGGGACGAGCAAAAAGATAAGTGTGGGGGTGTTGTTTAGGGTAAATTTATAGTGTTTTTATCGGAATATTTGATATCAATTTTCCCCATATATAGATGTTTTTCATAGAAATCGAGCTTATAAATGAAATATTGAGCAAGTGATGTTTTTAATAGCTAAATCTCAAAACGTAACAAATTATGTGCTTAAAATATGATTTTATGTTGTTTTGGAATTGTGTTATGTTTTGGTATGTTTTCCTATTGTTGTAGATACTCAATTATGTTGGAAAAGGTGTTCCTAAAGAGCTAATTTCGAGATAATAGAGGATCAATCATGTTTATGGAAGATAGAAAGAGATAAGGAAAGAATAAATCAAGATAAAGATGGAATTATCAAGTTGATCGTCAGACTGGCGTCCAGAGCTGAAGAATTTAGATCAGAGAGTTTGGACGCTGAATGAGCGAACGTCTGGCACAAGTTCAAGGTGAAGGAACGAGCGTCTCGAGAGATGCGGGACGAAGCGCCCAGAGGAAGAAAATCAGGATTCCGGGTAGCGCTGAACTTCCAACGCAGTTCTTGATATGATAACAACCGATTTGACTCTGGACCTAAAGAGAAGAGTTGTAGGGCTTGAAGAGAGGATTCTACAGGATTTTGAATCACTCCATTCCGACTTACGAGGCCCGAGATATGAGCGTTACAAGTTTGGATGCTGTTGCTGAAAATAGTGGACGGGCGTCCGACATTATGAACGGGCGTCCGGCACCGTTACTGTAGCAACCGACTTGATTTTTCTATAAAAGCAGCGCGATTTTTACCCTAATACACACATTATTCCACAGCCAAGAAAAAACACGGCAAAGAGTCTCTTCTTGAGGAGTTCAAGGCCGGTCACCCGAGCCTTGTGCTCGGGTGATCCGGGTTAGATTAGGATCGTTTTTTTTCGTTTCTTTCATTGTTGATGCTTGGAGTTCATCCAATGTACCAAAACTATGTGAGTTTGTTTTATTTCAATTAATTCAATTCTAGTTTATGTTCATGATCTTTACTTCACTTTGTATCTTTTTATGATTATGATGCTATGTGAGAATAGATCGAGAGATTTAGTTTTCTATCGATGTTTATAATACGGAAGTTGCATAAACACTAGATCACCATAGAAAGATAGGGTTTTTAGCCGTTGATTATGTGACAAATTAATTGGTTAGATTCCTAGGTTGTTAGATTCTAAAATACGAGAGTTAACCTGAATCTACACCGAGTTTTGTATTGAAAATCAGTTTCAACTTACGAGAGAGTAGAGATTGATGAATTGGATTTACTAAGGAATTAGGAATCCGTAGCTTGAGAATAAATTCACTAAGGAATTAGGGGTTTATGTCTCGTGATAAGGTGAAACCACAAACTGAATTAAAATCATAAATTGAACTAGGATTGAGATCACATAGGTTTGTACATTATTTGATCCCATGTCTTTCGATTAGATTGTTTATTTTATTCCTTAGGTTAGATTATTTGAATTATTTTCTGTTTTTACGTTTTGTCTTCCGTTTCTTGAGTAGCAATTGAGAGAATTAGTGAGATTAGATCCTTCATCCCTTTTCCTGTGGATCGACTCCCACATTTACTTACTACTACTATGCTATCAACTACCCGATATTTGGTCGGTTAGGAGTTAGTTTGCATGTTAAGTATAGGTTTATAAATTTTCTTTTGTTTTTATGATGCAAAATCCTCCCAACAATATATATATATATATATATATATATATATATATATATATATATATATATATATATATATATCTAGTCGTATGTATCATTAAATGTGACATTAATAGTATGATTAGACTAGTTCGTATTAGATGTACTATATTTTATGAAGAGAGTGATAAATCTCATCTATCAAAGTGTGGAGACACTTGGACTGTACGTGGACGTGTATTAGAGAGCACGTATGGTATATTGACCTCGTACTATGTGGCGGTTGTGTAATTATCCCTAGATCGGAGTCTTCATAACATCACGGTATAGACTGTCATTCATAGACACTATTCCCCTAGCCATGAGGCGATAATGCGGTAGATATTGGTGTGATATTGAAGCATTCGTAAGATTTATGCTGCTCGTCCAGAATTCGCACTTCCTAATGGTAGGAATGAATATTCGAAAGGGCTTTCTTATAAGGAAAGTTCTATTCTCAAAAGTCTTTAAAAAGCGGAAGTAATGTTTGTTCGAGAGGATGCTGTTTCTTGAATGTTGGGAACTCAAGTAATAAGAGTTTGAGTGTCTGTTGTTGATATGCCACAAGGGGCAAACTTTTGTGCATGAGGGAGGACTTAGATATTTTCACACGCGCGCACGCGCGCACGCCGCCGCCTTCCGTCCGGCTCGGTTCGGATCAAGTGTTGCTATTATTTTTGGGACAAAATTTCTTTATGAAATTAAAAAATTATTTATAATTCAGAATTAACTTTTGTTATTAATTTTAATTTTAGTTCAGAATTAACCAATTTTTCTCATGTCTTCTACTACAAAGAGTCTCTCGTATAATTCTAGATTTTGAGTCGAAGAGAAGTCGGAGCACTCTGTAAATTCGCCGGAGCTTGAATTTTTGAAATGCCTTTAAATCCGAGACGTGAAGCCGTTGTATCTTGGAAGACAGTTGTATTTGAAATATAATTTTAATCAAAATACAACTCATTAACTAAATCCACAAGCCAGACTTATATAGCTGTCGAGACTAAATGCTACCTAAAATAAAATAAATTACGATTTATTACAAACAATAATCAGGCGGAAATCATTCCCCTTGATTGTGCCATGTACCTTATTTCAAATTTCAAACAAATATTATTTATTTTTCTAATAACCATAAGGTCATTTCCATAAATAACTCATTTCAAAATAAATGAGAGATGCTCCTGCATCAGTCACCCCAGTTTGAGAAAAACTCGCCCCTGAGTGTTCTTGTATCAAATGTTGTAACAACATCCCCTGATCAAACGAATTTCCAACTATACAATTCGATGCCTTTGACTACAATCCGGACACGTCAATTTCATAATCACGACTGTTCAAATAATTTGTAGATCCCTTCTTCAATTGACACTTCCATCCATATTGACAACCATATACCCGGAAAAAACATCATGCTGCTCTTTTGAAACAAATTCATCAGAATATTTTTCAACCTCATATGAATTATTATTAGTCACATCTTTGAAATTTTCAAGTTCATCCTTTTTTAATATTGTCGATTCTAAATATAAATTTGTTTTACCATATCCATGAACAACGCAATAATCAGATACCATATTACTCAATCGCTCATCCTCATAATTATCCCATGTAATCTCTTGTTTGTCAGTTTATGTGTCATCATCGCAGATATGTGATAGAATGTCATTTAAACTGTCTTCTACCTTTTCTTCATATTTTTCCAAAATATAAAATAAATCACATGTTGGATCACCATCTTCCAATTGAAAATTTTCATTTTTATAAAATTCAAAATTATCTTGCTCAATGCATCCATAAATATCACCCCGAATTTTTTCATCGAAAACCACACCGTCATTATCCCATTTAATTGTTTCCTCAAAAACCACTCCATCGTCATCATAAAATGGATATTCATAGAAAATTAGGCAATATTTTGAAATTTGTTCATTCAACAAAATTTCATCTTTAACACAATCTTCGGCATCAATGAAGATTGGTAGGTTACGAGTGTCAATTTCCTCATGAAAAAAAAAAAAAACGGTTTTTTTTTATACCAATGATGACATCGTGATAAGAAAAGTCTGTCAAATCCGCCTTAGCATCTAGATCTATATGATGATTTTCTCGATCATGATGCTCAGGATAAGATTACGGCATGTGCTTATTTAAAATTTAAACACTTCTTATTTATTAATTTAATATATTATGATTCATAACATAAACATAAAGTAAATTCTGGATTCTCCTGCATCATTGTGTGCGAGTGATTGTGTCTCGATCTATCATTAGTCATCCAAAATAATGAATCTTTTACATGGATGGCTGCATGGAGTTGGAGTTGGAGTTGGAGTTGGAATCATCATCTTGTTCAGTATCAGATTCATCATCTTCTTGAAAGCCATTGACACCAAAAGCTCCATGGCCAAGACCAAAAGCTTTAATATGGTCCTGAAGAGATCTCTTGTGCTTAAAATCCGACCCACATAAACAATACCATAGCTTCCCACAATTCTTCTCATGTGTTCTCCAATCACCTCTCACAGCAAATGCTTTACCACATTTTCTACACATAAATGGCTTTATTCCATGCTTTCTTTTATAATGTGTTTGAAGGGTTCTGAAATCTTTCAATGGCTTTGCTCTTGGGTGGTCTATGTTGTTTCTGCATCCAGGAGAACAGCAGTAGCATGGAAGCTTTAACATTCCTGTCGGTTGAGTTCCTCTTAAAGATTCCGGTCCTTTTCTGTATTGAGATCCATGCCCCCACATATGCATCTGTATCCAATTAATTACACCTAGATTAAAGATTATATACTTTTTTTTATTTTAAATTATCTCTATATATATATATATATATTGTGTGTAATGCATGACACAATCACACAATGCATAATTCCTTTCAGCTGTTGAATCCTGAGATTTTCTAAGAGCCATATATAACCTGCTGGTAAAAAGAATCGAATATGATCAAGGGTACCTGATTCAATAACCACTGTGTTCAACTTGTAAAATATTTGCATTTGCATTTGCATATGTGGTAGCATCATGTATAGGATTAATTTACATGTCAAGTGGTGATATTTCCATAGTTATATATATAGTAATACACTTGGCTTCAGTTTTCCATCATTTACATGTGTTACACAGGTCTCAAGTTTAATGGACTGTAACAAGTATATATGAGTTATAATGGCCCATAACCGATAGAATCTAGATAAAATGGTGGATTCCAATTTGTAAAAATATATATTATCATATTCAAAATTTAATCTATTAATAAACTATTTAATAAGTGCTACTAGTGGGACATATGATGATGGAGAACCATCATAAAACTAGTCTACACATGTAAACAGTAGCAAAAGAAAACCTTGTACTATAATTTTGTACCCAAAAAAAATAAAAAATCAGTGCATAAATATACAATTGAAATTTCTAGTGAAAGTTACTCTCTTAGCCTTTTTCATGCTGTCAATATATATATATATATATATATATATATATATATATATATATATAGATGGGTTAGGTAGAGTCATTAACTGAGCCGAGTCGAGTATTGGTGGTTCAAACTCGAGCACGTTTAACTCCCAAGCTCGTTCGTTTGTTAAACGAACAAAAAATTATGTTCGAGCTCGGCTCGTTTAAAAGATGAAATGTTCGAGCTCGTGTTCGAGCTCGGCTCGTTAACATATTTTTTGTCTTTCGGCTCGAGTTTTTGTTCGAATTCGGCTCGAGTTCGGTTCGTTAAAATATAAAACATACGTTAAAATAACAAGTTAGACATTAAAATTACATATATTACACAACTAAAATTTATATAAATTATCTAAATATTATATAAAGTCAATCTATAATATCTATTAGATAAATAAATGAATTATCCTCTTTTGAATCAGGGTTACTGTAAATTGATGTATTTATATAAGCACGTTCTTGAACATAATCAAATGTTCGCGAGCCAAGCTCGTGTTCGTTCGTTAAGCAAACGAGCCTACAAGCATGTTCGAGCTCGGCTCGTTAAGAAAAACGAACAAACGATCACGAATACTAACGAGCCAAACACAAGCTTATTCACGAGCGGCTCTGTTCGTTTAACAGCACTAGACTTCTGGGGACTTCATTTCTCTTTAATATAGAATTTCTTTTTAGATGCATAACATTTCTCAAAGTAATTTTCATCCATTAGACTCAAATGTAGGATTATGCCATTATACAAACAGACAAAATAGTTTTACATTTCTACACATGACACACATCCAACGGTCGAGTTTAATAGAGACTCCCTACGTCAAAAAAAGATTTCCAATTTCTCAAATAAGATGAGAGAAGATTCACGAGTGAACCTTAAACGAGAGATTTGCAGATTAAAGGAAGCACGGACTACAAAAAGTAGTAGTAGAAAGAAGCACAAGGAACATTGGTTGTGTTGTTAAATCAAATAAATGGAGTTTACTGACAAACTCTGAAGTCCGGACTTAACAGTTTATGGGCTCATTTATATCCGGTAAAATAACTTCCATGACCAAATCAGACTACAAATTTGAATATGAAGTCCATAGTAATTATGTAGATCTTGGGATTTTCACACCCTCTGACCTAAACATGATGATCTTTGACCTGTCTAGTACACACACTCACACACACAAAAATTGTCACAAGAAATCAGGAACAAAGTAGGTTTTGATTGTTTAAACGCAATTAAAACTCCTCTGGCCTACTTCTAAATATTTCATTTTTATTTATTGTTGATAAAATTAGTAAGAAAAGTGTTAAATCAAGGATGATTGATTGAAACTAACTTGCATGTTGTTGTATCTATTGAAAATCTTGAGACAAACAGGACAAGGGAATTGAGTAGGACCAATGAGAATCTGTGAAGGAGTAGGAATCCAATATAGCCCTTTGTTTATTCTGCTAAAAGGGTACCCAGAAACATCTGCATCTCCATCTTTATCAACAGATTCAGAAGAAGAAGAAAGCAAAGAAGCAAGATCAGCTGGACTAGGGTTTGGTCGCCCTATTTGCAAAGTTACAGTAACATCTTCTTGATCCTCATCATCATCAGCAACTTGATTTGGATTAGAATTTGAACTAATAGCGGTAGATGATAAGTTTTGGATCAAGCCCTTTTCTTTAAATTGCCCATTTTCTTCAAAATCCATATCAACACAAATATTATCTTCTTGATCTTCAAGATCATCATGTCCTGGTGGGCTTAAGCTTAAAAGAGGGAGGACTTCTTTAAGAGGTGGGGAATTTCGTGATCTATTTTGGTTGTTGTTGATGTAATTACTGTGGACTGAATAGAGATTTGGAAGAGAATTAGGAGGCAGAATTAAGGAATTATTTGAGGAGGAAAAATGGTGGGCCGTGCTGAGTTTAAACCACTCATCATTGTAGAATTTGGAGTAGGGATCAGTCATGATGATAAAGGTGTGGGAGAAAGGAGGAGCGGAATTGCTGGCAAAGTTGTCGAATTTTTAATACATTGAGAGAGTAGAAGGAGATTGAGGATAGATTATTCCCAACTAATAATGAAACCATATGTTCTTCTTCTACCTTTTATGCTGTGCTACTTCATCGACAAAGAATTTCATATGAGATTTTGCAATTATTATATTCAACCAACCTTTAACATCTTAGAACTAAAGTTTAACGGTATTAAATGAGTCATAATAGACAAGATAATTGTTTAAGACATTTTTTTCGATTGTTTTAACATGGTTAAGCTAAGTTACCGAGCACTGTCGGAGAACAGTATAGGTGGTCCCCGGACAATTCTGGATCTCGTCGGGTAATAAATCTGAGCCGTATTATCCTAGTGACAATTCATTCAAGATCTAAAACACGAAAGGGTATGAACGGGGGGTGGTTTGTGTGACATTTAAACTGAGCCTGAGATAATGTGCCTCAAGTTGCATATGAATCTTGTGTATGAATTAGGAATCAAGTCTCCGCAGTTCCTTAGGGATTGTTTATATAGAGAGCCTTATGCCCTAGGTCTGCATGGGCCGTGTCCTAGTTAGACACTGATTTTGCGTTCCCTAAGGAATGGATAATTACGAATTGATCTCTTTGATTGTGGGAAGTAATCACGGTAGTTTAAATGTACGATCAGAACCTTTATGTTTGAGGATTGTTTCCATGTTTATCTGCTATATTATGCACGTGGGCTACTCCGTCTAAGGGATACTCAGGCCGACCTGTGTCGAATCCCTTAGGTTGTGAGGCCCGAGTTGCACTAGCTGAGCTCCGTTGCGCCCTGGCTAACCAGCGGTGGACTGGAAAGCTACCTGAGCCAACCTCCGACCAGGGGTTTGGGTCCTGCCTTAAAACTGTTCCATCTTCTTTATCTGCATTTATTGTTATGTCAATGTGAGGATGACACGTGGCGAGGTAATAGTCCGACCTCCGACATAAGTCCTCCAGATCTAGTTAGGCTCTTAAGTTCAGCTCAGATCTCTAAGGTTGTGGCTCGGCTCGGTCATATAGGATTGTAGGCTATTTGCCAAGTGGCATTGATGCCGTTATGATGCTGACATTACTGTCCCGGAATTTGAGGCGTTGCTACCCACTCGTTTGAATTGGGACGGTTTTCGGGGCGGCCTTAGGGGTTCGTAACCCCCGTCTTATCAATCGTTTTATCACGTCAAGCGTCCACTCGTGTTGTTAAGTTTCGTTGTGAAGGCCAATTGCCGTTTCCTTTCTCTTTGCTTTGTTTCTTCTTGTCAGTGTTTATCCCTTCATGTCCCTTATTTTCTTTCCTTCTGTTAATGAGGGCATCAACACCTTCTAGTTCGTCCGTAGAGGAATTGTTGTCATCGGAGTCAGAACCTAAGGTAGAAAGACCTGGAGCTAGGCCTTACGGAAGTGTTTCTTAAAGACAAGCAACTGTAAGCAGTGTAGAGTCGGTGTTGGTCCCTTGAAAAGGTTTTGGTTAAGTTTAGAAGGGGGGTTGAAAAAATTTAACAGTTAAAACTTTTTGGTGTTGACAAACTCAGCAGGGTCAATAGTCTGCTGACTTTCAGTAGTCTGCTGACATTGAACCTCTTGAATTTGTTGCAGCGGAATATATTAAATTAAGCCCTGTTACTTGTTGTTCCAAGTATGATACTAAGTATTGGATACTCAGCAGTGTATGTAGTGTGATTCAGTAGCTAGTTCAGCAGGTTGATGTGATAAGCATGTAGATGCAGAACGTAAATGCAGTAAAGTAAAGTAGGCAAGTTTTATAGTGGTTCCAGGTGGTGTAATCCTGCCAGTCCACTCTTGTCCTGTGATGTTGGAGGAAATTCACTAGAGATTCTTGAAGTAGCTGTTACAAAAATCTCTAAACTGTTTGTCCTTGACCATTGACTATGGCTTCACAAACTGAACACTAGAAATGGGTAGGATTGCTGCTTCAAAGTATTCCACTAGTCCTTGAAGGGTAGGATTGCCTCTTCACCAGCTCCACCACAAACAACAGTTCTTGACACTCTAAAAGTGCTTCTCTGTCTTCAACAAACTTCTTGAAAATAAAGGGGTTGAATCAAGAAAGTGATTCAGCGATCAGCAGCTTGTAGTCTTCAAGTGTGTATACTGGATGTAACATGATTACATAAAACACTTGAAGAAAATCTTGATCAGCAAATTGATAGCTCAGTGATGTTCAGCAGGGTAAGATTGCACTTTGATCAATTTTTCTTTGTTTTTATTGTTGTTCTTGTTGTTGCAATCTGAATCAGGAGTCCTCTATTTATAGGTGTGAATCCCGTGACTTGAGTTTGAATTTCAAATATAGCCATTTCAGAATTGTCTTTATCTTGAATGCAATTTTCCTCTACTGCATCGTACTGACACAGTCAGTGTTTCTTTTTTACAGTCTAGCCTATCAACCATTGACTTAATTACATTGGATGTTGCCCTGAATCCTTACAACATTCATTTCATCTTGTCCATTGATTGACTAATTAATCCAAGGATTGTAATTCATCATTGTGCATTTAATCTTTCAGAAAAACATGGATTAATTCGACTTTTGCATTCAGCAGACACCTGTTGCATAGGTCTGCTGATGTCCATGTGTGTCAGCTGACATTTAGTCTGCTGTATTTTATTAACACCTCAGCTGACTGATTCTCATCTAACTTTTTATTATGAAGTTAGAGTACACCATTTTAATTATAACCAAGTTCCAATCACCACTTTACTTTTATGGAACTTAGACCTTCAACACAAGATATATGCGATCAGTTTAGGTCATCACAGACTTCCCTAAATTTTGGTCCCATATCCTTGACTTTAAATACTAAGTTTGATCCCTTAGCATTCATTACTGAGTTTGAACCCTCAGTCTTCATTACTGAGTTTGAACCCTCAGCCTTCAACTATCAGTAGGTTCCTAGACACTACTGACCTAGACACTCTACTGACCTGAATAGGTCTTCTGAACAAGTAAGATGACCTCTTTACAGTGCTTGTTTGATCAAACCTATACAAAGATCAAACTCTAGTAAACCTATACATTCTATCTAGACATCTTTTTGCCTTCGCTTTATAATAGCTAGTCTGACACTCATCTAAAACTAAAATATGTCTAACAATTTCCCCCTTTTTAGTGATGATGCCAATACCCTCCTTACAACAAAGCAAAAAGATAAAAACACAAAAACAGAACAAACATCATTCATAGATTATTGGTTTTCAAATTTGTTCAAAATTATTACAACTAGGATCAGCATAAAGATAACAATAAGAAGAAGTCTGCTGATCTAGTTTCTGTCTTGTTCTCTCTTTTCTTGATACTCCCTGATCTCCTTCACCAAGTATTGCATCCATTGGTTTTCCAATATGGAGAAATCAATCTAGGTATGTACCAATTTCCACCATTTCCAAGCTGCAGGTAGATCCAACCTTAGGCTATGAACATTGAATCCTTGTCCTAAGTAGAAATGCTTGAATTCATCAAAAGAGTCCCTTGCTGTCTTTCCCAACCTTTGCTCAGCAGTTTGTCCCCTTCCTCGGCTTCCGCTATGACCTCATCTTTTTGTAGATCTCAAGGATTTAATCCGTACATCCTAGAATTTAAGTCCAATGAAGGACTTTAGACCCTCATGAAAATTCATATCATAATAAGGTCTCTTTCTTGCATAGTATAGTTTCTTGAACTCCTTCAGCAGGTCATCCGTCAATTGTACTCTGCTAGGTGCAGTTGCTCTAAAATCATTGATTTTAGCTTCAAATCTCTTCTTGTTATAGATCATTGCTGCCTCTTTTGCTTCTACTGTCTGACCTTCTTCCCCCTTATTGACATCATCAATAAAACGGTTCAGTAGGCCCATAACACTCTCCTGTGTGTTAACCAAATTATTCATTTGTCCTTCCATTATTTATGTTCTAGTGTCAACTGAAGTAATCCGGCCTTTCATTGTTTGCTTCAGCAGATTTATCCTCTCAGTAAGTTTATGATCAATTGCAGTAGGGTTAGGTGTCTCAGCCAACTTATGAACTTTGTTGTGCATAGATGTAAATTGCTCAGCCATGTATTTGTCACTCTTTGCTGCATCTTGCTTGACTCAAGCAACTTCCTTTTTCATGTCATTTATGGAAAGTTGTATAAAGGTGATATTAGATGCAACAGTTTATTTTGTCCTTCCTCTATTCTCCACAAAATTTACAAAATCCTCAAACCTTTGCTCACTTCTAGTCAATTGAGTTCTCAGCTGGGTAATGTCATCTCTTACATCTCTTAACTCTTCCAATATGTATGCTGGTATTGCAGCAGCCATACTAGCCATACCACCAGCAAAGGTCTCAGCAGATCCTTCGGCATTGTCATCAGCCCTAAGTACCCTTACCACAATTACAAATGTCATGTCCCATACATGGGGTTCATGACCTTCCAGAATCAAATTAGGTACCTCCTCAATGACAGGTTCTTGTTCTTGTTGAGGCTCTTCTTTTTCTTCTTCATGCAATTGAAACTCTTCATCACTAAAATTATAGTCAAGAAGTTGCTCTACAGATTGTTCATCAACAGCTTCTTGCCCATTTTTACCATCAGTGACAATTTCCTGAGCAGTTGATGACGGTCAAATTATACCCGTAAAACTCATCAACGTTGACCTTAAATCGAGATTAATAATGTATATTTCATATTAAATCACTCGTTTATATTTATTATTTAATGTTAAGTGATTATTAATATGATATTTGGTATTTAGCTGTTTTTATTATTAAAAGACCGATTTATTGTGCGATAAATGCTGATTTCGTAGATCATGATAAATCGGGAGGATAAATGTCATTCAATCAATGGATCTCAAGATAATAAGGAAGAAAATCAGAGCATTAATCAAGAGATAAATTAGAGAAATCAGATCAACACGCAAGCGTGCAATGGGGAACAAGATAAACGAGAGAAACGTTTAACACGTGCAGAAAAAGGCTCGGTCGACCGAGCCCTATCATTCGGTCGACCGAGTATGTCGGTTCGGTCACTTATCGGATTTTTTCGTATTTACCTTCTAGATCCTTCATAAGTTGGCAGAAACTCCTATATAAGCAGCAGCTACGAGAAATTGTAAATCATCCCTTCATTCTTCCTTCAATCTTGCAATTCATAATATAACTTTGATACAATGTAGAATAATTTGAGGGTTTCGGCAATTTAAGGAATTTTGCAATATGTAAGCCTTTATTTTCTGTTTCTTTCTTTTAAGTAATTAATCCCTCCCAATTATGCTTTATCGTTTGAATTAGTTAATCATAGCTAGATGATGTAGATCTAGGCTATGACGTTAGGGTTGTGACGACTCCTTGTCTATGGGGATCCCATAACCTACGTCATACACTTAGTATTTATTCATGAATCTGCTTGATTTAATTAATGCGTATCTATGTTAGTTTATATGAATACTGTGCGAATTCATTGTTTAACTGCTCGTATGATGAAACGCTGAGAGATATATTCTAAGATGTATTCTGGGTTGAAATCGTTCGGGTGACAGAAAGGTGTCATCCGGTCGACCGAGGCCTTACTCTCGGTCGACCGAGCCCTGTTTCATCAGTTATTTCTGCCACGTCTTTATGGTAGCTTTAGCCTAGTTGAATTTATTATCTCAGTAGGTATGGCTATGAATACGTTACTTGCTTAGTTTAATTAAAACGTGTAAAAAGGAAATACCAATATAAAACTCTTAGGTAGGCTTATGAATTGCTCTTCACAGACGTTCAACATTATCTAGGTAGGTTTATATTTGGGGATTGCTAGCACCTGATTATACGTACGTCGTAGATTAGCATGAGACTATAACTTGGTAATTGCTAGTTGGACGAGAGCTTGAGTAATCGTTTAGGAAGTACGCTTAACCATAGGAATGTTGCCTAGACAAGGTGTACGATTAATATCGGCATCCTTAGTGTCGTAAGCGTGCAAGTTATATGAGATGGATACCCAAAAGGTGAAGTCACGTAATGTAGCACAGTGATCTAGCAACCTAACCGGTGCTAAGTCAAGTTTAAGAGGATGACTACCGTAGCCAATCTAAGATAGATACAAACGGATTGACAGTTAATAAGTTCAGTTTATCATATAAACTATCTAGGTCCAAACGATAAAGACTATAATTGGGCAGGTTAATTACGTTGTGTCGAGTCGTGTCTTTACCTTTCTTGTCTTATGTTTGTCGTAGACCGCCTCTATGTCCTTGACATGTTTAATTAATTGTTTGTATATAAGATGATCCACAATTGGTTCCCTGTGGGATCGACCTTGATTCACTATAGCTATACTACGATGGGCCTAGTCCTCTTGCTAGTATTGGTTTATGGTGGTCAAGTATATTATAACCTGATTGACCCCGATCAAATTTTTGGCGCCGTTGCCGGGGAACCAACGGTCAATTTTATATATAAATAATTTTCTTATTCATGTCGAGTTTTTTGTTTTAGATTCTGTTTTTGAGTCCCTCTGGTTGTCTACTATGTGTAAAAATTCCAGAATCTGGAGCAATTTGGTTTCGCTCCGAGTGAGGCGCGCTCTCGCCATTTGCCAATGAGCCTGGTTCTATTTTCTGGGACTTCGTGTGTCTGTTTATCCCCGTATGTTTAATCCGTAAGTCTGATAGCAGCATGAGAAACCATGTTAAAATTAGTCTGATCTGTTTTGTTTTTCTTACATTTGTTTGAAACCAGGAAGCAATAATCCAAGTCAATAATTTTTCGCAAGTATTTGAGAAAATAACCCAGCAAACATGTGGAGCTACGAATCTAAGATGGGAAAAGCGATGGAGGCAATACCTTTAAAGCACAAAGATGGCTCCGAAAAAAAAAATTTAAAAGGCTTAAATTCTTCGTGGTACAATGTTGAAGGCAAGGTACTACCTTTTTGCTTATGTTTTACCACCTTTTGGTTTTTTATTGAGCATAAGTTAGCCTATACATGAACCTTATTATGAATCTTGGCCCGGAGTGGTTTGTAAGATTAATTATATTAGTGTGGAAGGTTCTGCCCCAAATCTGTCTCATCTAGAGGGTGTAAGGAAACATGTAGTCGTTGAAAGGAAGCAGTGAATAAAGAGTTCCTCGTAGTTACGTTAAAATCTCTTTGTCCTATGCATGAGATTTAGCCTGCGGCCAGGGGAGCAACAAATTGTGTAGTTTAAGCAATCACAATCTAAAGAAGACGTTGAGTTTTGAGAGAACACCATCTTCTGCTTTCGTTGAGTTTTATGGTGATGGCTTCTCGGTGAACCCACCTTAAACAGAAACGAGATTACGCTTTGGGTGACAATTTAGAAATCGGAGACTCTTAGTACATGGGTTCGGAAATGGTCTAACCATGGTTGGGCGAGTTCAACCGAGCTTCGGCTCAATCGACTCCCCTCCACGTGTGATGTACGTTACAGCAGTTCAACAAGACTTAGCATAGACGATAAGCCTTCGGGCTAAACGTGGCTTAATCTTGACGGATTGGCCTGAACTGTCACATATGTTCCAACGAATAAAACGGCGTAGGCTTGCCTACATAACCGACCTTATTCGGAGTACTTTGATTCATTGTTTCTTATTGTCAAGGCCAAAACCGTAATTTTAACCGAGTTTCTTTGAATTCACTAATTCCTAAAACGAGAGCCGAGGTAAGAGCTTTGGATAAATGGTATGGATAAATGTCGTTTCCTAGGTCTCACAACCAAGGGAAGGGTATTAATCCGCAACAGCGATGAGCCCACCTCTTATAGTGCTCAGAGGGGTCAATATCTAGTAATCCAAGAATAATGATTGACAAGGATACTTTTGGAAAGTTGAGCTGAGGACTCTAAACTCAGAACTACTTCTTTAAAACCCTTAGGATTTCTTTTTAGGATTTTAGGTTTTGTTTTCTTTGAGTCAAATAAAAGTAACGTGACATATGTTGAGGTTTTTTATTTTGCCGTGTTCCGATGGCCATTGGGCTAAGGATGTGCAAAATTTTTTTACTCAATATAGGCCACGTGAAATAGAGTTCCGTAGGAGAGTCAAGAAATTGCGAAAGAAAAGGAAATTTAGCAATCCACCTTAAGATGGAGGCATTAAGAGAACTTGAGAATTACTGAAAATGTAACAGAGAATGATTGGTGTGAACAAGAACAATTTTGGTCAACTTCTAAAACCTTTTAGAATGGTGATCCAAGTGAAAATCCAAAGTAGTGTGCAATTCATTTTGCAATTATCCTTATCTTTCCCTTTACACTTTTTCACCTTCAAACTTTTCGATCCTCTCACCAATCGCCTTTCTACAGGTTCACATTTCTAACCATTCTTTCATCGCTCTCTTTCTTTCCATCCGTTTCACTCTCCCACCCAATCCCATTCCTTTAAACAATTCTCAATCCCAAAAACACAATTTCTTACCCACCCTTTATCTTTTCTTCCCATTCTTATGTGTATCTTTTTCTAAACCCATCATAGTCTCAACCTCCATTTTGTTTACACAATACCATGTGTTTATGGAATTTGAAATATTGCTAAGCTTTAACGATTATCTTTTATCATTTTGATTTTCATGATCCTAGTTGGGGTAAGTGTAGCTCTGACCCTAGCTAGATTTTAAAGGTTTTTGGTTCGATCAAAGTACAACTTATCTTTCTACCGGAAGTTTTAAATTTCACATTTTTTCCGTCTATTCCGGCATTTCTAGATGATCCGTTTTGTTCTACATTATCACACCGATCAGACCTTGTTGATGACGGTTATGACTTTTACGTGATACATTGGGTTATTAGTAATTTCGAGGAGTAGTTACATCTCCCTAAAGTTGTTGATATCCAATGCAAGCGAGAAGTTTTCTGCGCTAAGTATTCAATTTTATCTTTAGCCTATAGGTCGCATTGCATCTGTTATACCTTACCAAGTTTCTCTTTTATACTGGACTGAATACATAGTGAGCCAGTCCACCTCGTGTTTTCCCACATGGGGTTATGCTTTTTGATCTTTGTCTTATCCACCCGGTTTTTAGATGAAGACAACCGAATTTAGTTGCTTGTTTGTTTTTCTTTCTATTTAGTATTTTTCTTGTCTTTGGTTGTATAACATAAAGTGGCTTAAAATGTTTTTCGGTATTCATACCTAATTACTGCCACATTATTCTATAACTTCCATAGACATGGTGTTATTAACGGTTTCGTGGAGTTTGTGCCTTATACTGAGGTTTTCACTTGCTTCTCCACAACGTCTTTGTCATTTACTCCGATATTGTTCCTTTACTTGAGAGCCGTTTCCAGAGCTAAGTCTTTTTCTTAAATTCTCATTTATTTTTGTCATTGAGGACAATGCCATGTTTAAGTGGGGGGTAGGAGACTTAGCTATGTTATGTTATGATTGAAATTTGAATGAAAAGGTAGAAAAATTGAAAAAAAAATTGAATACATACCATATTATTTATCTCGTACCCTTAGAATTGTGAGTTCCTAGCTAAGAATTGATAGGAAATAAACCAAGTTTCATGAGTACGTGATCATTTTATACTCATGTTAATTAAATTTAAGGATATTCATGCCCGTTTTTGCGAGTAGTTATTTATTATTCAATTACTCAATCTGTGAATCGAGTATACCGCACAAATCATAATAACTGAAGAAATTATGTGTACATTGCATAGATGATTGGTTATGTGAACTTAGTATCAATATCTATCTGCTGATGCATTCTTATCTTTTAGCCATTAAAGCAAAGTAATAAGCTTGAGATGTACCTGTGTTTTAGCAAAATGTTAGACACTGGGCTTGTAGTGACATTACCAAAGTAGCCCCGCGCTTGTGGTAATATTCGATGCTATACATGATCTAAGATAGGGGGATACTCTAAAAAGTTTTCTTCCTTGAGATTGATAGTATTTGAAAAACATGAACAATTGAAGAAATTCAACTTTTAAGAGGCTTAGAGTAGTACTCGGTCTCCATGTCCAAAATCCCTATAGATACGCTCTTGCTTATTGCTCTAGTGCTCTAACCATTGAGAGGCATAAGAAGTATGAATGCTGAGGTTGGTAGGTTGAGAATGCGAAGTTAGCATAAACTCTAATCTTGCCACGAATATATAAAACTAAATGCACATACACACATCACTTCGATTCATAGTAAGTAGTGAATAATGGATATTTTATGAGCATGACTAGTATGAGTTGACTTGAGTTTCTTGTGTAAGTATGATTTGACCATAGAAAATGTTGTCTTGGGGAATGACTTATTGATGCTTTGTTCGGGATGATCAAAGTCTAAGTGGGGGGTAGTTGATGACGGTCAAATTATACCCGTAAAAGTCAACAACGTTGACCTTAAATCGAGATTAATAATGTATATTTCATAATAATTCACTTGTTTATATTTATTATTTAATGTTAAGTGATTATTAATATGATATTTGGTATTTAGCGGTTTCTATTATTAAAAGACCGATTTATTGTGCGATAAATGCTGATTTCGTAGATCGTGATAAATCGGGAGGATAAATGTCATTCAATCAATGGATCTCAAGATAATAAGGAAGAAAATCGGAGCATTAATCAAGAGATAAATTAGATAAATCAGATCAACACGAAAGCGTGCAGTGGAGAACAAGATAGACGAGAGAAACGTTTAACACGTGCAGAAAAAGGCTTGGTCGACCGAGCCCTATCATTCGGTCGACCGAGTATGTCGGTTCGGTCACTTATCGGATTTTTTCGTATTTACCTTCTAGATCCTTCATAAGTCGGCAGAAACTCCTATATAAGCAGCATCTATGAGAAATTGTAAATCATCCCTTCATTCTTTCTTCAATCTTACAATTCACAATATAACTTTGATACAGTGTAGAATAATTTGAGGGTTTCCAGCAATTTAAGGGCTGCAATATGTAAGCCTTTATTTTCTGTTTCTTTCTTTTAAGTAATTAATCCCTCCCAATTATGCTTTATCGTTTGAATTAGTTAATCATAGCTAGATGATGTAGATCTAGGCTATGACGTTAGGGTTGTGACGACGACTCTTGTCTATGGGGATCCCATAACCTACGTCATACACTTAGTATTTATTCATGAATCGCTTGATTTAATTAATGCGTATCTATGTTAGTTTATATGAATATTGTGCGAATTCTTGTTTAACTGCTCGTATGATGAAACGCCGAGAGATATATTCTAAGATGTATTCAGGTTGAAATCGTTCGGGTGACCGAAAGGTGTCATCCGGTCGACCGAGGCCTTACACTCGGTCGACCGAGCCCTGTTTCATCGATTATTTACGCTTGCGTCTTTATGGTAGGTTTAGCCTAGTTGAATTTATTATCTCGGTAGGTATGGCTATGGCTACGTTACTCGCTTAGTTTAATAAAAGCGTGTAAAAAGGAAATACCAATATAAAACTCTTAGGTAGGCTTATGAATTGCTCTTCACGGACGTTCGGCGTTATCTAGGTAGGTTTATATTTGGGGATTGCTAGCACCTGATTATACGTACGTCGTAGATTAGCATGAGACTATAACTTGGTAATTGCTAGTTGGACGAGAGCTTGAGTAATCGTTTAGGAAGTACGCCTAACCATAGGAATGTTGCCTAGACGAGGTGTACGATTAATATCGGCATCCTTAGTGTCGTAAGCGTGCAAGTTATATGAGATGGATACCCAGAAGGTGAAGTCACATAATGTAGCACAGTGATCTAGCAACCTAACCGGTGCTAAGTCAAGTTTAAGAGGATGACTCCCGTAGCCAATCTAAGATAGATACAAACGGATTGAAAGTTAATAAGTTCAGTTTATCATATAAACTATCTAGGTCCAAATGATAAAGACTATAATTGGGGAGGTTAATTACGTTGTGTCGAGTTGTGTCTTTACCTTTCTTGTCTTATGTTGGTCGTAGACCGCCTCTATGTCCTTGACATGTTTTATTAATTGTTATGTATATAAGATGATCCACAATTGGTTCCCTGTGGGATCGACCTTGATTCACTATAGCTATACTACGATGGGCCTAGTCCTCTTGCTAGTATTGGTTTATGGTGGTCAAGTATATTATAACCTAATTTACCCCGATCAGCAGCCTCCAGAATAGACATAGGGGATTCCTCCAATCCTAACAAAATATCCAACCTTTGACCTAATATTGTCTGATCCTCAGTATTTTTGACCTCCTGTTCTGACCTGTGTTCATTTGTTGTTTGTACCTCAGATGACTGAACCTTCATATCTTCAACAACATTAGGAAAAAAAGCCATGTTTTCTTCTAATATACCTCCTACTTCATAAATCTCTTTTAGAACTTCAGCAGCCTATAATAAGGTTTCATCAGTGTCAATGCTATCTTGATATTGCACTGATTCCTTAGAAATGACTTCAGTCAAATCAATCATCATTGCTTCAGTAGTAGCTTTTATCATTGCATCTTCAAGAAGTGTCGCTACTGCTATTTGTTCCTCCAAATCTTCAGTAAATACAGCAAACATAACTTGAGCTAAATTGTCAGTCTGATGGCCCTCAGCAGACTTGCCATCTTCAGCAGGTTGCTCTACTGACTTTTCAGTAGGCTCTTGTCCAGCATGCTCATTAGGTGTTTCCTTTGTAATACCACTGGACTCTCCAGGATGCATAGGATGATTATCATCTAAATCTGATGATGATGAATCATCACTATCTGGTGTAAACTTGGGATCTTTAAACATGATGTTTCACTTCTGCTTTTCATTTTCTATGATCTTCAGCAGCCTTAACTCTAGGAGTGATGTATCAATCAGTCCTAGCAAACTTTCCACCCTAAGACTTGCAAAAGCCTATTCTTCGAATCCATTCCTTGTTTCTCTTGTTGGCTTTTGCCTCTTGTAAAAACCAAACTTCCATGCAAAGTACTTTGAAATCCTCTTAAGATTAGGATCTTCTTTTGGCTTCTTTGATTTCTTCTCCTTCCTTTCATAAGGCATGGATGGTTTTCTTAGAGCAGGTTTCTCAACTTGTTGACTTCCAAAATTTTCAAAAAGATGACTCAGTGTTTCCTCAGCAGACACAAAAATGTCATTAGACTCTCTAGTAGGTCAGTTTGTGTCTACTACCTCCATTTGTTCCACATGGGCTTCCCCCTGAATTACATACTCCTCAACAGGGATTTCAAATGACTTTCCTTCCCCCTGAGTTGTTGCAGTCTCAGTAGGGTCTTCACTACCTCAGTAGTCTATTCATCTACTTGTTCAACACATTCTTCTATTTCAGCTTCTCTTTGTTCTTCCAAATCTCTCAGTTCTTTACCCTTTCCATGTCCCTTCTTCTTTACAACTTTATTTCTTCTCTTAGAAGGTTGTTCTTAGGACTCGAAGAGAGATTCTTCCAATTGCTCCTTGCTGACAACCTTCCTTTTCTAGGATGCCTCTCTGATATGTTCTTTAAGCAGATCTGCAGCAGTTTTCAGCTTTAGTAGGCTCAGTAGGCTCCATAGCAGTTAGATACTCAGTAGACTTGGCAGTGTTTACTGATTGCCTTGTATTCTTAGGCTTTAACATTTCTATTATCTTTCTAGTATCAACAGCCTTACTCTTTTCTACTGTCTTCTTGGTGCAGTAGGTTGCACATCACTTCTAGCCTTAGATCTTTGTTCCTGCTCAATATCACTTTCTACTTCCTGTATCTCTTCATCATCATCTAAGCCATGAATAGAAGTGGTAATCTCTGGCTTGTACCTTGCCTTGTTGATGTTGGATGGAGCAACATCAGAATTTTCCAAATGATTCAGCAGGGCCTGAACAATTAACCCAAAGGTTTTGTCTTGATGAAGAAACCTGAACATATATAACCAGCATGTTTCTTCTCTCTCAACCTCTTTCTTATGGTTTCTCTTTCATCTGTCAAAATTTTCTTCATGTATTGAACAAAGAAAACAACCCAATCAAACTTCATATTCCTTGAGATGATTATCATCAAGTCTATTTTGGGTCCCGACAAGGTATCTAGGCTTCCAAAAAACCCCAGGATATTCTTTGCAATATATTTTCTCAGCAAGTTATATTCATAGGCAATATTCTAGACATTTATATTTAAGGCTATTTGTACATCTGGGTTAGTTGTTATTGATTCAACAAAAGCTAGCCTTGCTAACCCTATAGATTATGGATTTGTAGGGGCTCCATTCCCTGGACCAAATCAAAAGACCTCTCTTAGCAGGTCCGAAGTTACTTCAATCTCCTGACCATTTACAATTGTTGTAAAAACCTCAGTACCATCTCTAATCACCATATTCCTCCAGAAATCACACAAATTCCTGTAAGAAATCTTCTCCAATCTGAGATTGAAAACATTTTCCAATCCTTCCAATCTCCTGATTCTTCTTCCCAGATTAATAGCTAAAATGGTTGCATCAGTGTCAGTAATATAACCTCTAACACTTTGACTGGTTCCAAGATGAACATCTTTATCCGCCATTGTTATAAATAAGATTTGAGAAAGATGGAGGTGAAAACTCTGAAAATATGTGTTCACACTTGTGTATTTTGTAGAGAAAAGGATCTGATTTGCATATACATTTAGTGAGTGTATATATATATATATATATATATATATATATATATGCAAAATTAGTGGATGGGATACCTTAGGCAGGTACTGTGCACGTACTGTAGCACTAAACATGATTTCAGACTGAATTAAATGTGATGCTGCCACGTGTCCTACTAACTGATCCCACTAGTGTAATAACCGTTATGTATTGTAACAGCTGTAATAAAGGATAAGATTAATATCCATTTACTCTGCTGTTGACTTTCATTAAAGTCTGACTTTATCAGCAACGAATCTTTCAGCAGACTGAGTCTTCAGGAGGCTTGATCTTCAGCAGGGTCTTTTTGAAAATACTCTGCTGATATTCTTCTGTTGGTTCATCAGCCTGCTGATACATAAAATGCACAGCTGATCTTTTAAACAACATAGTTTTGTCCAACTGATAATACCAAATGAAGTTTAATACCAATGACTGATCTGCCAAGTGAGCTCACCTAATAGGGCAAAGACCAATCCCCTTGGCAACTTAATTTGCTCAATTTTCCAAACTGTAGAAGTACTTAGAATTGTTGATACCAATGACTAATCTTCCAAGTGAGCGCACCCTGCATGGAAAATACTAGTCTTCTTGGTGAATTCAAGTACTCTGCTGACCTATCAGCAGGTCAGTCAACCTTGATGATGCCATGTTCAGTTCTTAACTTAGCAAACCTCTCACTCTCAAATGGTTTTGTAAAGAAATCAGCAAGTTGATGTTCAGTAGGGATGTAAAGAACCACAACATCTTTCTTTTCCACATGATCTCTTATAAAATGATGTCTTGCATTAATATGCTTGGTGGTCCTTGAGTGCAAAACAAGATTTTACGTGATTGCAATTGCACTTATATTATCACGCATTATGATAATTTCTTTTATTCAATCCCATAATCCCTTAATTGATGTCTTAAGCAAAGTACTTGTGCACAGCAGCTTCCAGCAGCAATGTATTCAGCTTCTGCAGTGGAAGTTGATATAGAATTCTGCTTTCTGCTAACCAAGAAACAAGTCTATTTCCCATCAACTGACAAGTTACAGTGGTGCTTTTTCTCTCCATCTTGCATCTAGCATAATCAGAATCTGAGTAGGATATAACTTTGAAACTTCCATATTTTGAATACCAAATTCCTACTACCAAGGTCTCTTTAAGATATTTGAGAATCTTTTTTACTGCAGCTAAGTGACTTTCCTTAGGTTTTGATTGAAATCATGCACATACATCTACTGCAAATGATATATCAGGTCTGCTGGCACTGAGGTACATCAGACTTCCTATCATCCTTCTTCAACAAAGTCTGATCAACATCTTTAATTACCATCTTTGTCTTCATCCAATCTGATGCTTGTACCCATAGGAGTTGATACTTTGGTGCTATTTTCCATACCAAACGTCTTCAGCAGCTCCTTGGTGTACTTTGTTTGATGAATGAAGATTCCATCTTGCATTTTCTTGACTTGCAACCCAATAAATAGTTCATTTCTCCCATGATACTCATCCGGAACTTACTTTTCATGAGATTGACAAACTTTTCACACAGTACTTCATTTCCAGAACAAAAATTTTTGTCATCCACATAAATATGTACCAGCAGAGTGTTGTCTCCTTCATTGATTTTGAAAAAATTCTTGTCAATGGTTCCTTTGGTAAAACCATTGTTCACTAAGAATTGAGATAGAGTTTCATACCATTCTCTTGGTGTTTGTTTTAAACCATAAAGTGCTTTGTTGAGTCTATACACTTTATCCTCTTGATTTTTAACTTCAAAACCAGGAGGTTGCTGAACATAAACCTCTTCCTCCCAAATGTCATTAAAAAATGCACTCTTGACATCCATCTGGTAAACCTTGAAGTTTTTGTATGCAGCATATGCCAAATAGTCTTATAGGTTCCAATCTTGCAACTGGGGCATATGTTTCATCAAAATCTATTCCTTCAGCTTGAGAATAGCCTTTTGCCACTAGTCTGGCCTTGTTTCTAACAATTGTACCAGATTCATCCAGTTTGTTTCTGTATACCCATTTAGTACCAATCATATTTGCATGATCAGGCATTTCTACTAGTGTCCAAACTTGGTTTCTTTCAAAATAATTCAATTCTTCTTGCATAGAAATTATCCAATTAGGATCAGAAATTGCTTCTTCAACAACTTTAGGTTTTGTTTGAGACAGAAAATAAGTAAACATTGCTTCTAGTTATCTTCTTGTCCTTACACTGTACATCTCCAATTACTTGTTCAGCAGAGTGGTCCTTCAACCATTGTAAATTTTGATTTACTTGATTTACAGGAACCTAATCTTAGGTAGGGTCTGTTGTTGGTTCAGTAGGGGAATCAACAAATCCTTGAACTGCATCTGTTGTTGTATCAGTAGTGTTACCAGCATGTTCTTCAGTAAGAGCTTCTTCAATTCCAGAATCAGAGACTTTTATATCACTTATCTTCTTTATAACATCAACATATTATGGATCAGTGACTTCTAATTTCACAGCAGGTTCTGAAAGTTCATCATCTTCCATTCCAGTGAACTTAGGTTCTTAAAAAACAACATGTATTGATTCTTCATGTTTTAATGTCCTTTTGTTCGGTACCCTGAAAGCCTTGTTGACTGAAGAATAACCCAAAAAAATTCCTTCATCTGATTCTGGCTGGAAAGTCTTCAGTTGTTCCTTATGATTTAAGATAAAACATTTACTCCTAAATGGATGGAAGTAGGAAATATTTGGCTTTCTTCCATTCCATATTTCATAAGGTGTCTTCATAAGCACTGAGGTTCTATTATGTGTGTAGCATGTTGTATTGATTGCTTTAGCCCAATATCTTTCAGGTAATAATGCTTCACATATTATAGTCCTCCATGCTTCCTTCAAAGTCCTGTTTCTTCTCTCAGCAACCCTATTTTCCTGAGGTGTTCCAGCAGCTGCTAATTGATGCAGCACACCATTTTATTCACAGTATTCTCTTATAGCTTTGTTTAGGAACTTGGTACCCTTGTCTGATCTAATCTTCACTACTGTCACACATTTCTCATTTTGTAATCTCTTCAAATTTTCAGGCATCTTTTGAAGTGTTTCACTTTTCTTGTTCATGAAAATCACCCAAGTATATCTTGAATAATCATTCACGACCACCAGAGTGCACTTCTTTCCTATTATGCATGTTGGTATTACTGGTCCAAATAGATCCATATGCATCAGTTCCAACACTCTCTTGGTTGATTGTTTAGTTTTTGACTTGAAACTTGATTTTGTTTGTTTACCTTGCTGACAGGCATCACATATTCCATCTTTCTTGTATGTGATTTCAGGTAAACCAATCACCAACTTCTTCTTCACCAACTAATTGATATCTTCAAAGTTTAGATGATTCAACTTCTTGTGCCATAACAAATTCAATTCTGATTTTGTGTTCACAATAAGACATGTTTCAAGAACAACAGTAGTCTAATCTACTACTTACATGTTTTTTTGTCTTCTTCAAGCCAACACAACTTGTTCTCCCATTTCACTCATGACAATGCAGTAAGCTTTGTCAAAAGTGACTTTGTAACACATATCACAAAATTTTCCAGTGGCTAGCAGGTTGTATTCCAAGCCTTCAACATATGCAACATTCCTGATTGTCAATCCATTCCTCACTAGTGTTTGAAACCCTATTGTATATCCTGGTATGTCCTTGTTTCCAGAATTTACTTTTGGACCATCTTTTGCCACAAAATTTGTCAAACAGTGCTTACTTCTTGTCATATGCTTGGAACATCCACTGTCAAAGTACCAGACACCCTACAAAAGAAATTTAATGTGTTTTAGGTACCCAAACCTGCTTGGGTCCATAATGGTCAGTGGTAAGCACTACCCTTGGCAAATTTTCATAAGGTCTTCTTTGGAAAGTGGTACACTTTTGTTCATATATCTATGCTAGATTTCCATAAAATCTAACATTTGGTTGTGTAGCCTTCACATATTTTCTCTGGCCTTTTGGTATAAAGTGCTATTTAAAGTGATTTCTTTTGTTAGAAGCATTAGCATAACCATAAGGTTGCTGTCTGTTAGGAACAACCCTGTGTTGTGGTCTCTGCTGAGGCCTCTGCTGATTCCACTGCTAAGGTCTAACCCTAGGATTATGGTTATATCTACCTTTTCTAGCAGCAGGGGCAGGAATATTCCAATCTTCATCAGTAGGAAACAATCTGCCTTTCCCCCTAATATAAGTATCCATTGAGTGATGAAAATTCTTGGGTTTAGCATTCTTATCTTTGGAATATTTCTGATTTTTACCCTTTTGTGGTCCAGTAGACTTTGCAGCAGGTCTGCTATTAGCAGGTCTAGAAGGTACATCGTTCTACCTTTTGATGTACCCCTTTTGATAGGTGTTGTTGTCCCTTTGGACTTCTGATTTTGCTTCTTTGAAGCATTCTCAGCAGGTTTTACTACCTCAACAACCTTTTGAGGAGTTGGATCTTGTGCAGGTACAAACTTATGACCAATTCTGGTATTAGTTTCAGTAGCCATACTAGATCCGCCCTTAGAAGATTGTCTAGTTTCAAATCCAAGGCCTGTTCTATCACCATAAGGCTTTCTAGATTTGAATGCAGTTTTAGAACTAGATTGTGCAGTAGATTCAGTTGCCACTACTGGTGCAGTAGACTTACAATGATTCTATTCATAATACTTTTCCTTACCCTTGAGACTTCTTAATTCAGCATTCAATCTTTGAATTTCTGCTTGAAATGCTTCTCTTTCAGCCTTCACAATCTCATAACTGGATTGTATTATCCTCAATTGATTAAGGAGGACATTTAGAGGCTCTTCATTGTCAAAAATGTTTGGATTGGAACCACTAATAGACTCACAATCACTTTCAGCAGGAGTGTTCATAGATACAGAGTTGTATACCTCCTCAGTTTCATCCATATGAGCCAGGAAAGCATAATCATCCATATGTTCTATGAGTGCAGTGTCATCTGAATCATTTCCCTTTTCTGATTCCACTTTGTAGCCAGATTCATCATCAGCAACCGATGCTTTCCTACCAGATCTCCTCTGCTAAACCATGTTCTTCAACAGGTCTGGATAGTCAGGTCTAAAATGTCCAGGCTTCTTGCAGTTAAAGCATAGGTAGTCAAGATCCTTCGTTTTTTAAATCAGGACAGTCATGTTTGAAGTGTCCTGGTTTCTTGCAGTTAAAGCACAGAAAGTCATGATCTATCTTTGATTTATCTTTCTTCTCAGTAGTTTTCTTGCCATAATTCCTTGGAGATGACTTTCTAGATTTCATCATTCTGATTCTTTTACTCAGTACAGCTATTTACTCTTGCATTTCATCTATCACATCATCTTGAACACTTGATGATTCTTCTTTATGTGCAGCAGCCAATGCTGTTGTTTTTATTACTTCTTTTTCAGCAATTGCAACAAGGTCCTTGCTGAATTCATCGGCTTTAATATCAGAGAACAATTTGAAAGTATCTTCCTCATGTAGTCTCCTAGACTCTTCTATAGCAGTAACCTTCATTTCCCAAACTTCTTTTGCAGGTAAAGCTTTGAGAATTCTGGTGTTGATCTCTTCTTTTGTGTAAACAACATTCATCAAGGTGAGTTCATCCAAAATTGCATTTAACATAGACTTCATCTGTTCAATGGTCTCATTTGATTTCATTTTGAATGCTTGAAATTTTCGCTTGGCCACACTGATCTTATTATTTTTGATTGCTTCAGTGCCTTCACTATAAGTTGCAATCTCTCCCATAATTCTTTGGCTGTTTTGCAATCTTTCACCTTCATGTACATATTTCTATCTAATGTTATGTAGATAATGTCAATAGAAATATTGTTCAGATTTGCCCTTTTTATATCTTCGGCACCCCATTCATGTTATGGCTTTAGAATTGTCTGGTTCTGACCATCCACAAATATGACTTTAGTAATCTCCAGTGGTCCATCCATCAGCACGTCCATCATCTCATCATGAGTTGCAGCAAGATAAGCCTGCATACGATACTTATACTCATCAAAAAGATCTAGAGAGCACATCAACATTGTCCTAGCCTACTGGTTGTTTTCCATGATGTAAAAACATGAAAATAGAAACTTGAAAAAGTTTTCAAAGATTTTTTACAAACACAATAAGTAGGAACATTAGAACAGAAAATCTGCTCCGATACAAATATTTGGTCCCTTTAAAAGGCTTTGGTTAAGTTCAGACAGAGGGGTTGAATAAACTTAAAACTTAAAACTTTTTGGAGTTGACAAACTCAGCAGGGTCAATAGTCTGCTGACTTTCAATAGTCTGCTAACTATTGAAACTCTAGAATTTGTTGCAGTAGAATAATATTAAATTAAGCCTTGTTACATGTTGTTCCAAATATGATACTAAGTATTGGATACTCAGTAGTGTAGGTAGTGTGATTCAGTAGCTAGTTCAGCATGTTGATGTGATAAGCATGCAGATGCAGAAAGTAAATGCAGTAAAGTAAAGTAGGCAAGTTCTATAGTGGTTGCAGATGGTGTAATCCTGTCATTCCATTCTTCTCCAGTGTTGTTGGAGGAAATTCACTAGAGATTCTTGAGGTAGTTGTTCCAAAAATCCCTAAACTGTTTGTCCTGTACCAATGACCATGGATTCACAAACTAAACACTAGAAACAGGTAGGATTGTTGCTTCAAAGTATTCCACTGGTTCTTGAATGGTAGGATTGCCTCTTTTCCAGCTCCATCACAAACAACAGTTCTTGACACTCCAAAAGTGCTTCTTTGTCTTCATCAAACTTCTTGGAAAAGAAGGGGTAGAATCAAGAAATTGATTCAGCTTTCAACAAGCTTTTGATCAGGATGAAAAGATCAGCAACTGGTAGTCTTCAAGTGTGTATACTGGATATAACTTGATTACAGAAAACACTTGAAGAAAATCATGATCAGCAAATTGATAGCTTAATGATGTTCAGTAGGGTAAGATTGCACTTTAATCAATTTCATGTTGTTGTTATTGTTGTTCTTGTTGTTGCAACCTGAATCAGGAGTCATCTATTTATAGGTGTGAATCCCGTGACTTGAGTTTGAATTTAAAATATAGCCATTTCAGAATTGTCTTTATCTTGAATGCAATTTTCCTCTGCTGCATCGTACTGACACAATCAGTGTTTCTTTTTGACAGTCTAGCCTATCAACCATTGACTTAATTACATTGGATGTTGCCCTGAATCCTTACAACATTCATTTCATCTTGTCCATTGATTGAATAATTAATCCAAGGATTGTAATTCATCATTGTCCATTTAATCTTTCAGAAAAACATGGATTAATTCGACTTTTGCATTCAGTAGACACCTGTTGCATAGGTCTGCTGATGCCCATATGTGTCAGCTGACATTTAGTCTGCTGTGTTTTATAAACACCTCAGCTGACTGCTTCTCATCTAACTTTTTATTATGAAGTTAGAGTACACCATTTTAATTATAACAATGTTCCAATCACCACTTTACTTTTATGGAACATAGACCTTCAACACAAGATATATGCGATCAGTTTATGTCATCACAGACTTCCCTAATTTTGATCCCATATCCTTGACTTTAAATACTAAGTTTGATCCCTTAGCCTTCATTACTGAGTTTGAACCATCAGTCTTCATTACTGAGTTTGAACCCTCAGTCTTCATCTATTAGCAGGTTCCTAGACACTACTGACCTAGACACTCTACTGACGTGAATATGTCTGCTGAACAAGTCAGCGGACCTCTTTACAGTGCTTGTTTGACAAAACCTATACAAAAATCAAACTCTAGTAAACCTATACATTCAATCTAGACATCTTTTTGCCTTTGATCTATAACAGCTAGTCTGGTACTCATCATTAAAACCAAAATATGTCTAACAGTCGGAGAGAATTTCCCATGTTCCGCCACACCCTATTTCTCTTCCTTCTTCCTCCCGTCCTTTCTTTGTGACGTTTGACGCTGCCCTTAGATATAAAATCCTAAAGGCCATTCGGGACTTCACTGGTAGCCATGGAGTGATTTTAGTTCTTTCTTAACGCTGCATGGACAACATCTGCTGTGAGTATGGGACAAACTCGAAGGATTTCGCCCCTTGCTCTCTACTGATTCCCGTCTGTACACTTCCTGACCTCCAGACGGGTATTTTTCCGTTTATGAGGCCCAAATTAAGGTGGGGTTAATGTTGCTATTATGTCCGGCATTTTTAGTAGTTTTACAATATTATGGAATAGGCATTTCTTATGTCTATCCCTACTGGGGTTAGGAGCATCATAGGGTTCGCCATCTTTTGTCAGGGATTGGGAGTTCGATTTTCGATAACCCTCTTCATAGGGTTTTCTTACATTGTACAAAGCTAGAGGCTTAAAGTGTGGTTCCATTTTCCTCACAGGTCGGGTGTAAAAGGTATACTCTCTGATGGTCAGTTATACAAGATGTGGCATGGGTGGTTCTTCTTTGTTAGTGATGGAGGAAGGAGCTTGCTAGGGAGTTGGAAGTCAAACACCGTGCCGAAGGATTCTTGTTCAGATTTTGTCGATCTTTCTTAGGTTGAGGTTGTTCGAAATGCAAAGGCCATTCTGAGGATCAAGGAGTTTTCCTCTGAACTGATAATAGAAGCTCGACTGGCTAAAGCTGGGCCCGACCCCAACATGCTTTTAATCAATGAAAGCCGAGAAGCTTGTAAGTGTTCATGTGTTTTATTTTTCTTGTCCATTACCTGTTAGGTTTTGAATAACAATTTTTGGTTTGCCATTTGTAGTGAAGGTCTTAGCCGGTCTTTCCAACGCTACCAGGGGCCTGAAGTAGAGCAGCAAGCTGGTCAGAGTGTTGCTACTGCGCGATAACTGTCCAAACAAAAGGATGACGTTCTACTGCAGTCTCCCTCATACGGGGAAGTCCGGAGCCCCTAGATACCAACATATCTTCTCCTGAGGATCCAATTGTTTTGAATAAGGAGGAAGAGGAGGAGGAACTGAAGGTGCCTTCTCTTACGACTTCCCGAGGCCGATCTGAGCAGGCCGAGGTTGGGCAGGACCAAGGGAAAAAGGAAGAACTGAGACCTGCCCAGGCTTCATAACCGGTTCTGCTTTTTAGAGGGATGAGGATAATATGCCTTCTTACACTGCTGCTCGGGGAGAGTCTGAACAAGATATTGAGGCACAAGAGGAAGGCCGGTGTGAGGCCAGCCCTGGCGTTACATCCAGCCTTACTACACAGGGTGCAGAGGAAGGTCGAGCACATCAGTGTATGACCTCGAGTGGATTGAGGCTGGCTACAAGTCCATGAGATATGTAAGTCCTGTTTTCTTATGCTTTTGCACCTTATTTTGTTTGAAGATCCCATATTCCATTTTGTGTGGGTGTAGGGATCCATTGTCGGGCAAGAGGTGTTCTGTAGACTTTCCAGATCTTTGATCATTCGAGAAGAAGTCTTCTAACCTGAATTCCAAGAATGAGGAGATCGGAGTCATCAAGAAGCGGTTGTAAGCTCAAACGGATGAGCTGGAGGCTTTTATGTTAGACTATGCAGCCTGTTTCAAAGCTTCTGTTGATAAACACCTAGAGAAGGAGGCTGAGCTAGGTCAGTCCATCAAAGGTTCGATCTTAGGTGGCTGGACTAGAGGCAGCTGTTCAGGCCTTCCCAGCTCAGCTTGAAGAAGACTCTGTTCAGACCGCTCGGGACTACAAGGCTTCTTCAAAGTTCCTTGAGTCTCCGATGCTACTCCTATCCCCTGCAATAAATGGTAGCTATGTGCTAGGAGTAAATGACAGCAAAGCCATTTTCACGAGATTTCGATTAGCAGCCTGGCCCACCAGAAGCTGTATAATGCGGGTACAGAGGTAGACCTCGCAGCTAAGTACCGCCCTGCTACAACATCTCACCGGGTATCTACTGGGTCTAAGCCCTCTGCTTCTGCCCCTCCTACAGAACAATGATAGAGTCTAGCCTCAGATGCTTAGATCAACCGGCTTACAAACTCGTAATTTTTTGTTTCCAAATTTTATTTCGAATGAAGGATTTTATAGCTTGCAACATCATAATGTAAACAACTTCTTTTTTATTCTAGTAAGCACTTTTACTTTGAGTACTTTTCTTTTAAGTACCTCTCTATTGGGGGTATCTGGCCCCCCCAATATGCCATAACTTAACTTGCAGTTTTAGGGTGGCATACTTACACATTAGTTGCATTTTCGTTCTGATCCGTCCTGCAAACTTACTATTTTTATAGAGTCTGACCTAAGGAGCTCAGGAATCTGATGAGTTTGATGAGTCTGGTCTGCGTAGCTCAGATGCTAGATTTAGCGTTGTCAGAAGTTTGTTGACATAGCACTTTTTAGATGACATGTGTTTGCTGAGTCTGGCCTGCAGAGCTCAGATGTCATATATTAGCATTGTCAGATGTTTGTTGACTTAGCATTTGTTAGCTGACATGTGTTTGTTGAGTCTGATATGCAGAGCTCTAATGTCATATTTAGCGATTGAAGTTAGAAGTTTGCTGACTTAACGATTTTGATGAGTCCGACCTACGGAGGTCAGTAGTTAGAAGTTTGCCGACTTAATGATTTTGCTGGGTCCGACCTGCGGAGCTCAGTAGTTAGAAGTTTGCTGACGATTTTAGCTGACATATGTTTGCTGATTGGACGGGCAGAGCTCAGATCTCAATCTTTAACGATTTGCGCGAAATCCGTCATGTGACATGATATATTTGTCTCCTACAAACTTTGCATGCGTATAATTGTTCTGTACACTTATGTAGTTTTAGGAAATCACAAGTTTAACGCAGCGGAATTTAAAATTTTGAATTCCCATCTCAAGATTGACTTTGTTTTACACAATAAACACGTTAAGTAGTTTGACGGTATATACCTTGGCTAATCTATAAGATCGACGCTTTGACCGTCAATGAGAGTAGTACTGTGCGCAAGCCATCCATGCATCTGGGCTCTATCGATATCCACACGAAAGCCACACCGGAATCCTGCTTGGATTGCTATTAGAAAAATCCGGTTGCTAGACCGGTGATCGGGGTCAATCAGGTTATGAAATACTTGACCACCATAAACCAGTACTAGCAAGAGGACTAGGCCTATTGTAGTATAGCTATAGTGAATCAAGGTCGATCCCACAGGGAACCAATTGTGGATCATCTTATATACAAACAATTAATTAAACATGTCAATGACATAGAGGCGGTCTACGACCAACATAAGACAAGAAAGGTAAAGACACGACTCGACACAACGTAATTAACCTCCCCAATTATAGTCTTTATCGTTTGGACCTAGATAATTTACATAATAAACCCGAACTTATTAAGCGTCAATCCGTTTGTATCTATCTTAGATTGGCTACGGGAGTCATCCTCTTTAACTTGACTTAACACCGGTTAGGTTGCTAGATCACTGTGCTACATTACGTGACTTCACCTTTTGGGTATCCATCTCATATAACTTGCATGCTTACGACACTAAGGATGCCGATATTAATCGTACACCTCGTCTAGGCAACATTCCTATGGTTAGGCGTACTTCCTAAGCGATTACTAAAACTCTCGTCCAACTAGCAATTACCAAGTTATAGTCTCATGCTAATCTACGACGTACGTATAAGCAGGTGCATGCAATTCCCTAATATAAACCTACCTAGATAACGCTGAACGTCCGTGAAGAGCAATTCATAAGCCTACCTAAGAGTTTTATATTGATATTTCCTTTTTACACATTTTAATTAAACTAAGCGAGTAACATAGCATAGCCATACCTACTGAGATAATAAATTCAACTAGGTTAACCTAACCATAAAGACGTGGTGTAATTAACAGATGACAGGGGCTCGGTCGACCGAGTGAATAGGCTCGGTCGACCGAATGAACTTATTAGGTCACCCGAATCGATTTTGCCCCCAGATTACATCTTAAAATATATCTCTCGGCGTTTCATCATACGAGCAGTTAAGCGATGAATTTTATGTATTCATATAAACTAACATAGATACGCATTAATTAAATCAAGTAGATTCATGAATAAATACTAAGTGTATGGCATAGGTTATGGGATCCCCATAGACAAGGAGTCGCCACATCCCTAATGTCATAGCCTAGATCTACATCATCTAGCTATGATTAACTAATTCAAACGATAAAGCATAATTGGGAGGGATTAATTACTTAAAAGAAAGAAACAGAAAATAAAGGCTTACATATTGCAGCCCTTAAATTGCTGGAAACCCTCAAATTATTCTACATTGTATCAAAGTTATATTATGAATTGTAAGATTGAAGAAAGAATGAAGGGATTGTATGTATGTCTAAGGTGTGTGTTGGTGTGTTTTTACAAATTTCGTATTTCTTTGCTTATATAGAGAGTTTTTGCCGACCTAGGAAGGATCTAAAAGATATACACGCGATTTACGCGGATAAACTTCAAGTGACCGAGCCAACTCTCTCGGTCGACCGAATGGATAGGTTCGGTCGACCCGAGCCCTTTGTTACACGTGTTAAACGCGTCTCTTGTCTCGACTTGTTCCCCAACTGCATTCTTTTGAATCGATCGATTTATCCTTTGATTAATGCTCCGATTTTCTTCCTTATTATCTCGAGATTTACTGATTGAATGACATTTATCCTCTCGATTTGTCATGATCTGCAAAATCAGCATTTATCGCACAACAAATCGGTCTTTTAATAATAAAAACAGCTAAATACCAAATATCATATTAATAATCACTTAACATTAAATAATAAATATAAACAAGTGATTTAATACGAAATATATATTATTTGGCTCGATTTAAGGATAATGTTGATGACATTTACGGGTATAATTTGACCGTCATCAACCGGCCTTTTCATCTCTCTAAAACTCTCCACTAGAAGCTCTCTATTTTTCTCTAGAACAATTAGCTCTTGGAATTATGATGTACAAAAAAGCTAACCAACCCCTTTATTATATAGGGGAGGTGGCACCCCAATGCCCCCTAAACTGATTAGGAGAAGCTTCTTAAAAGATAGAAGAAAGAGAAAAACATTGTCCTAATAAAATAAGGAAAATCTCCTTGATTGATTTATCTCTTTTATTGTAATATCTTATATTAAATAAATTCAAGATATTGCCAATATCTTATATTGAATATCTTTATCTAATTACCATAAATATATTTTTCCAAAATCAATTAATATCCAATATTAATATTATGGTAATTTTATTAATTAAATTGCACAATCCAAGTGTATCCAATACACTTGTGTCCTGCGCCCCTTTACGCCAAATATTGGCATCTGGAATATTCATTAATTAATATAATTAATATATTGTATTTGATTTATTCATAATAAATAAATACCACCATATTAATTTACGACTATAACCTTTATAGCATTGAGATTAAACTTTCCTTACTTGTTCATCAACTATAGCATTTTAATCCAACTCAATATTCTTATGTGTGTGACCCGATAGGCTTCCGAATATGTTGGCCATAGACACAAAGTGCAAATTACAAAAATGCCCTTCATACCTAACGATCACGGGATAGCGTCTAGCAACACACCATGACCCCCAATCATCGAAAGAGTGAAAAGCAATGACTACTAGCTTTCATGTGAAACAGTTACCGTGTAAAAAGAATCCTATCGCTGTAATAATATCCATACGATCGTATCTTGAGTGTCAGTACATTAACGATCATAGCTTATAATCTGGAAATCATGCTCTCTCGGAATAACACATTTACTCCCACATTAGCAAATATTCTCGAGAGCTAGACATTCCTTATAAGAAGGCCATTTCGGATATTCACTCCCAATCATAGGATATGTGATTCCCAGACGAACTAACATGTATCCTACGCATGTTTCAATATCACACCCAAGAACAACCGTATGATCGCCCCGTGGCTAGGGGAAACCTCAATAGTGTCAAAGCATGACAATCCACACCGTGATGCCATGAAGACTCTGGTCTCAGGATAATTACACAACTGCCACATATTACGACACTTAATCTAAGTGGGTCAGTCTAACGTACGCATTCTCTAATACATGTCCACGTACAGTCCAAGTGTCTCTACACTTTGGTAGACGAGATCTATCACTATCTTCAATAAGATAGAAGACATCCAATATGTGCTAGTCTAATCATACTATCAATGTCCCATTTGACAGTACAAATGACTAGAGACATTAAGTATCAAATTTATTAAAATGATTAAAGATCTCATCAACCATATTCACTATAATGGTTTGTCTCTCACAATTTGACACTAGGGACGTTACTAAATATACATATTCGATAATATGAAAATAAACAAATATATAATGACAAGAGTGCTTTTCTTAATCATAATAAACTTATTACATGAACTAAAACAGACTGTAAATGACCCAACCCGCTCGGATCCGGTTCAACCCGATTGGGTTTAGGACACCATTTCAACAATCCCCCACTTGGCCTAAAGCCAATCACCTATATGCCTAAGCTATGCATGTGAACTTGTTTCTCATGCTTTGCCTGTGACAACGCCTTGGTTAACGGACCATCTATGTTATTATCTGTGTGGACTTTCTCTATCTTTACATTCCCTCTATCAACTATCTATCTAATCTAGTTATAGTGCCTTAGCACATGTTTGGTCTTCTAATGAGACCTTGGTTCATTTGACTGAGCAATTGCCCTATTGTTATCACTGTACTGTGGCACTGGACATTCAATGGTGGGAACCACAACAAGTTCACTATTGAACTTCTTCATCCAAACTAATTCCTTTGCCGCATCCGAGGCTGCGATATATTAGGCTTCTATTGTAGAGTCTGCAGTAGTCTCCTGCTTGGAACTCTTCTAGCTCACTGCTCCATCGATAAGCGTGAAAACAAATCCAGACCGTGACTTCAAGTCATCATTGTTACTTTTAAAACTGGCATCTTTGTAACCTCGTAATACTAAATCATCATTCCTGAAAACCAATAAAATATCCCTAGTACGTCTCATGTACTTGAGAATATTCTGGACTGCAATCCAGTGACCATCACTTGGATTTTACTAGTACCTACTAGTCATACTTAGATGGTACGAGACATCTGGCCTGGTGCACAGCATGGCGTACATGATGGACCCAATAGCAAAAGCATAAGGGAATGAATAATTACACCCATCACGTTCTTCACAAAGGCCTAGGACAATTTCAAAAACCAACATAAAGTAAATCACTCCCATCTATCATATTGGTCGAGTTCATGATCAATCGGGTCCCTATAATCATATTATATCTACACATCCAATCCATACAATTATGTCTTATGAAAAAGATCAAATTAAAATTTTAACTACTTATGCGTCTTATTTTATCACAACAAATAATTAATTAACTTTTATTTAAATAAATGACTTAAATCGTAAATAAAATTAGCATTTTATTTTAAATCGATTCTAATTTCAATTTTATTAATTTGAAAATATTCAAAATTAAAAGGGTCTTTTTTGTTTCATTTCCTTGTGGTTCTTAACGAAAGGGATGCCTTTAGTTTCCTAAACCAAAAGACATCTTTCCAAACAAAATTTGGTTGATTGTTTGGCCCTTTTCCAAAATCAAAATTTTGAAAAGGGCTTAGGCGTAGGTCTTTTCCCAAATCAAATATTTGGAAAGAGCATAGGGCAATTCCAAACAGAGTTTTGAAAGACCATTATTATTTTAATGCCCTGCTACATCCCAATAGTCCAAACTATTTGAACCATTGGTTAGCACATGACATAACTAAACAAGGGAGATATTAGTGCACAATAAATATCACAAAACAAAAAATCAAATCGATCATCCCCCTGACTGTACTGGCCGACGCCGGCATCCCTAGGGGCGTCGGCGACGCTGGCGGTTACCGCGGTGGTGAGGGCCGCCGCCGATCAGCCGTTCCCCCCAGCGATTATATTATTTTTTTTGTTTCATCGTTTCACGAATCTAGATCTTGCATCTATCGATTAATTACTACGCAATTTAATTAGTGTTGTTCTTAAGCTCGAAATTGTCTCTCATACCACTGTTAGAAAATCACTCGTGTAACGTAGTGGAATTTAAAATTTTGATTTTCGGTCCCAAGATCGACTTCGTTTGATACAATAAACACGTTAGGAAGTTTGACAGTATATACCTAGGCTGATCTATAATATCGATGCTTTTACCATCAAGGAGAGTAGTATTTTGTGCAAGCCGTCCACGTGTCCGGCCTCTATCGTTATCCACACGAACTCTTCACCGGAATCCTCCATGGATTGCTAATAGAAAAATCCGGTTGTTAGCCGGCCTATTCCTCTCTCTAAAACTCTCCACTAGAAGCTCTCTATTTTTCCCAAAAACAATTAGCTATTGGGATTGTAATGTACAAAAGAGCTAGCTAACCCCTTTCTTATATAGGGGAGGTGGCGCCCCAATGCCCCTTAAACAGATTAGGAAAGCTTCCTAGAAGATAGATGAAAGAGAAAAACATTTTCTTAATAAAATAAGGAAAATCACCTTGATTGATTTTTCTCTTTTATTATAATATCTTATATTAAATAAATTCAATATATTGTCAATATCTTATATTAAATATCTTTATCTAATTACCATAAATCTATATTTCTAAAATCATTTAATATCCAATGTTAATATCATGGTAATCTTATTAATTAAATTTCACAATCCAAGTGTATCCAATACACTTGTGTCCTGCTCCCCTTTATGCCAAATATTGGCATCCGGATTATTCTTTAATTAATACAATTAATATCTTGAATTTGATTTATTCATAATAAATAAATACCACTATATTAATTTACTACTATAACCTTTATAGCATTGAGATAAAACCTTCCTTACTTGGTCATCAACTATAACCGCAATTTAATCCGACTCGATGTTCTTATGTGTGTGACCCGATAGGCTTCCGAATAAGTTGGCCATAGACACAAAGTGCAAATTACAAAAATGCCCTTCATACCTAACGATCATGGGATAGCGTCTAGCAACACACCGCGACCCCTAATCATCGTTAGAGTCAAAAGCAATGACTACTACCTTTCATGTGAAAATTTTACCATGTAAATAGAATCCCATCGCTGTAATAATATCAATACGATCGTATCTTGAGTGTCAGTACATTAACGATCGTAAATTATAATCTGGATATCAATCACTCTCGGAATAAAACATTTACTCCCACTTTGCACAGATTCTCGAGAGCTAGACATTCCTTATAAGAAGGCCATTTCAGATATTCACTCCCAATCATAGGATATGCGATTCCTTGACGAACTAACATGTAACCTACACATGCTTCAATATCACACCCAAGCACTACCAAATTATCGCCCCATGGCTAGGGGAAACCTCAATAGTGTCAAAGCACAATAATCCACACCGTGAAGCCATGAAGACTCCGGTGTCAGGATAATTACACAACTGTCACATTTTCCGACACTTAATGTAAGTGGGTCAGTCTAACATATGGATTCTCTAATACTCGTCCACGTACAATCCAAGTGTCTCTAAACTTCGATAGATGAGATCTATCCCAATCTTCAATAAGACAAAAGACATCCAATACGTGTTTGTCTAATCAAACTATCAATGTCCCATTTGATAATACATACGACTAAAGACATTTAAGTATCAAACTTATTAAAGTGATTAGAGATCTCATCAACCATAATCACTAACATGGTTTCTCTTTCACAGTTTGACACTAGGGACGTTACTATATATACATATTTGATATATGAAAATAAACAAATATATAAAAACAAAAGTGCTTTTATTAATCATAATAAAGTTATTACATGAACTAAAACAGACAATAAATGACCCGACCCGGTCGGATCCGGTTAAACCCGATTGGGTTTAGAACACCTTTTCAACAATGTCCCACTTGGCCTAAAGACAATCTCCCATATGCCTAAGCTCATGCATGTGAACATGTTTCTCATGCTTTACCTGTGACAGCGCCTTGGTTAACGGATCAGCTATGTTATCATCCATGTGGACTTTCTCTATCTTTACATCTCATCTATCAACTATCTCTCTAATCAAGTGATAGCGCCGTAGCATATGTTTGGACATCTAATGAGACCTTGGTTCCTTCAAATGAGAAATTACCCCATTGTTATCACAGTACAGTGGCACGGGACCTTCAATAGAGGGAACCACACCAAGTTCACTAATGAACTTCTTTATCCAAAATGCTTCCTTTGCCACCTCCGAGGCTGAGATGTATTCGGCTTCCGTTGTAGAGTCTGCAGTAGTCTCCTGCTTAGAACTCTTCCAGCTCACTGCTCCGCCGTTAAGCGTGAAAACAAATTCAGACTGTGACTTCAAGTCATTCTTGCCAGTTTTGAAACTGGCATATGTGTAACCTCATGTACTTGAGAATATTCTTGACTGCAATCCAGTGACCATCACCAGGATTTGACTGGTACCTACTAGTCATACTAAGAGGGTACGAGATATCTGGCCTGGTGCACAGCATGAAATACATCATGGACCCAATAGCCAAGGCATAAGGGACCCTACTCATTTGCGCCCTTAGGACACATTTTATTTGATAGATAGACCCCATGTGACATGGGCAGCAGTCCTCTCTTAGACTGCTCCATGCTGAATCTCTTCAACATCTTGTCTATATTGGTGGATTGTGACAGACCAAGCAACCTCTTAGATCTATCTCTATAGATCTTGATTCCTAGAATATAGGCTGCTTCACCTTAGTCCTTCATGGAGAAGTTCCCGGATAACCAAACTTTGACTGAATGTAACATAGGCACATCATTCCATATAAGCAATATGTCGTCCACATAAAGACACTAAGAACACAATGGAACTCCCCTAACCTTCTTGTAAACACATGGCTCATCTTCGTTCTTGCTGAAATCAAACTGTTTGATTGTCTAATCAAAATGAAGATTCCAACTCCGAGAAGCTTGCTTTAATAGATAAATGGATCTTTGCAATTTGCACACCATCCTGGCATCATTAGCTGTGAAACCCTTAGGCTCTGTCATGTACACCTCCTCAGACATGTTCTTGTTATGGAAAGCTGTTTTCACATCCATCTGCCAGATTTTGTAATCATGGTATGCTGGAATAGTGAGCAAAATTCTGATGGATTTTAACATGGAAACGGGCGAAAAGGTTTCGTCATAGTCAACTCATTGTCTTTGCTTACAACCTTTTTCCACTAACCTAGCCTTGTAGGTAGTCATGTTACCATCCATGTCGGTCTTTCTCTTAAAGACCCATTTACAACCTATAGGAACTATTACTTCAGGTGGATCAATGATATTCCAAACTTGGTTGTCTTTCATGGATTCCATTTCAGAATTCATGGCTTGCAGCCATTTTTTTTGGCATGCCTTAATAACACCTCTTCATGATTCTTAGGATCCTCATCTTTCATGAGGTATACGCCCGCCTATATTTCAGGTTCACGGCATTCCCCGGTGGATCTTCGAGGTGCTAGTGTGTCTACGGTAGAGGTTGGCGTCACATCTGTGTGTGGCGTCTCCTCTTCTTCAAGCAACTGACTGTTATCCGTAAGTGGTTCTTGAATTTATTCAAGATCAATCATACTCCCACTGACCCTATCCAAAATAAACTTTTTCTCCAGAAAGTGGCCAGTCCTAGAAAGAAACACCTTTTGTTCCTCAAGGTGGTAAAACTGGTACCTTTGGTTTCCTTAGGATAACCCACAAACGGACATTTGTCAAATCTAGGTTCTAATTTGTCAGGAATCATCCGCTTCACGTAAGTCGGAAAAACCCAAGGTTTTAGATAACCCAGACTCGGTTTCTTCTTAGTCCATACCTTGTATGGCGTTTCAAAAAAATTTCCGATTATAAAAGCTTTTGGACAGCTGATAAATCCCTTTTGAAAATGTTAAATCAATGTAGGATATGTAATCACAGATATAATATGCAATAAAGTAAGTGCAGTAAAATAAATTGCTGAATAGAAATAGACACAAAGGTTTATAGTGGTTCAGGGTGGTATAATCCCTTAATCCACTCTTCTCCTGTGATGATTGGAGGAATTCACAATTTTTTTTACTGATACAATAGTTAGATTGTCCTTAGCTAGACAAGCTTCAAAATCTTGAAGACTATCACTCCCTGGCTTCAAAAGATTCAGTGACTCAGTCTTCAACACTACTTCCAGGGAACAAATCCTTCAGCATATATCACAAACACAACTCATTCTCAGATGGCTCTGATGCATTTGCTTGACTGGTGTGAACTTGATTCATAGATTCTGTTGATCAATCTCAGTGCTTGATGTGGAACTTTAGCTCTGATTGCTGAGTTGATCTCTAGATGTGTCCTTTATGTTTAGATAGAATGCTTTTCAAATTGACATAGTTTATGCTTGTTCTTATCAGATTCAATCGATGTTTTTCCTGTCTGTCTATGCCTTCTATTCATAGCCTTGATAATCCTTGATTTTAATTTTCGCCCGTTGGCTATTTAATATAGGGAATAATCCTTGATTAATTCTTTATTCCCCAATAATTATATTCTCCTTGATTTCAATGATCTGGATTTTTCTTCAAACGTCTATAAAAAAATCCGTCCTTGATTGATTGTGCATTTAATGTTTGATCCTTTGAATCTTCCTTATTATCTCACGTTCTGAATAAGTATAAATGATATGCCTTACTCAGCTGTTCCTTTACTTGACTGCTGCTTGAACGGTTGAGTGTTTCTGCTGACTTAGCTGTTTAGTTCTTCCTTCACTGCTTTGTCTTTACTCAGCCGATAGTCAGTTCACTTTGCCGGTTCACTGCTTTCTTGATTTCTTTGAGTTTACAAGAATCCTTGTACTTCACTGATCCTTGATTTGGGTGAGATCAGTATACACCATATTTAACAATGAATTTCATCACTTGAAATATAACCTAGATTTATCCAAGGTCATCACAGACTTCCTTGGTTATAAGCCAGACCATATGTCTTCATGCTTCTCTACTGGTTCTTGGTTGCTTTTACTCTGCCGGATTTCTGTTTCACTTAGCCGTTCTACCAACTAGTACAATACTTGTCTTACTCAACTTATACAACATGTCAGACTCTAAGTAAAGTCTTTTACAGATATTTCTAACTTATTTCAGGCTTTCTATAACAGCTAGTATGACCATCATCAAAACATAATAAAATATTCATAACAATTTCCCCCTTTCTGATGATGCCAATACCCTCATAAGACTGAACAGAAGTATGCACATTTTCAAAATAATAACAAAATAAAACTCAGAAATTTTATTCATCCATTCAAGGACAATATGATAGGTAAGTTCAAGACTGTTAAGGGTGAAATTATGTGGTTTATAAGGTTATATTTTACGATGTTTTTCCCTCTATATTGTATAATTTGCATAATAATTGGTCTTTATATTAAAATATTGAGCAAACGATATTTTTAACGGCTTAATCACAATATCGATATATTTATGTGATTTCATGGTTAAAATATGATTATTTGAATATTATTACAGTTTGCGATGTTTTCCATGTGTTATAGGTATGTTTATTGTGCTCAAATGATGATCAAAAGTGATAAATTTTGAGCTATAAAGATTTAAGAAAGAGATAATGATCAAGTGGAGAGAAGAAAAAGAGATAAACATGCAAAAATTGCATTCAAGTCATGTTGAACGAACGTCCAAACTCCCGCCCGAGATCAAGCGGGCGTCTGCTTGAGATTGAGCAGCGCCCAATGTTGAAAGCAGTGCGAGAGCATGAGCGGACACCGAACGAAAGCGTCTGAATAGAGATCGATGAAAGTGAACGCTCGTCCACGTAATCTAACGCTTCGTCCATGAAACCGACTTAGAGGAACCGACTTTGTTGCTTATAAATACAAGGCTATTTTCACACATTATGAACAACAATTCGACACTATACAAACCCTAAACCCTAGGGGCGGCTAAGGCTGCGGTTTTACTTCTTTTCCTTCCACTTTTCTGCAACTTTAAATTAGATTAGTTTAGAAGCGGTTTTATGTTCTTTTACGCTTTTTCGGGTTCTTTGAGGATGCTCAGAGCTAAAGCTTCAATCAAGCGAGAATTGTGAAGCCATCAACTTGGATTGATTTACGTATTTCGATTATCTTTGTGAGTTATTTATTTAAGGTTGTTTCTTATTTATATTTTATCTCGTTTAATTGCATTTATATCGGAAGATTTGCATGTATGATTATGTTTATGATTGATGGAAGTCATGATTAACCTTTAGATCACCATAGATAAGAATAGTCCTTAGATTTATAATAACGGAAGTTAATAAGTCTAATCACTAGATTTAAACGTAAAAGTTGACACCTTTGATCTTGAAACGCGTTAATCTAGCATTGGAAGATACTAGGTTAATAGATGAATTACCTAAGGAATTAGGGTTCATGTTTAGGTAAGGTGAATCACGACCTAGATAAATACCACATATAATCGAGATAGGAGATCAATACATGTTGATAGGTGGATCAATCCTCGTTTGCCTTTTATAATTTGATTTTAAATCCTTGCAACTTGAATCTTGCTTTGCTTAGTTAATTTCCTTTTTGCAATTAGTTTAGTTTAGTTAATAAGTCCGTTACCCGTATTTTCCTAGCATTGGATAATCTCCTCTGTCTAGTTTATTTTCTGTAATCTTTGTTTAGATTAATTCACTGTTTAGTGTAGTTCGTGACGTAGTAAGTTAAAACAAAAGCTAGGATTAACAACTGTCTAGTTCCCCGTAAGATCGACCCGGCATAGCCTCTATACTACGATCCTTGCACTTGAGGTTAACCGGTTTTATTACTCGTTTATTTTGTATTAATAAAATCCGTGACAAGTTTTTGGCGCCGTTGCCGGGGAACCGGGTGGTTGCCTAGTTTTTGTTTGTTTTTCGTTTTCTGTTTTTGTTTTGTTTAAGACCCTGTTTTTTTAGGTAGTTTTAGTTCGATTGACCCTTAGGTAGTTTTTAGGGTTTTTAAGGTTTAGATTCTTAGGGTTTTGTGGTTTGTTCTTCGTTTTGTGATTAGTTTCCCCTCTCTTTTCTCTCGTCTATCTTTCTGTTATGTTCTTTCTTGAACCTTTTTTTTCTGCATCTTTTCTGTTCTGTTTCTGTTCTTTCCGCACCCTGGACGAGCGTCTAAGAAATTGGACGCCCGTCCACTGTAAAAATTTCAACTATGTTCTGTTTCTGACCCCTCAGACGAGCGTTCAGTTTTTTGGATGCCCGTCCAAGGATTTCCTGAATACCAGACGAGCGTTCAATTTTCTGAACGCCCGTCGATCTAAACCTAAGTGAGGCCTTCGTCCATATACTTGGACGCCCGTCTGGTTTTCTTTTTCTTTTTCTTGTAATCTTTGTTCTTTTCCTTTCTTTAGGTTTCGATTTTTAAATTTAGGTTTTAGCTCTTAGTTTTAGATTTCTTAAACTTGTTTTTGTGCCGGTTTATGCAAACTCGGAGTCAAAAGGGACCGTTGTTATACACCCCTGACCCTGAGCGAACCGTAGTCCGGCCAAACAGGCGGATTTTCTGTTCTGCGGTTCTGGCAGACAGAGCCGAGCAAGATATTGGAGATCAACTAGCTGAGGAAATCACTCATTTTGTGATAATGGCCGCTAATAATAGACGTACGTTGGCAGACTACGCCATGCCAGGCGAAGTCAAAGTCAACCCGGCTATTGTTATCCCAGCCATTACCGCACAAACCTTTGAGCTAAAGCCAGGACTTATTCAGATGATGCAGCACGCATCAATCTTTCACGGCTATCAATCAGAAAATCCGCATACCCACTTACATACATTTTTAGAGATATGCGGCACAACACGCATCCACGGAGTGAGTGAGGATGCTATCAAACTAAAACTTTTTCCATTTTCTCTGAAAGGAGAGGCTAAAGAGTGGTACACCTCTCTCCCTTCTGAATCTATCACCACCTGGGCAGAACTCGAAAAGGAGTTCTTGAGTCAATATTTTCCACCTTCAAAGACGGCCCAGTGTTTAAATGAAATATTCACTTTCTATCAGAAAGAGAATGAATCCTTCTTCGAATGTTGGAAGAGATTCAAGTCTCTTCTTAGAAAGTGCCCCCACCATGGCTTGCCTAAGGAAAGGCAAGTCAACACTTTCTTCAGTGGACTGACCGAGCTTACTAAAGGCATGGTCAACAGCTCTTCTGGTGGGGCTTTCCTCAAAAAGACACCTGATGAGGGATGGGCACTGTTTGAAGACATTGCCAAATACAACTATGCCCCATCCTATCAGGCCATCCAAGCGCCTCCTCCTCCCAAGGTGGAGGAAGTCAATGTTCAAAGTCTGATAGCCATGCTGCAAAAGCAAATGGCAAGTCCTCAAGTTCCAAACCCGATTAATCAGACTCATTCGTTTCGCATGAGAACCCTCGGAGTTACAGACATAAAATTCTTTGTCGGTGGTCACATGTTTGGCCAATGTCAATTTCAGTCCCCTCTGCTCATCAAGTCAATGCTGTTCATAATAACGGACAATATAATCCAATCACATGCCAAGTATGTGAAGATCCGGGGAACATCGCCGCTTCGTCCCATGATTGGGCAGAATGCTGAAATTAATGCTTTCTCTGGCCAGTCTAATCAGAGATTCAATAATCAATACTCTGGCCAGAGTAATTTTCAAAACCAGGGTTTTCATCAGAATCCAAATTTCAACCCCAATTCAAATTTTCAAAATCAGAGCTTTAATCGAAACCGGGGTTCAATCGAACCGTAACCCCAATTTTGAATCCGCGACAAAGGTTCAATCGAATTGGCACCGCCAATTCTAGTTCTCAGTTTCAAAGTCGGCCTAGCCAGCCATCTCCCCAGAACTTCCAAAACTCTCAAGGCCCCTCCCACTCAGATGATATAAAAGCCGAATGGAATTCATTTCGGGAGGAGCAAAGCAGGACAATGAAAAGTCTTGAGAGGCAAATCGGGCAGCTGGCTGAGCAGTTAGCTTCCAGACCGTCAGGGCAGCTGCCCAGCTTTACGGAAAAGAATCCAAAAGGCGGTCAAGTTGCTCAGGCCGATATAAGCAACAGCCAATGTACTGACCTCGTGCCAACAATGCAATACGGTAAAGAAGAGGCCAGTGCAATGAGTTTAAGAAGTGGCACTCAGCTGAGTGGTCCCCCTGGCTTCCAGGGAAACCACTAGCCCCTCCTGCCAATTATGGTGCAGGAGGGGAAGTTGAGCACCCATTATCCCCTGTCCTGCAAGAGCATACTCGGGTGTGGTGATCTCGAGAAATGAAAGAGTTGAAACACCTCGGTGCATTTGAACCCCGAGGAAAGAAGATTCGGTTGAGAGTCGGTGGTGATCCACGACTAATAAGAAGTCTGAAAAAGTGGTAAGGTGGAAAGATCTCGGAAGACAAGGCCGTAAGTGCATCCTCAAAGAAAGTCTTTTCGTGAGTGACCTTAAACGACTTCCATTTCCACCTAGAAAAGCAACATTCCCTTGCATGAAGATAAGAAATGCGGAAAGGTGCTTAATTTCTTTGAAAAATACTCAGTTAATCTTCCACTCTCGAAGTTTTGGTTGAAATGCCTAAGTATACCAAGTTTATCAAGGATGTTGTTTCTTCTAAAAGAAGTTAGCGAGACATTGATCAAGCAATTGGTGAGGACTCGCTCAATGGTCAATTATCAAGGCTTACCAATCAAGAGGGTGACCAGGCAAATTTGTGCTCACATTGCGGATGGGAGGCCTAGTCTTCCCAAATTCTTTATGTGACACAGGTGCATCCATCGACTTGATGCCGTTAATGCATTTGCAATCGACTTGGTTTACAAGATCTTCTAGAACCCACCACCATGAACCTTGATTCGCGATAGATCTTCCAAGAAAGCTTCAGGATCTGAAAGACGTATTAGTTCAAATTGATAGGTTTACCTTCCCAAGTTGCTGGTACGTCTTAGATATGGAGAAAGGTGAGGATGTTCCCCTGATTCTTGGAAGACCTTTCCTATCTACAGCTAGGGCCCTCATCGATTGTGATGGTGGGCAAGTAACTATTCGAGTTGGTGACCAGGAGGTGAGCTATAGTGTCTCTAAATCTATTCAAGTACCCTCTGGTTCTCCAACCGGCTTTTCCATTGAGGAGTCATTCAATGACTTCAATGACTGTATGGACGAGCAAGTCAAGGCTGTGGAAGCGGAATATGAGCGATTGATCGATAATCTGAATAGTCATGGTGTGGTTAATCTTGATCAATTAGCAGCTGACTTTGAGGATGAGTTATTAAGAGAAGAAGCTTTGGCAGTGGAGCCACTAAGTAAGCTCAGCGATTCTGAGTTGAAAAGTGGAGGGCTTAAATCGAGTTTAGAGGATCCCCGTGAGATCTAGTTTCAAGCCTTTGCCTAAACATCTTAAGTATGTGTTCCTACGTGAAGGTGACAAGCTTCCCTTGATCATATCTGCCAAGCTATCTCGAATAGAAGAGCTGAAACTGTTAAACGTCTTGCAAAAAAAAGAAAGAGCCTTTGGATGGCAGGTGGGAGATATCTGAGGAATATCTCCTGACATTTGCATGCACAAGATCAAGACTAGTGAGGGTGCTAAATGTGTAAGACAGCCCCAAAGGAGGCTTAACCCTCACATGCAAGAAGTAGTCAAGAAGGAGATCATCAAACTTCTAGATATGGGTATCATATACGCCATCGCTGACAGTGAATGGGTATCCCCTACTCAAGTAGTCCCCAAAAAAGGAGGGATTACTATTGAGAAGAACAAGAAGGGAGAAGAGATAGCATTGAGGCTCGTTACAGGCTATAGAGTCTGCATTGACTATAGAAAACTCAATGAGGTCACAATGAAAGATCATTTCCCCCTTCCTTCATTGACCGGATGCTTGAGCGCCCTGGGGGGCACGCATTCTCTCTGTTTCCTAGATGGATATTCAGGATACTTCCAGATACCCATCGATCCTATTGACCAAGAAAAGACCACTTTCACCTGCCCGTATGGTACATTCGCTTATAGGCGGATGCCATTTGGTCTCTGTAATGCCCCAGCCCCCTTTCAAAGGTGTATGATGGCTATCTTTGACGGGCTAGTTGAAAAGTGTATGGAGATTTTCATGGACGATTTTTCGGTCTTTGGTCAATCCTTTGATGATTGCCTCGCTAATCTTGATCAGGTGTTATCTAGATGTGTGGAAAAGAACTTAGTACTCAATTGGGAGAAATGCCATTTTATGGTAGATGAAGGAATAGTTCTTGGCCATAAAGTGTCATCCAAAGGTATTGAGGTAGATAGGGCTAAGGTGGAAGCTATCGAGAAGATAAGTTATCCTAAGAATGTTCGCGAAGTCAGAGGTTTTCTCGGACATGTCGGCTTCTATAGGAGATTCATTCAGGACTTTTCAAAGATCGCCAAGCCCCTGTCTACCTTACTTAAGGAAGACGTTGAGTTCGATTTTGATGAAAAGCGCAAGCATGCGTTTGAGGAGCTCAAGAATCGCCTCGATATACGCCCCAATTCTTCTTATATCTTTGATGGAACTTACCCTTTGAGCTTATGTGTGACGCATCAAACTATGCGGTTAGTGCGGTTTTAGGGCAAAAGCTTAATGGAAAGTTCGACCTATCTCTTTGCTTGATCACACATCGAATCCTTCTCAAGTTAACTACACGACCACTGAAAAGGAATTATTAGCCGTAGTCTTTGCTATGGATAAGTTTCGTAGTTACTTGCTGGGTGCTCAAGTGATTGTGTGGACTGATCACGCTGCTTTGCGGTATCTAATGACTAAGAAAGAAGCCAAGCCGCGTCTACTACGTTGGATATTGACCCTACAAGAGTTTGACGTTCAAATTAAGGACAAAAAGGGCAGTGAAAACGTAGTGGCTGATCACGTTTCTAGAATGTTAAGTGAGGAAAAGGGTGATCCTGATGATATAGATCTTTACTTTCCTCTAGAAAACATCATGTTGATAGTTGGCTGCGCTCCAGATGTTCCTTGGTACTCCTCCATTGTCAATTACCTTCATTCCCAGTATCTTGACCCTGAAATGTCTTATCAAGAGAAGAAGAAGTTTTTCTCTGATATGAAATCTTTCATTTGGGATGAACCTTACCTCTTCAAAATCTGTAAAGATGGTTTGCTAAGGAGGTGTGTTCACGAATCGAGCAACGCGATATAATCGAGCAATGCCATAGTGGACCCACAGGTGGTCACTTTGGTCCTTGGAAGACGGTTGCGAAGATCTTCCAGTCCGGTTTCTATTGGCCCACGATCTTTAAGGACACGGAAGCTTTCTGTAAAGCTTGTGACAGGTGCCAAAGAACCGGTACTCTAACAAGGCGGTTTGACATGCCATTGAAACCCATTCTTGAATGCGAAGTCTTTGATGTATGGGGATTGACTTTATGGGTCCTTTCCCATCTTCACGTGGTAATAAATACATCTTAGTCTGCGTGAGACTATGTATCGAAATGGGTGGAGGCAATAGCCACTCCTCGCAATGATCATAAAGCGGTCATGAATTTTCTAAAGAAGAATATCTTTGTGAGGTTTGGATGTCCACGTGCCTTGATTAGTGATGAAGGGACACACTTTTGCAACCGACCTTTGGAAAAAGTCCTCGAGAAGTATGGTGTTCGTCACAAAACTGGCACACCATATCATCCGATGACTAGTGGTCGAGTTGAGCGAAGCAACGAGCTTGAAGAAGATCCTGAGGAAAGCAGTGAGCAGTCATAGAAAAGAGCTGAGTCTAAAGTTGGATGATGTACTATGGGCATATCGAAGCGCCTATAAGACCCCATGGGTACATCACCCTACCAGATGGTTTATGGTAAATCGTGCCACTTGCCGGTTGAGTTAGAGCCACAGAGCTTATTGGGCTACAAAGTTTCTTAACCGATTCCCAAGCACTGTGGAAAACATCGACTGCAGCGAGTTGCATGAGTTGGACGAGTTTAGGCCAGGCTTACGAAAGTGCCAGGATCGAGAAGGACAAAATGAAACTCCTTCATGACGCAAAGATCAAGAAGAGAGAATTTCAAGTTGGAGAGCAAGTGTTACTTTACAATTCCAGGTTACATTTGTTCCCTGGGAAGTTAAGGACACGTTGGTCCGGTCCCTTCGAAATTCTCCAAATCATTCCTGGAGGCGTTCTAGAACTTCACGGTTATAGCGGTAAACCGATTCGAGTCAATGGTCAGAGGTGCAAGCACTATATCGGTGAACCTAAGGATAAGCCTTTGATTGTTAAATTCCTCGATATTCTCGGATGTGGTGTAACACAAGTCGATGAATTTGACGGGTTGTCACCCGACTTGTTCTCTGAGGATGACGGTAGTCGTAGATATGAAGAAGTTCTAGCGGGTAGTTGGGATATGGAAGAGTATGAGAGGGAGCAAAAGCTTAAACGTCATCAGAGGAATTTACAAAGGAAGAAGACAACCATGGGAATGGTTAAACGTGTATGGAAAACTGTCAGAGAATTAATCCCATGCGTAAGATGCTGCTTCTACCGCCACACTACTGATGAGAGCTTACACGAAGTAATGGGTGGTAGAAAGGTGAAATGGCCTGACCCAGGCTGAGCTTAAATGGTGTCGAGCTAACGACATAAACCAAAAGCGCCACTAGGGGGCATCCTAGATATCCAATCTTGTTTTAGTTTTCCTTGGTTCTTTTTGCTTTCGTATGTTTTTTTAGTTGTTTTAGTTAGTTTCACTAAGTTTTTATGTTGCTATCTGTTAGTAGTGGCTTTCTAGATATGGATCTTTACGGATTTCGCCCTGAGGAGTTCCCACTCATTAGTCGGATCCCGCTGATCACAGTAGATGATGGACCGGGAGGCACTATAGTTCATCATGTAGATTTTGACATTAGCACTCAGGTCAAGACCATCACGTACGTTATCCTAGTTCCACCTTGTTCGGGAGGCAGCGATTTCACGACTGAGGAGTTGCAGGAGGCCATAGGACGTCCTTACACGATCCTTAATGATCCTATGCTGACGGATTTGGCACTAGTGCTGCGGGCTGAGCATTTCAGAGGTGCTGAGGTAGCTGGTGAGGATTGGTGTTTGCAGGATGAGTACGACTTTCCTCCGGCTATCGACATGCTTCGACGTCTCATTCGCTTAGTGGATTGGGATGAGATCTACGCAGACTAGTGATTTCTTAGTTAGTTTTGTTTTCGTCGGGCCCCGACGTAAAATGAAAGCGCTTAGTTGGAGGCACCCTACTGTTTTAGTTGTGTTCTCTTTTATTTTTCTAGTTATTTTATGTTTTCGTTATTTCATTATTGTACTCGTTTGAATTTTATTAAGTATTAATGAAAACTTTCGATTTTATTTCCTTATATGTGTGAAAAATGAAATTTTGTAAGTTTCTCTGATGGACGCCCGTTCATTAGAAATGAACGCCCGTCCGGACCTCAATCTAGATGGACGTTCGCCCAGAATCTATGGACGCCCGTCCATTCAATCCTGATTCGACTCACGAATTAGGGCCTTACGTCCAAAAATATGGACGCCCGTCCGCCCAATTCCTCCAATCTGTTTCAAAAATTGACCTCGGGGCGAAGTGCGGTATAATGGACGCCCGTCCAGTTCCTGCAATCTCCAGGTGAACGCCCGTCCGTCAGGATGGACGAGCGTCCATTAAGCATCTATATATAGACCTTCAACGCATGAACCCTCATTTGTCAGAATTTTCAAAACCGCAACCCGACTTTCTTCTCCCCTCAACCCTAAAATCATCGTTTCTGAACCAAATTTGGCGATTCTTGTTGCAAAAGAACGGTCTTTGCACCCTCTTTTCATTTATCCAATCCATTTCCTCCAACAATCAACAAAATTTGTAGAATCAGAGATTATTCAGTGCGGCCATTTTGACAAAAGCTCGAATTTTGGTGGTCAATCTCGGTGTTTCTGGGCTTCTAATCTGTTCGATCATCATCCCCTCATAGTGTTTGGTAAGCTTGATACAACTTTTCTCGTTTTAATTCACGTTTTTGTGAGTTCGATTTTCGAGTCGGCTCATTTTCTTGAATTATCAACTATTGTTGATTTTCTTTCGTCTTTGTTGGTTCTTTTCTTCTCTCCTTCTGCTGTGGTGGTGTGGTGATGGTGATGGTGTGTTGTTGATGTTGGTGGTTTGGACGGTTTGCTTGAAACCCCGCTTTGGATGTTAAACGGGTAACCTTTGTTGCTGTGAATCGTTTGGTTTAGACATTTAGGTTGATATGGGAAGAAAGCGGTTACTAAGCGAGAGGCCTGGTAAAGAGAAGGTTGTTGAATCAGTAAGCGTAAGCGTTTGGACGATGAGCCCTCAATTTAGACCCCAACCGAGGTGTAATTTTACGTGAGCAACCCCTCAGGGCATCTCAACAAGCCCGAGCTGATTTGAGAGATGAATCCTCCTCCGATTCGGATACAGGATGATGTTCCGTTGGTTAGAAATCCCGATTTTAAGAAAGGTCGTCATCACAGAAATTTGAACAAGTTCGAGAGGAGAATGTTGATGATGTGGTTAGGGAGGAAGTTGAACCTGAACCTAGGGCACCTCCTAAGAAGAAGTCTAAGAATGTTACCCCTCTTTTGATGCCACGTAGGTTTGTCAATCCTCTATCTCACGATGCCTACACTAAGCATTACTCGACTAGGAGTCTTATCTTTGATAGGGAGGTAAAAGTGCTTCAAGTTGATCCAGCCTTTGTTGAGATGTTAAAGGCTAGGAAATGGAATGCCTTACTGAAAATCCCTCCGACGCCTGTCAATGATTCCGTAGTGCGAGAATTTTACGCGAACTGTTCTGAGGCTGATTTAGATAAAGGTTTTGTCATGGTGCGCGGTGTGAAAGTTCCTTTTTCTGCTAAGGTGATAAATGGGAAATATCAGATACCAGCTTTTGAGGGTTTAGATTATAAAGAGGAAATTGCGAGAAGGCAACGTGAGGATGGTCGTGACCCGATGGAGGAGTTGAGATTAAGAGTGTGTCCGGATGTGGCTTGGACATTGAGACCCAATGGCCAAAGAAAGGAGTTGATCACTACGACATGGACCGAGGATTGGAGAGTCCAGTGTCGATTTATTCAGAGTAGGTTGATACCAAAGAACAACCTCACACATTTCCATATTAGTGATCTTGGGATGTTATATGCTTTGACGTTCGGGTTGAATGTCGATGTAGGACAAGCCTTGTTTGATGAGATTTCCATGAACCAGAAGGTTTACACTCGGAGTTTGATAGTCCCTCATTTGATTCACCAGCTGTGTTTGGATGCTGGAGTTGCTGAGTATACGTCAGATCATAAGACGAATAGTTTTCCCCCTATTCGTAGAGAGAAGGTTGTACCTCCGCCATCTGAGCCGAGATCTACTTCTATACCGCCCAGAGCTTCACCATTTACGGATTATCTTCTTCCGAGATTGCTCGGCACAAAGATGGCCAACGATCTACGAGATTGGATGACTGATATCAAGAGACGCAGAAGAACATGATGTATGCGTCTTTGAAGTGCATTGTGGAGGGCAAGAAACCGAGGATATGCAGATTTTCAAGGAGAGTGATACGGAGTTTGTCTTTTCCGATGCGATCGAGCAAGTTATTGCCGATGTGATCGAGGCGGAGGAAGAGCCTGACGATGCGGAGGAGAGACCTACTGGGACTGCTATTGCTTCTACTACACAGCCTGAGCCTTCTGCAGACGCGTCTCACGGCTGCATGCACTCGCGCTTGAGATCCTCCTTCGTTGATGCTCCTGCTGGTGACTCTCTGCTTGATCCTTCTACGACCGAGGCGACTCGGGGACATCTTGATTGTTTCTTGTTATTCTTTCTGGTGTTGCACTTTTTGGTATACTTTTATTCGATCTGGTTGTATTTTGACTATTGCTACCTTTTGGCACTGTTCATGATTCTTGTACTTTCTAGTTTGTACGCTACTGTTGTTTATCATAGGATGATCATGTAAGCCGTAAGGCACCACGCACTCTTTTTCTTTGACTTGTATTGACATATTTATCGATGACCTTTTCTTTTATTCCGTTTTGATTTATTATCTCTATCGCCATATTACCCCGTTTTCCCGAGTTTTTCTGTTTCTCGAGTGTTGCAGCGGTAGTTTTTGTCGAGATCCGATTGAGTTAGTTTTGGGGCGTTTTCCACGCTTTTTGCGGCGTTGGCCTTTTCATGCTCTAGCCTGACCAACGGCTCGGTTTTCTACGCATAAATTCAGCTAAGTTTTTTATCCTTTTTTTACTTTACGCACAACATGAGGACATGTTGAATTTTTAAGTGTGGGGAAGGGATAGTTCGATTTGTTCGATTTGTACTATGCATATAAGTTTGTTTAATACGTTAGAATGTTTATTATGCAAAATGAGCGTAATTTTTCAAAGTTTTCCGACACTTTTGTCTTTGTTTGGTCCCGAGTAGGCAATTCAATTTGAAGTTCGTTGTTTTTATAGTCATCTATGTGATATTTCATGTACTTGATAAGTTAGTTGTTTCACCTGACACTATTTTTCACGAGCCATAGTGACGATGAGCTATTTTATAGATTTATTACCCGTTTGGATTAGTAATTTTGATTTTCTTATAAGTCATGTGCTTAGTGCTACGTATATATCTTGAGATTTATGATAGTTTGTATTTAGTTCCAAAGTATGTTATTGTGAGTATATCTGTAAGTTTGAATGTGATAAGTACACGTAACTATTGTCCAATTGAAGAAGTTGAATTAATGAATTAATCGTGTGTGTCGAAAGCTAGTCGATGATTTGAGTGAGGTAGGGTGTACCACATATGTCCTATACCACCATGATGACTAAAAGCTCACGACAGTTAGGAAGAGCTGCCTTATGATTGGAGTAAGGTAGGGGATTATCTCGAAATGTCCTATTCTACTATGAGGGCAATGGCTTATCCTAATGTGTGCTTAAAGTGAATAAGTTAAATCGACTAAGATATCGTTACGAAATTGAATATAAGGCTTAGTTTTCGTTAATCTTATCCCCAGTATAAGCTGAAAGATATGATGTAGGGATTATCCTCTGAGTATTTCAGAAAGGCCCTAGATTCATTCGATCATCTTTTTCGGGATATGTCACGTTTGTAGGGTACATCTTATGAGTGTCATTTATTGCTATTCTACGAGGGGGTATTAGCTAGTTTTACTTTGATTTTTCAAGTTTGGTTTTAGTGGAAATTTTCTATGGCTATGCACACACACAATGGTGAACACCTAAGTTATTATCTATATGTTATATCTGTTTAGATGCCTGTTTTCCTTTCTTGAGCCTAATTTTTCGTTTTGTTTTGCTCGGGACGAGCAAAAGCTAAGTGTGGGGGAGTTGTTAAGGGTAAAATTATGTGGTTTATAAGGATATATTTTACGATGTTTTTCCCTCTATATTGTATAATTTGCATAATAATTGGTCTTTATATTAAAATATTGAGCAAACGATATTTTTAACGGCTTAATCGCAATATCAATATATTTATGTGATTTCATGGTTAAAATATGATTATTTGAATATTATTCTGATTATGCGATGTTTTCCATGTGTTATAGGTATGTTTATTGTGCTCAAATGATGATCAAAAGAGATAAATTTTGAGCTATAAAGATTTAAGAAAGAGATAATGATCAAGTGGAGAGAAGAAAAAGAGATAAACATGCAAAAATCGCATTCAAGTCATGTTGAACGAACGTCCATACTCCGTCCAGATCAAACGGGTGTCTGCTGAGATTGAATGGCGCCCAATGTTGAAAGCAGTCATCGAGAGCATGAACGGACCTTTGAGCAGCGTCTGAATAGAGGCGATGGAGTGAACACTCGCCCACGGAAACGAACGCTCGTCCATGAAACCGACTTAGAGGAACCGACTTTGTTGCTTATAAATACAAGGCTATTTTCTCACATTATGAACAACAATTCGACACAATACAAACCCTAAACCCTAGGGGCGGCTAAGGCTGCGGTTTTACTTCTTTTCCTTCCACTTTTACGCAACTTTAAATTAGATTAGTTTAGAGCGGTTTTATCTTCTTTTACGCTTTTCGGGTTCTTTGAGGATGCTCGCGGGAGCTAAAGCTTCAATCAAACGAGAATTGTGAAGCCATCAACTTGGATTGATTTCTGTATTTTGATTATACTGTGAGTTATTTATTTAAGGTTGTTTCTTATTTATGTTTTATCTCGTTTAATTGCATTTATATCGGAAGATTTGCATGTATGATTATGTTTATGATTGATGGAAGTCATGATTAACCTTTAGATCACCATAGATAAGAATAGTCCTTAGATTTATAATAACGGAAGTTAATAAGTCTAATCACTAGATTTAAACGTAAAAGTTGACACCTTTGATCTTGAAACGCGTTAATCTAGCATTGGAAGATACTAGGTTAATAGATGAATTACCTAAGGAATTAGGGTTCATGTTTAGGTAAGGTGAATCACGACCTAGATAAATACCACATATAATCGAGATAGGAGATCAATACATGTTGATAGGTGGATCAATCCTCGTTTGCCTTTTATAATTTGATTTTAAATCCTTGCAACTTGAATCTTGCTTTGCTTAGTTAATTTCCTTTTTGCAATTAGTTTAGTTTAGTTAATAAGTCCGTTACCCGTATTTTCCTAGCATTGGATAATCTCCTCTGTCTAGTTTATTTTCTGCAATCTTTGTTAAGATTAATTCACTGTTTAGTGTAGTTCGTGACGTAGTAAGTTAAAACAAAAGCTAGGATTAACAACTGTCTAGGTCCCCGTAAGATCGACCCGGCATAGCCTCTATACTACGATCCTTGCACTTGAGGTTAACCGGTTTTAATACTTGTTTATTTTGTATTAATAAAATCCGTGACAAAGACAGAGTCAGAATGCTACATCTATATTTTGCTTAAATTCTGTTTGTACCGCTTGCACTTTGTAGTCTGAACTTCCTCCATGTCTTTCCAGTCAATCTATGGGAACTTCCATTTCCAGTATGCCATAGTATTTGTTGGAAATAAAATTTATGTTTTGATGATAATTCATCTTATTTATTATAATATTGTATTAACCCCATTTGATGAAGTGCTGAAGCCAGCTGTTATAGTGAAAAGCTAAAAGATGTCTAGAACTGAATGTATAAGTTTTAGTAGAGTCTGATTTTTGTATAGGTTACATCGGACAAGCAATCGTAATTATTAGTGTGTCGTAAAAGCGGCGGGAATCAATTAGAAAAGCTCGAATTCATCAAGACAAACAAAGCGACTCGAGATACACCTCTTGAAGAAGGTAAGTTCATTTGAGAGTTCGAGACTTAGTTGGCTTATCTAGAAGATGGAAGAAGCGAGGACACAAACTCGGTTATTGAAGAATGAAGAAGCGAGGATCAAACTCAGTTATGAAGATTAAAAGTCGAGGATCAGAAAGTTGGACTTGTGCAAGATTGTGGTAACTGAATCGACTTTATAGATCTTGTACGAAGACCTAAGAATCATAAGGTCAATGAATTCTTAGATGATAAATGTATCATGGTGTACTGATTAAGTCAATTGTAATCGGATGGCGAGTATCTTGATATTTGAAGAAGAATAAAATCTCGATTAATGCTCTAAGTCGGTTAGAAGCGATAAGTGAAAAGCGACAAGGAAACTCGATTTTATAGGTCACCATCCAACAAACTGAAAGTACAATCGAACGTTGTAAAGAAAGAAATTTCATTGGATGAGTCACTGACACAGCAGGAGCGGTCAGAAAATATAACCGTTGCAAGATATATAATTCAAATAAAAGCCAGATGAACGTTGGACTTCACACTATAAATAGAAGACTTTGCACCTACAACAAAAAGATAGAGAACAAGAGCATATACAAGATTTAACAAGCAATTTGTGCACTCTATTTAAATTGTTATCATCACTGAACTACAACAAGATCACATCTAGTATTTCTTCAAGTGTTCAAAGCTACAAAGAATTTATCAAGGATTCAACACTTTGAAGAACCACAAACAAGAATCAATCTATTGATTCTCAGCCCAACTTTGATTCTATTTCAAAGGTTTAGACTGTGAAGCAAACCAGGAAGGTTTTGTCAAGGACAGATTGACAGAGCGATCGGGTAGGTGTGTTTGTGGTGGTAGTGGTGAAGAGGCAATCCTACCCTCTAAGGACCAGTGGTTCAAGCACTTGGAGAGCAGCAATTCTACCTGTTCTACAATTGTTTAGATAGTGAAGCTAAGGATTAGTCAAGGACTATTGTTTAGGACTTTTTGTGTGATTCACCTCAAGAAGTTCTAGTGGAATTTTCCTCCGCACCACGAGGGAAGAGAGGGCGTCTGAGGATTACACCACACGGAACCTCTATAACATCCGCCTCATTTACTTTACGCATTTACTTATTTATTTAGCATTTACTTAGACATTGTGATATTTGATTGTTATACATCTCACAGTACAACCGACATTCACGAAATTCACAACACTCGGCCATAACGAGAATAACAAGATCACTTTAAAGGCTAAAATCATATCCGCTGCCGGTTGACTCAGTTTCAGCTTAAGTCAGTTTGATTTAATCTCAGCTTAGTCAGCTCAACTCCGCACAAGTTTTTATCTGAACCATAATTTGTTTTAAACTCAGTTTTTGGTGACAAGTTTATTCACCCCCCCCTCTAAACTTGTGTTAGCCTTTCCAAGGGACCAACAATATTGTTTTCTGAGATCCCAAGAAATACTCTCTTGTTGATGAGTCTATGGTAGTCGGGCATATTCTCATTTGCTTTGGGCTCTCCAAAGTATTTTTCAAGTCTGCCCTTAGCTTCAACAATGTGTGAGCCAGCAAATTTGAGACTCTCGAACAGACCCCATTGTTCCTAACAGTCCATTCACCCCATAGGACTGAAAAATTTACCATGTTGTCGAAATCTTCCTATTGTTCACTGGATAAATCCTCGGGTCCTTTTGCATTAATGGGTATGTCTTGACTAGGCCTTCTAGTTGAGCCAGATCCAATATTTTGCTTAAGAGATGCATACTCTCTTTTGACATCTTTGTAAACTTTGGCCTTATCCGCTCTCATTTTCTCATCATAATAACCTAGCCAGTCTACCCATGCTTCATCTTGCTTTTGGTTTGGATACAGACTATCTTGAGTTCTGAAAAACTCTCTTACATTGTCTAATATCTCAACATCATACTCATGTCTATGTCTGTGAGTAGTGGAAGTTCTTTTCTGACCAGTATATCTAGTAGTTTGGAATGGAAAAATCAACTGGCTTTGCAACACCAATTGGAACCAACATCCGATTAGATGAAGATAAAGATGGCAAGGATGTGGATCAAACTCTTTACAGAAGATTGATTGGAAGTCTACTTTATCTCACAGCCAGTAGACCAGATATATCATTTACAGTAGGTGTCTGTGCCAGATTTCATACAAGACCTAAAGAAAGCCATCTTACTGTTGTCAAAAGAACCTTGAAGTATTTGAAAGATATAGAAAGAATTGGGATATGGTACTCAAAAGAAAGAGAATTCAAACTGATATCCTACTCAGACTCAGACTATGTAGGATGCAAAGTGGATAGAAAAAGTACTTCAGGGACATGTCCGTTATTGGGAAATAGACTTGTGTCATGGTTCATCAAGAAGCAAAACTCAATTTCGACGTCAACAGTTGAAGCTGTTGTGCTCAAGTTTTTTGGATTAGACAGCAATTAAGAGATTATATGATAGAAGATGGACTGATCCCTATAATGTGTGATAACACAAGTGCAATTTCTATAACTGAAAATCTAGTCTTGCACTCAAGGACGAAACACATTGATGTGAGACATCACTTCATAAGAGATCATATGGAAAAGAAGGAAATTACAGTTCTCTATGTCCCAATTGAAGATCAGTTAGCTGACATTTTTACCAAACAACTAGACAAAGAGAGATTTGCTAAACTGAGAACTGAATTGAGGATTATAAAAGTCAGATAAGTTAGTTTAAGCTAAGAGATCCGTCAAGGGGATTGATCTTTGTTATGCTGGGTGCTCTCACTTAACAGATCAGTCATTGACATGAACAATCTCAAACTGACTAACTGAAACTGAAGAATTGACCGAACTGAATTTATTCTAGAACTGACCTCAAGCATATGTTTAACTAGTCAAAGAGAGTCAAATGGTTGAAAGGGTAAAACCGACAGCGGTTACATCGCATTTAATTACCGCCGTTTATGTCTGAAACTATAGCTTGTACACCCCCACTTTTGTCAGAACAGTACATGCATCGGTTACACAAACCATCATGGAATTTGAAAGGTTGGTACAAAATCTTCAGAAAATCGTGTATCAATCCACAAACCGTCAGTTGACCTACCTATATATAAAACCCCTAGCATATCCTTACACTCACAAAACGTTCGAGGAAAAATGATTATTGTTAATAAAGAAGTCATCAAGATGCTATTTGATTTCAAGGAACCACATGTGAAATCAATAGATTTGAGTTATTTACCACTCAAAAGAGATGCCTTTCTCAGACAAATGTCTTTAACAAAGGAAACAATAGCTATTGACTCAAATGTCAACAAACTCAAACCAGAGTTTGGACTCCTCAGCAATGGCACTACAGGCATGTCATTGGTCGAGACAAAGGAATCGCCAAATTATCTAAAGAGAGCATTTTTCTGATGAACATCATCTGGGATGAACTTGAATTCAATTGGGCAGGTTATGTGTTTAATCAGATAAAACAACAACACTTAGCTGTATTGGAAAGTGTTCAAAGAGCTCAAGCTGAAGGAAGAGAACCTATTGACATACTTTGACTGAAAAAGACACTCAGTGGAGTTATTCAACATTATTTGGAAAGACTCAAGGAAAGGAACGCAGCAGAACAAACTGGTGCTGCATCTAGAAGAAGAATGGATACATCCACAGGAGATGTAACTCTAGTGCATTCTAGGAAAGAAAGCTCGAAGACATCCCAACCTAAAGCCAAGAAGAAAATTGAGTCTCAGCAAATAGCTGAACACAAAGGAGTCAAACGAAAGCTGACTCAGAGAAAGTTAAGTCAGTTGAAAAATGTTTGTTCCCAGGTACTTCAAATCAGTTAGCTCCAACTGAGGGGGAACAACCACTGACAACCGAATTCACAAGAAAGGACAATATAGCAACTGAAATTGTTTCTCAGTTACAACAGAAGATCACAGAGAAAAAATTTTCCGTTATGGATGCTGAAAATGAACAACAACAATTTCAGCAACAATCAGCACAGCAATCAGCTCATACTTTTGAAGCTGAAAGAATAGTTAGGTTGATGAAAATTAAACTCAAGACCGAAGACTGTCGTGAAGCTAATCTATCAAGTGAAGAAAAGTTAATATTGGAGAAACTTGAAGTCAGGGATATATATGCTCTATTTTAATGGTAGAGTTTCTCACAAACTGTTTCAAAAGATTTACTGAGATAGCTCAATGAAGAAAATCAGCCACGTCATCAACATTGGATACTCAAATGATGAAGGATGATGACAAAGATGATGAATAAAAGAAAGAAGCTGACAAGATTACAGATTTGCAGCCAGATATTCAACCTCAAGCTAAAACCACGCAAACTTTTAATCCACAAGAAGAATTGCCAGTTGGAAACCAAACGACTGACAATCAGCAAGCAAATGGAAAGGGTGATAATAAGCAATTAATTGTAATAAAGGATGATATTCAGCCTACAATCCAACAAGACGAAGAAGTAGATCCATCTGAGATTATGACAAAAGAAGAATTGAGCAATTTACATGAAAATTTGAAGATTATGCTCAACCAAAAGGAAGAATACAATGGACTTTTGTCATACATTTCTGAATACTTGGATTGACGATGACAAATTAGGTCACCTTGATGATTTGAGCCCTAATTTAATCTAGTGATGAACACACAAGAACCCTAATGCCAAAAAGAGGAATGAGGTGGTGGATTTTTAGGTTTGCGGCTGAGTCCAAGACTGTATCTTGGATTGCCTACGTATCCTGTTAGGTTCCAGGAATCAAGCCTTACGTAGTTCCTGGAATGGGGTATTTATAGTGATCATACTTGCCTAAACCCTAAGGTTAAGTCGGCTTGTATTATTGTCACCTTTAACCTTAAATGGGCCTTGACCCTTGCCCAAGCTATCGCTGTGGGTGGGCCTGGACAGCTGGTGTGGACCCTGTACTCGAGTCGATACTTCCGACCTGCGGTGATCGACTCTCAGACTCGTTATCCCCACATCGCTGGTGGTGTGGACTCTATCCTTATGGACTTGTCATGTCACACCGCTCGGTCGTCGACAGTCGATAGTTGTAGCCTGGCTTTTATATGATGGCCTTGGCCTCGAGCCTAGGCATCGACATGGATATACCGGAGTTATTTTGTAATATGATGACCAACCGATAGGCGACACGTGGAGGAGTGAAACCTCAGATCGTCATAAGCCCCACAGACTTGAGGGAGGCGACTTCCGTTGTCCGAGGTCGGGTCTGCCATTTGAATCGTCATCGAGTTGGGTGTTTCTTTGGGCGGGAGAAAGCCCGCCTTTTCACAACCCTAAGCGCCTAGCATCCACGTGGAGCGGTTTCTAGCCCACGAAGCGCCGAATCCCGCAAAGACGCGCGTCATTGCCTTGATAACCCGCGATTTCGGGGTTATAACCCCATAACTCACGTCTCTTCAAATTATTTGCAAACTTTTGCTTTCATATATATAAAAGAAGGGACAAAGGCATTTGCAAAAACTCTTTGCTATTTTCTTCATCTCATTCTCCAAACTCCAAAACACCAAGTAAGATCCTGTCTTTTATCTTAGTGTTGTTCATCTTTTGTTTGATTTATCTATGTCAAGTAGTAGTGCGACTGAATCAGATAGGGGTAGTGAAACGCCCATTCATAGCCGCTCTCAGGCACCTGCTACTGCCGATCATCTTCTCCGGCAAGAGTCCGGCGAGCCTTCAGCTTCCCCTCCTCCTGTCCCTAACCAGCCCAAAAAACTAGTAACAAGGATGGATGGAAAGGGTGCTAAGGGATGTCTAAGTACACTTACTTCAGAGGATGTTGTCGGAATTTGCCAGAAATACAACATCACTAACCCTCCATTTGAATCTCAACTCCCTTCCGGTAACCATATATTTGCCGACGAGCCCCCAGAAGGATTCTGTGCGATTTATGAGAACCAACTGGCGAGTGGATTGAGGTTTCCACTCTGCCCAGCCGTTCTGGCCATCCTCCACCACTACGAGATTAGCGTCTCCCAACTCGCTCCGAACGGCGTCAGAACTCTAATGGGGTTTATAATCGCATGTCGAGTGGCGCAAGTCTGCTTCTCAGTGCCCGTATTCCGATTTTATTACAAGATGGTTGCCACACCTGACAAGTTGTGGTATTCCTTTCAAAGAAGGGCTAATCGGCATGAGTTCATTACGAGGGGGCCTTCTTCTCATGGGGAGTGGAAGCCTCGATTTTTCTTTGTCCGTCATGGCCTCGATAACCCCTACATCGGTCAATGGAGGTCGAGAGAGGGGAAACAAGACAAGCTTGGGAGGGAACCGGCTCCTCACGAGGCTCGACTCCTGAGTGGGCATGATTTCGAGGTGTGTACTCGAGACTTGAGTCTCTTGTATCACCTGGCTCGCTTAGAGGAAGCTGGGCCCATGCCATATGTAGGCCTGAACGTTCCTGATCACGAGAATCGTAGGATGTTTACTTATTTGCTTGTTTTTGCACACTAGTAGTTCTTTAAGTCGATAACTTGTTGTTTGTTGGTTCAAACTAACTTGTCTTTTTCTTGTATTGCAGTGGGCAAATTCTCCAGGGTCACCAACCCTCAGCGCATTCCTGAGGCGACGGTCGTTCTTCGCACCACCTCTCGGGGGTCGGGCCTCTACCGACTTGCCAGTGGCTGAGATCAGCATGCCTTCCTCTTCTCGAGAGGGGGGAGTCCCTCCACCTAGAACCAACCTTGCGGCGATCGAGTCGTCTGCCGGAGCTGGAACGACCGAAGTGCCCTCGACCACCGGCGAGCTAACCGTCCGATATGGCTCTCTTCGAGATGAAGACGAAGAGGAACATATCGATCTGACCTAACGTTGAGGCTAATGTTGAAGAGCGGTGGTGCAAACAAAGAAAAGACCTTACATTCTTTGAGGTGGTAAAGGAGCAGCTTCGAGAAGCAAAGAGGAAAAAGGTTGCTGAGGCCACTGCCGAGTCAGGAATCGGTGTGGACTGGGTTTTTGATGACTACGCCGGTGTGGATGACAGAGACTGTCTTATGTTCTCATGAAAAGTTGAATCGCCTCGTAAGTCGATCCCTCTTTTTTATACTTGCTTTCCTCGAGGCCCATACCTGTTTATTTATTGACTCGTTTTTTTCACTTTGTAGCATACTCTTGTTGGTCGAGAGGCTGCTCGTCGGCTGGCCAAAACCGGAGAGTCGGCGAACGAGATCAAGAAGGAGAATGGCAGATTACTCCAAGACAACATCGCAAAAGGCGCCGCACTCTCTGCTGTAGAAAAACAGTATAACGAGTTGAAGCAAGAGTCGGTCGCCAAGCTCGAGGAGCTGCAAAATAGGTTAGTGGCTGCTGAAGCAAAGCTGGCCACTACCGAGAAGGAGCTAGACCGAGTGCGAGATGAAAGGCAAGATCAGGGTCGAGCTGCTCAGTGGCTCAAGACTATGAGAAGCTCGCAGCAGATGTCGTAAAGCTCTGAGATGAAGAAGCTAGGAAGGCTCGTCAAGATCGAGATGCGTTACAGGCTGAACTGTATCGAGCGCAGGCGCAGGTCGAGGAGGCTAAGACTGAGGCCATCATGGAGTATCGCAAGTCATCCAACCTTGAAGATGATCTAGAAGTGATTATGCGGGCTTCGATGATGGGTGGATATACGCTGGCCGTGGATCAAATGAAGGAGGTCACTCCGAGCTTCGACATGTCGACTCTCCAGACGCCTATGTTCTATAATCCCGACTCGGAGAAGCTGTATGATCGGTACTTCGAGGAGTTTCAGCAGGGAGAGTCCCTGGCTATAAAGTATGCTCCTCCTACTACGACTCACCGCCCATTGCCGCCGATCCGACCTCTACAGAACCGACCTCTGCGAATCCTAATCCGACCCCTGAAGCTAACCCCTGATCTTTATCTTCTACACTTTAAATTTGAAACTTTGTAATGACATTCTTTTGAAAATCAAATTTGGCTGGTATCTCGACCGGCCGCATCTTGTAACAACTATGCTCTGAACTTAACTTGCTTTGATTTTGTAATTTAACTTGTGTTTGCTTTCTCATTATTTTGCTTGTCTTCTCGATGCGTTATAGTCTTTTGCTTGTCGAGCCTCTGGCTCTGTTCGCTACTCGCTATTCACTTTATTTGCTATACTTGTCGTTAGTGTTGTGTTGCCCCCCAAGTGTATTATGAACCCTTGGTTCTTATTGCACTTGAGATCGACTTGTTTGCCTTAGTCTTTTGCCCATTAGACTTATTTGACCTTTAGGCTGAGCGTTTTAATATAAACTGTCCCTGGTTTTAGGTCTTTTTTGCCTTTTAGGCTTTTTCGACCTTCGACTGGAACAGGTGGCCCGACTATGCGAACCGTCCTTTGTCTAGGCCTTTTTCGCCCTCTGGGCTCGTTTGGCTTTCGACTTGGACAGGTGGCCCGACTATGCGAACCGTCCTTTGCTTAAGCCTTGTTTGCCTCTTGGGCTCGTTCGGCTTTTAGCTTGGACCTTTGGCCCGACCATGCGAACCGTCTTTATGCCTTTGCATTCGTCGCCCATTAGGCTAACTTTGCTTTGGCTTGTCTAGATTTCCGACCTGCGGATTGCTCTAATCGTTGTCGATTATTTTGCCTTTAACTTTTCTGTCACATTGGACTTGTATCGTTTTGGCTATAAATCCTAACCCACACAGAAAACATCTCGAGAAAGCATACTTTTATTAGAATATCATAGATCGTCACATGGACTTATTACAAGATTTAAAAGTAAATAAAAGTTCATAAAAGCTTATCTCAGACATAATACTTCCTCATTGTTGGCATGCCAATGTCGAGAACGATGAGTCCCATCCGCCCGACCAAGTTGATAAGACCCTTTGGGGTGGACTTTCGAAATCGATAAGGTCCTTCCCATTTCGGGTTAACTTTCCGGCCGCCTCTTGTCGACTTGCTTCATTCTTCCTTAGAACCAGATCTCCAACCTTGAAGTATCGATGTCTGACCCTCGAGTTGTAGTACTGAGAGATCTTCTGCTTATACCTTGCCATTCTGGCTGAGGCTATCTCTCTTCGTTCCTCGACGCTGTCCCTTTCCTGTCGGAGTTCGGGATCGTTAGTCTCAACATTGTATGCCAGAACTCGAGGGGAGGGAACTCCGATCTCGGCGGGTATCACCGCTTCACACCCATACACCAAAGAGAAAGGAGTCTCCCCTGTTGATGAATTAGGAGCTGTCCTATACGACCATAGGATGCTCGGAAGCTGAACTGCCCAATCTCGACCTTCCGCTCTAATCTCTTCTTTAACCCTAGCTTGATCTCGCCGGTTAGTCTGCTCGACATGACCGTTTGCCTGGGGTGAGCCAGCGAGGTGAATCATTTGGTCGATTTGGTACTCATTGCACCATTCTCTAACTTTTCGATCTTCAAACCGGGTACCGTTATCCGAGATCAAAGCCTTTGGAATTCGTACTGCATAGAATATCGACCCACGAAATTTCTTGATGGTTGCAGCTCGGATATCGGGTAAAGCCTTAGCCTCTACCCATTTTGTAAAGTAGTCAACGCGCGACGACCACGAACCGAGATTTCCGGAGCTCTCACGGGCAAAGGTCCAACAATATCGACCCCACCGATCAAACGGCCATCTTGGCGAGATGACGTTCATATCTTGTGCTTGTTGATGAGAGATATTATCATGAATCGACAAGCGTTGCATTCTGGACAAGATTATTCGCATCTCATTTGCATCGACGCCAAAAATACCCAGCTAACTTGCATTTCCGAGCTAACATCCTAGCCCCATGATGGTTTCCACATACTCCTCTATGAATTTCTTCCAAGAGATATTCGCCTTCGCCAGACACGCATCTTAACCATGGATTTACAAAAGATTTCCGATAGAGGATGTCGTCGAAGAAGCATATCGAGTGGTCGAGTCGAATCTTTCTAGATTGCACCCTATCGGATGGTAGTACTCCGTCTTTTAGATAAAAGGCGATCGAGTCCATCCATGTGGCTCTTGAGTAATCGGTCGGGCCTCTGTCTCGATGTAACTCCTATCGGTTAGTAACTCGACTAGAACCTTCTTACTTGACATGAAGTTTGAGGCCAACCGAGAGCGCATCGGCTCTCTTGTTCGACTTCGGGAACACCGCTCGAATTGAATCGATTCGAATTTTGGTATGAGGCTTTGGATAAGCGCTAAGTAATTCTTCATGGTCTCTTCCTTAGCCTCATACTCCCTTTAACATGATTGACCACTAGCCGTGAGTCGTCAGAAGCGACAAATCTTCGACACCCGACTTCAAAGCGAGCTTTAAACCAAGAATCATAGCCTCATATTCGGCCCGTTGTTCGTTGCTTTGAAGTCGAAACGAAGGCGTAGGAAATTCCTCGCCTTTCGGGCTTACGATGAGCCCCGCTCCGCCCCTCCTTACTCGATGCTCCATCGACTTGAAGAGTCCATTTTTCCTCTGGCCTTTGCTTTTCTTGATCGAGTTGGACGGAGATCCCTTCAGCTAGGAAATCCGCTAAGGCCTGTGCTTTTATCGCAGTCCGAGGGACGAACTCGATATCATACTGGGCCATTTCAATCACCCATTTTGCCAATCGACTGAGGTGTCGGGTTTTGCCAATATTTGCTTTAGTGGTTGGTCAAGAACTACCACAATGGGATGAGCTTGAAAATAGGGCCTCAACTTTCTCGAGGCATGAACAAGACATAATGCTAACTTCTCGGCTGGCGAATATCGGACCTCGGGGCCATGCAGAGCCTTGCTGACAAAGTAGATTGGCACTTGGCCATGTACCCCTTCTCGAACCAGGACCGCACTCACTGCCTCCTCGCATACTGCCAAATAAACTAACAACTTTTCCCCTTCTCGAGGAGAAGTAAGGGTAGGTAACTCTGACAAATAAGTCTTCAACTCTTCAAAGGCTGTCTGACATTCATCGTCCCAATGAAAAGGGCTGGCCTTTCGGAGTATCTTGAAAAATGGTAGTGCACGCTGTGCTGATCTCGATAGAAACCTGTTAAGAGCTGCCATTCGACCCGTGAGCCTCTGTACTTCCTTGATATTTCGTGGTGCGGGCATATTCTTCAGTGTATCAATTTTATCCGGGTTAGCCCGAATCCCGTCCTTCGAAATCATATAACCCAAGAACTTACCCGACCTAACTCCAAAAGTACACTTCTTCGGGTTTAGCCTCATCTGTGTTTCTCTCAACACCTCAAAAACCTCTCGAGCATCGACCAGGTATTGTCTTATAGATCGACTCTTGATGAGCAAGTCGTCTACATAAACTTCCATACATCTACCAATCTGTTTTGCAAATATCTTGTTGATCGCCCTCGGTATGTTGCCCCAAACATTCTTTAGTCCGAATGGCATGGTCACATAGCGCGAAGGTGCCGACTCTCTGTAATAAACGCCGCGTTTTTCGCATCTCGAGGATCCATTAAAATCGATGGTATCCTTTATATGCATCTAAAAAACCAAAACTTCAAAATCAATGGTTGAATCTACTAAACCTGTCGATTTTGGGCGTGATATCTGAGTCTTTTGGACATGCTTTGTTCAAATCTGTAAAGTCCACACACATGCGCCAACTACCGTCAGGCTTCTTGACCAAAACCGGGTTAGCTAGCCATTCTGGGTATAATACCTCTTTTACTATCTTGGCTGCTAGTAGCTTGCCGACCTCCAACTCGATGGCCTCAAGTCGATCCGACGCAAAACTTCTCTTCTTCTGTTTGACTGGCTTTTTAGCCTGGTCAATCTCAAGTTTATGAACCGCGATGTCGGTAGATAATCCCGGCATGTCGGTGGCTTTCAGGCAAAGATGTCTCGAATTCGATTAGCGGCTTAACCAAGAGCTCTTTTTCTTTCTCTCGGGATCCAAATCCGACACATGCACGCATTGATCGTCCTCTCCTTCCCAGAGTCGGACGTTTTCAACTGCATCACTGGAGACCCAACTCTTCTCCTCTTCTTCCTCTGGAATCAGTTCCTCGACTAAAACTTGTTGAACCGCCATCTTCCCATTCATGACCACAGAGTTACAACTCCGAGCGACTTCAACATCTCCCTTTACCTCGTGGGAACCGTTCCTAGAGGGAAACTTCATGCTATTATGGAATGTTGAAACTATAGCCCGAAGGTCGAAGAGCGCTGGTCGTCCTAGGATAACATTGTACGCAGAGGGAGCCTTGACCACCACATAGTTTAATTCAAATGTCCGTCCTTTCTCCCCGTCTCCAATGGTCGTGAGTAACTTTATCGAGCCCATGGGATGGACTGCCTGCCCTGTGAATCCGAACAGGGGAGACGCTATGGGGGCTAGATCCTTCTCTTTCGGCTTCATCGCTGAAACGCCGAGTGATATATGATGTTCATCGCACTCCCGTTATCGACTACGGACTCGATACACGGGCTCGACTAATAAGCGCCTCAATAACTAACCTTCTTTGTGACTCGACTTGGGGATATCATCTCGAGGCCATATCCGACTTGCCGTCGTGAAGCCGCTTGCGCTCTCTCGAGCTACTACCGGTGGCTCTTCCCTGGTCTGATCCTTATCACCCTCATCTGGACCAAAGATTGTATTGACATAGTTTACAGGTCGATTTTCTTCGTACCTGTCCCGACCAAAGTTATCTCTGTTGTTTCCTTCCCGACCTGGGGATCGATTCCTCTGAGGTGACCGATCCCTTCGTCAATGGACATCTCGACCTCGATTCCTGTCTTGATCGGAGTTTTTCCTCTTGAATTCTCCACGCCCCCTGGGCCCATCATATCGAGATCTGTCAACAACTTTCCTTCCTGAATGCAGACGTCGATATCTCTCTTCAGGTCGATACAGTCCTCTGTCGTATGACCTATGTCTTCGTGAAAATCACAATATTTGCTTGCGTTCCTCCTCTCTCGAGGTTTTTTCAACGGTGGCGGTTTCCTCGCCAAGTTTTTTGAAAGCATAATCGACAACACCTCTGATCGAGGTCGATTGAGCGGGATAAAGTCCTTATCACGTGAGGTCCCTTCTTGCCCCACGGTGCGAGGTGGATGTGTCGATACGGTCCCAAACCGATGCCTTACTCTCAACATCCCGCCTCTTGGTCGATTCTGCTCGGACCTCGGGTGTCCTTCTTGGATTCCATCCGGTCCGGATTGGGTGTGCCTTCGCGACCGCCTCTTCCCTTGCGTAATCGATGTACCACGATGCGCGATTCGTCCATGGTATGGGGAACGTCTCTGCTCAACTTCATATATAACTTAGTATTACGCAGCCCCCCTACAAACGATGTGATCAGAAGTCGGTCATCTGCGTCCTTGACCTGCATGGCCTCGAGATTAAACCTCTTCAGGTATTCCATCACTGTTTCATCTTTTTGCTGCCTCACGTTCATGAGGTGTGTGGCGCTCAGATGAAACTTCTTGTTGACTATAAACGCGTCTCGGAACTTTCGAGCGAGCATGGCGAAACTGGAGATCGACCCTGGTCGTAGCTTTGTGAACCATTCTCTTGCTCGACCTACGAGTAACGTCTCGAATGCCCGACAACGCATTGCATCGGGTGCCCCATCCAACCTCATTTGCGATAGATACCTATGGAGATGGTCCTCCGGGTCGGTGGTGCCATCATAGGGCTCTATTTTCGGTATCTTGAACCCTTTGGGTTTAGGAAAGCTTTCGATCTCCTTCGTGAAGGGAGACTCGAGCCACAACGATACTTGATTCTTTCCCAAAATTGCATTCAACTCCTCCCTGGCGCTGTCATCGTCCACTCTCTGGTGTTTCTGGTGGATCTCACGTCTCTTCCTTTCCACCGAGCTGGATGATGCGCTTACTTAAATCGTGAGTCGCTTTAGGCTTGTCCACTATATCTTTCGCCGCCTTCCGCCATGGCTGCTTCGGCGGCTTACGCCGCCGCCATGTGCAGAAACCGCCTCGGCTATTATTCTGGACATTACCTCCAAATTTGCCCTCGCTAATCGACCGCAAGCGCCCGATATTTCGGAGTAAGGGCTTGCTTTTTACGGTTGGTGGGTCTCTGACAAGATTCAAAAGCGGATCTTTTTCCTCGCATTTCTGCGAGGATCGTGTTGAATAAGATCCAAGGCGGGATCTTAAATCTCCTTGCATATCAGGATCGATTGGTTCGTTCATCTGGGAGCTTTGATCGACTGCCTTAGATGCAGTTTTGGATGCGGTTTTCTTGGGAGGCATCGTGTTTTTGCGTATTCTATCAATAGAAAGCCCTCCTTCTAGCGCCAATGACGATGACAAATTAGGTCACCTTGATGATTTGAGCCCTAATTTAATCTAGTGATGAACACACAAGAACCCTAATGCCAAAAAGAGGAATGAGGTGGTGGATTTTTAGGTTTGCGGCTGAGTCCAAGACTGTATCTTGGATTGCCTACGTATCCTGTTAGGTTCCAGGAATCAAGCCTTACGTAGTTCCTGGAATGGGGTATTTATAGTGATCATACTTGCCTAAACCCTAAGGTTAAGTCGGCTTGTATTATTGTCACCTTTACCCTTAAATGGGCCTTGACCCTTGCCCAAGCTATCGCTGTGGGTGGGCCTGGACAGCTGGTGTGGACCCTGTACTCGAGTCGATACTTCCGACCTGCGGTGATCGACTCTAGACTCGTTATCCCACACTGCTAGCTGGTGTGGACTCTATCCTTATGGACTTGTCATCTCACACTGCTCGGTCGTCGACAGTCGATAGTTGTAGCCTGGCTTTTATATGATGGCCTTGGCCTCGAGCCTGGGCATCGACATGGATATACCGGAGTTATTTTGTAATATGATGACCAACCGATAGACGACACGTGGAGGGAGTGAAACCCTGTATCGTCATGGATTATTGGAAGAAGACGGTCGTCTCAGTCCACACAAAGTTATATATCATTTAGAAATCAACTTCTAGCTCAGCCTCAGAAATTCTCACTCACAACCATGGAAGACAGAGAAACGCATGCTCAAGCAGAATGGCATTTAAATCAGCGTATCTATGGTTTAGAGACTTAGCTGAAAGAAGTACTTACTTCTCAAAAGAATATCTCGCCGACCAAGAGGATACTCATCAGTTAGTAAATAAGTTATATGACGCCAAAAAGGGGGAAGCTGAAGAAGAAAAGCTGAAGCTGGAAGAGGAACTGAAGAAATACAAATCAGCGGCAGATCCTTATGTTCAAAATGTAAAAGAACAATCTGAAGAGAAGCTAATTGAAAAATATAGTCAACCTGGAGAAAGGAGAGCTACTCTTACAAAGGATTTGTAGATGAAGTTTGTCAATGATCATAGCAATATCAAACTCAAGTACAAAGACAAAACTTATGAAGAATCTCTTTCTTATTTCTTATCTGATCAGTATGACAATCAGAAGATATCAAACTATAAGAAGTTCAAGAAGATTGAAGAGAAATTTTAGATTAGAGACAAGACTAAACAAATGAAAGCTGATGTTGCAGAATTTGAAAATTATTACAATGATGAATCAGCATTGCCAAAGCTAGTTTTGTGGAGGAAGTGGAAACTTACAAGTCAAGTAGACTATCTCACAACTTACTTCAAGGAAGACTCAAAGCTAGAACATGTTTATCAACTTCATGACAAAGAGAAGAAATTCATTTTAGTTAGACAAAGAGCACAGAGATCAGTTTAGCTCTTATTTCAGTTTATCATTTAACTGTGTACCTATTCCAGTTTCCAGTTTTACTTTGTTTTGAGTTGTATTTATCTTTAAGCTTTTATTTTAAGGAGGGTTTTGGCATCATCAAAAAGAGGGGAATTTTTGGGAATAAAATTTAGTTTTGATGATGGTTCATCTTATTCAAGAACATGCTTGATAACACCGCATTGATGAAGTGCTGAAACTAACTGTTATAGTGGAAAGCTAAAGATGTCTAGAACTGAATGTATAGGTTTTACTAAAGTTTGATAATTGTATAGGTTATATCGGTCAAGCACTGTAATAGATAAAAGTGTCGTAGAACTGAAACTGGAAATCATCTAAGAAACTGGAAATCATTTAGATAACTGGAACTAAACTTAAGACTGAAGATATACACCTAGAACTGAAAGTTCACTCAAAACTGAAGAAGGTAAATTCGCTGAGGGACACAGACTCGGTTGGATTATCTAGAATTGAAGAACTTAGGGAAGGAACTCAGTATTTGAAGAACTAAGGGACACATACTCAGTTAAGGTAGATTGAAGAATTGAGGGTTCAATCTCAGTTATGAAGATCATAAGCCTAGAATGTAAAGTTAGAATTCAGGTAAGTCTGTGATGGCCTGAACTGACTTTCTAGATCTTGAAAGAAGACCTGAGTATCATAAGGATAATGATATCTTAGATGATCTATAAGGAATGGTGTAATCTGATTCAATCACATATAATCAGATAAATAGAGTACTGAAGTTTTTGAAGAAGAGTAAAAACTCAGTTAATGCTCTAAGTTAGTTAGTAAACTGAAAACTGACATACGTAGTATAAACTAATCAAGAAACTCAGTTTTATAGTCAGCTATCCAAAAAACTTATAGTACATTAGAATGTTGTAAAGAAAGCAATCCTATTGGATTAAATACTGACAAGTCAGGATGGTCACTAAATATAGCCGTTACAATATCGACGTTGATACAATTCGAATTCAAGCAAGATGAAGGTTGGACCTCACACTATAAATTGAGGACTTTGCACCAAGGATCAAACAATGGAATTAACAAGATTTCAAGCATTTTTTTTGTGCACAAGTCCTATTCATTCGAACTGCTATCATTATTTGTGCTCAACAAGATCATATCTAGAAACTCTTCAAGTGTTCAAGCTACATGGATCATATCCAGATTTCTTCACTTTGAAGAACCACAAGGAAGAATCAATTTATTGATTCTCAGCCCAACTTTGATTCTCAATCAAAGGTTTAGACTGTGAAGCAATCCGGTCAAGGAGTTGCCAATGACAGTTGTGACATTTGCAGTCGGGTAGACTGTGTTTGTGGTGGTAGCTGGTGAAGAGGCAATACAACCCTCTAAGGACCAGTGGCTCAAGCAATTGAAGAGCAGCAATCCAACCTGTTCTTTAGTTGTTTAGATAGTGACACTAGGGATTCATCAAGGAATATCATATAGGACTTTTTGTAACAGCGTACCTCAAGGAGTTCTTACGAAATTTTCCTCCTACATCACAAGGGAAGAGTGGACTGACAGGATTACACCACCTGGAACCACTATAATTCTTGCTCTACTTACTTTACGCACTTATATTCTTTATTTACTTTACAACATTTATATTTGTTTATACAGCATACTGAAACTAATTGTTATAAGCATACACAATTCACAAACTGACATTCACCAGAATTCAGTTTTGCTTACATAGCTTTTTCTTATAAAATGACAACATCCAGATAATGGCTAAAATCTATATCCGCTGCCGGTTGACTCAGTTTTGTATAAGTCAGTTTGACTTAAACTCAGCATTGTCAACTCAACTCCACACAGGTTTAAACTGAACCTTAATTGTTAATCAATATGTACATGACACAGTTTTTAGTTAGGTTTTTGGTGACAAGTTTATTCACCCCCTTAAACTTGTGCTAGCCTTTCCAAGGGACTAACAAGTAGTGTTAAAGACTAAGTCACTGAAGCTTTTGAAGCCAGGGAGTGATAGTCTTGAAGATTGTGAAGCTTGTGTAGCTAAGGACAATCTAACTATTGTATCAGTAAAAACAATAGTGAATTCTTCCAATCATCACCGGAGAAGAATGGATTAAGGGATTACACCACCCTGAACCACAATAAACCTTTGAGTCTATTTACATTCAGCAATTTATTTTACTGCACTTACTTTTTTGCATATTATATCTGTGATTGCATATCCTACTTTGAATTAACATTTTCAGAAATGACTTATCCGCTGCCCAAAAGCTATTATATTGAGTAAAGTTCTTGAAACTCCAGTATAGTCATTCACCCCCCTCCCCCATCTAAATATACTTTTACCTTTCTCTGGGACCATCAATTGGTATCGGAGCAGTGTTCCTAGTATCAGAACCTGTTCAAATCTGATTTCTGGTAACAAGGTGATCACATATTTTCAAAGTAGTTTTAAAAAATGTGCTTTCTAAATATATTTCTTATTTGTAGTTATGGATTTCTCAAATTTCATGTCTAAACTACCTGTATTCAATGTTAATAATTTTGATGAATATAAAATAAGGATGTTATCTCTCATCTTGCAGCAACTCATGAGGAGATGATGGATGTAATCAATGTTGGCCTATTTAAGATCACTACTGTGATAGCCATAGGAGCAGATCAAGGAAAGGAAATAGACAAACTCAAGAAAGATTGGACCAATGATGACATGATCTTGAAGACTTTGGACAGTAACATGTTCATGAGAATAAAAGACTGCACAATAGCAAATGAGATGTGGGATAAATAAGCATTGATCAATGAAGGATCATAAGCAGTCAAGGAAAACAAATTGTCTATAGAAAAACAAAAATTCGAGAACTTCAAAATAAAGACTGGAGAATTCATTGATCAAATGGATAATAGATTTTCAAGCATCATAAGTGAACTGCAACAACATGGACATGCTCATTCACAAAAAGAAGATTGCCAGAAAATCTTGAGAGGTCTACCTGAAAGATGGAAGATCATCACATCAATACTCAAAGGAACAATAAATCTCATATATACTGATACCTTAACTTTGATGTCTCAATTAAAAACTCATGAATTTGAGTAGAACGGTGAAGACAGTGCACCAGTAGAGGCACACAAGGCCAGTACACTGGTTGCACCCCAACAGAGCAAAACGGCTGATACAAGCAACACAGAGACACATGAGCTAGAAGAGCAGTTTGCTTTACTAATTAAACGTTTTCACAGGTTTAGCAAGAGGAAGTTATTCAAAGGAAGTTCATCATCAAAGACATGAAGAAAAAGGATGATGAATACAGATGCTTCAATTTCAAGAATAAAGGTCACTTTAAGGCAGATTGCCCTGAAGAAAAAGATAAAGATGAGGAAAAGAAGAAGTACAAAACAATTGAAAAGAGAAAGTACAAGAAGGCACTCAATGCTGAAACCAGTAGTGAAAAGATTGAAGAATCATTTGATACTGATTCAGATGACGATGAATTTTACAACTCAGACAATGACAAAGCATATATATGCCTTCTGGCTAAGGAAGCCAATAAAACAGAGGTAATATGTACTTCATAATCATCATCGAGTGCATCCACATCTGACAATGCACAATCTTCAAATCTCCCCTTAGATTCTGCAAACCTAATTCAAAATCTTATGAGTAAATTTAAAGAAATTCAAACAAATCATGAAATTCTGCAACAAGAATATGAGAATCTGAAAAGGGAGAATAAAATATTAAAGAAAGAACTGGATAAACCGATAGCCGAATCAACTAGTAAGGAAGTACACTCAACTGATCAACAAGCAGCAGATGATCACTTATCTGATGGTAACAGACCAGCTGAGAAAACCTCACTACCAGTTAAGAGAACCACAACACCACTAAATGCACCAGCTTACAAACCCCCAAAACGGTTTTGATCAAGATCTGGTCTTGGCTACAACAGTCAAGATGAGACAAGAAACAATGGATAACACAATTCTAAATCAAGGACCAAAACTGGACCTAAATTCAGAAAAGGACAGATCATGGTCTCAACTTCTCACCCTGCACCGTTGATGTCAAAATCCAGTGTAGTGAAACAACAGAGTAAATCTTCAAACCAACCAATTAAAGGAAAAGGCTTACTGAATGGTAAGGGAAGACTTTACTCTTCAGAAGATGATTGGAATGTTGCACCTCCAAAATACAAGAAAAAACCATTTCATGCTATGCAACATGTGTTTAGGAAAAGACAACCAAGGCATGTTCCTGGACACAAGAAGAAATATGAAAGTGAAAAAGGATGTAAATGCACCAAAAAGTAGAGAATCAGAAGAATCTCAAAAATTCTTCAAGAAGGAGATCCTTTGGATATACACTTGGAATGAGAGGCATGACTGCTAACAGGTATGGACCTAAACAGTGTTGGGTACCTAAACTTGGTTAACTTGTTTTGCAGATTGTCTAGTACACAGATAGTGGATGTTCCAGTCACATGACTGGGAATAAAGGATGGTTAACTGACTTTAAAGCTTTTGATGGACCCAAAGTTACATTTTGAGGCAAAGAAAACCACATCAAAATTAAGGGGGAAGGCACAATGCTCAAAAGCAATTTGAAGATTCAGAATGTAGCTTATGTTAAAGGACTCAATTTCAATCTTTTAAGCATTAGTCAATTCTGTGACAAAGGCTACAATATGCACTTCAGGAAAGAAGGATGCAAATCGATTCACAATCAAACCAGCACAACTGTACTTGCAGGAAAAAGGGAAGACGACATGTATGTGGCATATTGGAAAACAGTAAGAGCAGAAACATGTCTGCTTGTCAAAAATAAGCATTCAACCAGCTGGATTTGGCATAGAAGACTGAACCATCTCAACTTCAAGACCATCAACAAATTGTCAAAGGGAAAACTTGTTGATGGACTTCCAGAGATCATATTCAAAAAGGAAAGTCTTTGTGATGAATGTCAAAAAGGGAAGCGGATCAAAAACTCATTCATGTCAAAGCCTTATCAATCTACAACAAGAATATTACACATTTTGCATATGGACCTTTTTGGACCAGTCACACCAGTAAGTGTAATTGGAAAGAAGTACACTCTGGTGGTGGTGGATGACTTATCCAAATTCACTTGGACCATATTTATGAACAAGAAAAGAGAGACACTCAAAAAGCAACCAGATTTGCTAAGAAGAATAAAAAATGAAAAGGAATTGAAGATCATCAAGATATGATTAGATAGAGGCACAAAGTTCTTAAATGAAATTATCAGAACCTATTGTTAAGGGAATGGAGTACTATATCAACTATCAGTAGCAGGGACTCCACAACAAAATGGTGTAGCAGAAAGAAGAAACAAGACACTCAAAGAAGCACTCAGAACAATGATAGCAGAAGCATGCTTACCAAAGAGATTTTGGGCTGAAGCAGCAAATACAACATGCTATACTCAAAACAGATCAATCATCAACAAACATCATGGAAAAACACCATATGAAATCTGGAATGGAAGAAAACCTAATATTTCACATTTGCATATGTTTGGATCTAAATGTTTTGTTTTGAACAGGAATGAACTGCATACTTTTGATGAAAAAGCTGATGAAGCAATCTTTATAGTATACTCAGACACAAGCAAAGCCTTTAGAGTACTCAACAAAAGAACTTTGGTTATTGAAGAGTCAATTCATGTAGTTTTTGATGAACCAAACACAAATGGTGAAAGTCTACAAGATCTTGAAGAATAAGCCACACAAAGACAAGTTTATATGAACACAACATTACCAGCTAGTATTTTGGATCACACCTTTGGCAATCAAGATGATGCACCAGTCAATACAACACAAGGGGCACCAACACAAGAACATGAAGTTGATGCACAAGCTGGAGTTGTAGAAGAACCAGATCAAGAACAACTTCAACCTGACTTGAACTGGCTGAGAGATCATCGTGAAGAACAAGCCATTGGAGATATTCATACAAGAGTTAGAACCAAAAGACAACTGGAAAGAATGCTAACTTGTTTCCTATCACAGGTGGAACCCAAAACTATAGATAATGCAATTCAAGATGCTAATTGGATTACAGCCATGGAAGAAGAGCTCAATGAATTTGAGAGAAATGAGGTCTGGGAACTTGTTGACAGACCAGATATGGAAAACATTATTGGAACAAAATGGGTATTCAGAAACAAGATGGATGAACAAGGAACAATTGTCAGAAACAAGGCAAGGCTAGTTGCAAAAGGCTACTCTCAAGCAGAAGGAATTGATTATGATGAAACCTTTGCACCAGTAGCAAGATTGGAAGCAATCAGACTCTTTCTAGCTTTTGCAGCATATAAAGACTTCAAAGTTTATCAAATAGATGTATATGTTGAACAACCCCCTGGTTTCCCAAAGGGAAAGAAGATACAATGTACAAGCTCAAAAAGGCACTTTATGGACTGAAATAGGCACCCAGAGCCTGGTATGAGACACTGTCACAATTCCTAATTAACAATGGATTCAACAAAGGAACTATTGACAAGAAGATGAGAAGTTGTGTGAGAAATTTGCAAATATGATGAAAAGAAAATTTCAAATGAGTATGATGGGAGAGCTCAATTACTTTCTTCGTTTACAAGTGAAGCAAATGAAGGATGGCATCTTTATCAACCAAGCCAAGTATTCAAAAGACATAACACACAAATATGATATAGATAAAAGTGGAACAACAAACACACAAATGTGTGCAAGAGTCATTCTTCGCAATGATGAAACTTGAAAAGATGTTGATCAAAAGTTATATAGAGGTATAATTGGATCCATACTCTACTTAACTGCTTGCAGACCTGATGTAGAATTTACAGTAGGAGTCTGTGACAGATTTCAAGCTCAATCAAATGAATCACACATACTTGCAGCTAAGAGAATCATCAAATATCTGAAGAACACCATCAATGTGGGAATTTGTTATCCAAAAGATAGAGCATTCAAACTAATATCATATTCAGACTAAGACTATGCGGGATGCAAGATTGATAGAAAGCATATCTGGAACTTGTCAAATGCTAGGCAGCAGACTAGTATCATGGTTTACCAAAAAGCAAAACTCTATATCCACATCAACAGCTGAAGCGGAAAATATACCAGCAGGTAGCTGCTGTGCACAAGTATTATGGATCAGAAAACAACTAAGGGACTATAAAATGGAGGAGAAAACAATCCCAATTAAGTGTTATAACACAAGTGCAATATCTATTACTGAAAATCCCGTAATGCATTAAAAAACAAAGCATATAGATGTGAGACATCACTTCATCAGAGATCTTGTTTAAAAATGAGATGTTATTCTAAAATGCATACCAACTGAAGATCAATTGGCTGATATTTTCACAAAACCACCCAGTCATGAAAGATTTTGCAAGTTGACAACTGAGTTGGGAAAAATAGAAATCGATTAAGTTATAAAGAGCAGCTAAATGGAGTAATCAGCTAAGTAACTTCACTAGCTCACTGAACCTTTTCCATTTCAGGTGCGCTCACTTGGCAGGTAAGGCATTGGTACCCAGCGAAGTTAACTTCACTGATTGTTTGGAAGAGTTTTATACAGTAGCTCAGTAAAAAGTCACTCCATCGGCCTAGTGACCAGCCAAGTTACTCCACAACAACACTCTTGGAGAAAACAGCAAAGTGAAGTGTGAACAAAATGAACTTTATACATGTGGAAAATCGGTTGATTTATGGAGAATAATCTTATGGAAGATTGCACACGTGGATTATATAGTGGAATCGTGGAAGTCATTTTTACATCAAGGTATGACGGCAACGCCTCGATACCCGGGATTTATCATTAGATACCTCAATCCACTCCCCCACTACACTCAAATACCGTGATTTATATACACAAAATCACGCCATTACCTCACCAAATCCTTCCAAATTCAACCACAATCACACTACCACAAATTCTCCTTTATAAACCACAATTAGAGATTTTCAGAAAATTTCTACGCTTTTGCAATTGATAAACCCTAATTTCTGAAAGATCTCAAATCTCACACACTTCAAAACAATGGCTTCATCCTTTTCAACCACTCAAAATGGACAACAATATGAGAAATCAATTGCCACTGGATCGTTCTTTCAAGAAGAACGCTACTTAAAACTGCGTGGAAATGACGAAGAAGCAAAGAGATTGGCGGATGGATGCAAACACTTGGGATTGCTGACGTTTCTTAATCCTCTAATCAAAGGTATTTGTTATGAAAGCCCTATTTCTTTCTGGCAAACCGCCAAGTTTGTTTCTAGGCTCTTTGCTGAAGAATGTGTAGAACTGGTGAAGACAAGATTGTTGCGTCTGTCAACAGTACATAAGTGGTAATTATAACAAAAATTATCCACCAACATCTCAAGCTCCGAAACGAGAGACATTCAAAGGTTGGTTTTGTCCAGCAAGACTTAAATGCTCTGTGGATGAAGATTGGAAAGAATGCAACAGCAGCAAACAAAAAGTACAATTGTCTTCGATATGCCTTAAAGAAACCCTTTAATGAATTTAGTGCCCTAATTGGAAAGAACATTGAAGGAAAACTAGGGGCAAATAATGCCATGACAGAGGCAAGAATGCACCTCATGGAAATCATTTACAATTGCCTGGAGTTCAATTGGGCCACTTATTTCTTCTTGAGAATCAAGGAACAATTCCAGGAAGAGGCCAATGATGCTAAAAAGGGTAGAGCAGAAGGCCATAAGAATTAGGGGATCTTCTGGATAAAGAAATCCTATGGGATTCAACTACACTATCTGTTGCAATGTCTGCAAATACCTGTTGTAAAAATCCACAAACTGCATGACTCCATAGTCATGTTTACCTATGTCAAACAACAAAAGGCAGCAGCAGGTGGAAAGATAAAGCAAACAAGAAATTGTACATTTGTCCAAAGAAAGAAACAAAAAGTTCAAAGAAATCTGAACAAAGAAGATTTTGGAAAATAAGTAGATGAAGAAGAGGATGAGGAAATAGAAGAACAACCAGAACAACAAGAGGAAGAAGGTAGTGGTGATGATGACCAACTTGAACATGAAGACGTTGAAGAAGAAAATTGAGATGATGATGAGACTCTAGAAGAGCCAGCAAACATATCTGAAAGATATATCGACGACAGAATTGCTGCATACCTCTAATGAAAGAAGGGAAATTCAAGACTTCAACTTCACAATTCTGAGCATATGTTTGCTGAAGAAGAGTGGCTCTTTAGTTTCCTAGGCATCACAATCCTAGTGGGTGTACATGACAAATCACCACTTTGGGACATAAGAGTAGCAGCAAAGGCAAAGATGCATCAGACTTCTGATGAAGAATGAGGCAAATCTGAGGAAAATGATGATGATGATGACCAAGGTGATGATACGGGATTTCACCCCTCCACGTGGAATTATCTAATTAGTCCAGCTGGCATGTGGGGAAGTCCAAGTCTTTTATCCATATCGGGTCGAATACGAGATGTGCAAATAATCACCACGGCAGCCAGCAGATCTTGCAAGTGTCCCATCTCGAACACCCATGTCGGTGTTATACGAGTCGAGGCCAGAGTTCCAGCCCAGATTCCTAAGCCCAATATCCAGAGGGTTACTTGGGCAAGGGGCAAGGCCCAATAAGGGTTATTTATGTCAATAGACCAAACCGCCTAAAGTTTAGGGCAGAAGAAGGGCATGTGCCTATAAATACACAGCTCCAGGAACTACGTAAGGCTTGATTCCTGGACATTACACAGGATACGTAGGCAATCCAAGATACATTCTTGGACTCATCCATAAAACCAAAAACACCATCTTTACTACAGTTTGAGCGGTGCATATTCTTCTTGACTCACCCTTAGATTACACGTGGCCCTATAAAACCGGTGGTGCATTATTCAACATCATCATTTGGCGCTAGAAGGAGGGCCTTCTACCTGTAAGTTGGTAAAGATATCGCAATGGCACCACCAGCAAGGAGACAGAAACCAACGAGCAGCAAGAACCTACAGGTCGAAGAGGTCACGGACTTAGATGCAACAGGGGTACAAATTCAGGTACCCAAAATCCCCACTAGATCTAGTCCCACAGCTGCGCAACCACCAAAGCCCCAACTTCCCCCACAGTTGCAGGACGTGGCCGATCATTTGGCGTCTTTGGATGAAGACGCCCTGAAGCGAGTGGTGGCATCTACCTTCATAGATAAGGGGATTTTCAACACCCCTGATGAGCATCACCTGTTAGACCCACTGGGTCGAAAAGAGCACGAGAACACGAAAGGAAAGAAACCTGTTGATTCTCGGGGAGAGTGTGAAGATGAAGTAGAGGCCAGCATCACCAAAAAGCGTCCTAGACATGAAAAACACCAAAGGCATGTCGAGGATAGTATTCGAAATGAGTTTAATCACATCGTAGGGAAAGATCAGGCTATAGACTGGCTCGAGTCACCATTCAATTCCGAGATAGAGCAGTTCTCGATGCCCGAGTCTTTTAAGCCACTGAAGATGGAACCCTATGATGGTACTACGGACCCAGAGGCCCATCTGTATCGATATATATCACTGATGAGATTAAGAAATACTAACGATGCCATGAAGTTTCATGCCTTTGATACCTTGCTTACGGGTCGAGCTCGGGAGTGGTTTCATAAGCTACGACCCGGGTCGATCTCAAGTTTTCTACAGTTGGGGCAAAAATTTCGAGATTCTTTCATCGGGAACAAGGAGTTCTACCTCAGTGCTACTCATCTCATGAACATCAAGCAAGAAAAGGGAGAATCAACTATTTATTTCATGAGGCGTTTTAATCTTGAAGCTATGAAAGTGCATAACGCCAGTGATGCACTTCAGGCTAATTCCTTTGTCGGAGGCCTGCGTAATATGAAGCTATATGACAAGTTGTCTAAGAAAATGCCCAATGACATGGACGAATGTGTGAACATAGTCCACAAGTTTTGCCAAGGTGAAGAGGCAGTGCGTCTACACACCATTTCACTCGGCCTCAACTCAAGGAATGATACCCGAGGCCAGACCAAGGGTCAGCCTAAGGGTCGGAACGAAGAAGAAAAGTCCAATGTGTTCGATCGATTGACCGCACCGATCACGGATCGGCTCGGAAAGAAGGGAAATTTAAAAGATCAAGATTTTATCCCTCTCAACCGATCATGGGGGGAGGTGCTGGCCATCATGATCAAGAAAAACATTGCACGAACACCGAAACCTATGTCCAAGGATCTAGAAAAGAGAAAGAACACCCACAAATATTGCGACTATCATAAGGATGTGGGGCATGACATAGAGGAGTGCTTCGACCTGAAGAGAGATATCGATGCGTGTATTCAAGAGGGTCGGTTATATGAGGTGGTCGATAGATCAGAGAAGGACGAGCCCAAGGGTCGTCGAGAATATAAGAGAAAGAGTTATAACGGGGGGAGAGACCGATCGCCACGTCGAGATAATCAGAGACGTCCGGATAGGTCCCCCGAGCCGACTCGTAGAGATAACTGTAGGGATGATCGAAGGGAAGATCAGAGTCGAGACTCCTACGGGGATAATCGCATCAGGTATGATGTCAATACAATTGTTGCCGAGCATGAGTCAGATCGACCCTGATCCAGTCAACAGTCTACAGACAGATCGAGGGAATCGAAAAAACTTAGGTTCACGACAGAGGTAGGTTATGGACCCAAAGATGATATTCCAAGCTCCCACAGTCACGGTGAAGGATTGATGATAGAGGCAGTGATAAGCCGAGGCCGGATAAAGAGGGTCTGTGTTGATAGTTGAAGTGCAGTCAACATCCTCTACTACTCAGCCTTCAAAGCCAATAAGTTGAGAGATGAGGACATTGTGCCGTTATCGGCCCCTTTGTTCGGATTCACAGGTCAGGCCATCCACCCTGTCGGATCGATAAATTTACTCACTACAGTTGGAGATGGAGAGAAAGGCAGAACGATGGAAATGACTTACGTCGTAGTTAAAGCCCCGTCGGGTTACAACGCGATATTAGGTCGACCCACCTTATACGACCTGAGAGCCATTATTTCTACATTCCATAATAGCATGAAATTTCCCACCTGGTATGGCACTCATGAAGTAAAAGGAGACATTGAGGTGGCCATGAATTGCAGTTTGGTTACGATAAAAGGGAAAGGCGTCGGACAAGTGCTAGTCAAGGAGTTAATTCCTGAAGAAGAGGAAGATAGAAGCTGGGTCTCTGTCGACCCGACAAAGGAAGTCCATGTGTGGAAGGAGGAAGAAGGCCAAGGGGTCCAAATCGGGAAGTGGATACCACACCCCGACATGCAAGCTTTGGTCGACCTCTTGGTCGAATATCGAGATGTGTTTGCCTGGAAGGCCGACCATATGCCAGGCCTATCGGCAAAAATAGCAGTGCATCGACTAAATGTCGACCCGAAAAAGAAGCCGATACGGCAGAAGAAGAGAAACCACGCCCCTGAGAGGAAAAAGGCTGTAAAAAAGGAGGTAGATAAATTTTTAGTTGCTGGAATCGTCAAGGAGATATTCTACCCGGACTGGTTGGCCAATCCTGTTTTGGTTAAGAAGCCAGATGAGAGCTGGTGAATGTGTGTGGATTTCACGGATCTAAACATGGCATGTCCTAAAGATTCATATCCACTCCCAAAGATTGATCAACTGATCGACTCGACACTAGGTTTTGAGGTATTCGGGTTTCTAGACGCTTACAGGGGATATTATCAGATTTTCATGGACCCCCAAGACTTGGAAAAAACCGCCTTTTTACAGAGTTCGGTACGTTTTGTTTCGTGACGATGCCGTTTGGCCTAAAGAATGTGGGAGCCACTTATCAAAGTGCGGTTAACAAAATTTTCAAGGGGTTGATAGGTCGTAACATGGAAGTATACGTCGATGATTTATTGATCAAGAGCAAGTCCATGGGACAGTTTCTTGTCGATTCTAGAGAAGTATTCAAGGTGCTCCAGGATGCAAACATGTAGCTCAATCCGAAGAAGTGCACCTTCGGGGTTCGATCTGGGAAGTTTCTGGGCTATATGATATCGAATGATGGAATTCGAACTAACCCGGACAAGATCGATATCCTCAAGAATATGTCTGCACCTCGTAACATCAAAGAAGTATAGTGACTGATAGGTCGGATGGCGGCCCTAAACCGTTTTTTATCGATATCAGCGCAAAGAGCCCTACCCTTTTTCAAGATATTGAAGAAGGCTAGTCAGTTCCAAAGGGATGAAAAGTGTCAGAAAGAATTCGATGACCTAAAGGAATATTTATCTGATTTACCAACTCTGTCTTCACGTCGGGAAGAAGAAAAACTATTGGTTTATTTGGCTATCGGTGAGGAGGCAGTAAGTGCAGTGTTGGTTCGAGAAGGGGAACACGGACAGGTTCCAATCTATTTTGTGAGCAAGGCGCTACATGGAGCTGAGATCAGGTACACACCCGCTGAAAAATTAGCATTGGGTTTAGTTCATGCATCGATGAAGTTAAAGCCTTATTTTCAAGCACATCCTATTGCTGTAATAACTGACCAACCTCTGAAACAAATTTTGGCCAAGCCCGAGACATCGGGTCGATTAGCAAAATGGGTTGTCGAATTAGCTAAGTACGACATAGAATTCCTACCTCGTACAGCTGTTAAGGGCCAAGCTCTGGCAGACTTCATGGCCGAGGGATTATCAATCCAGCTAGAGCAAGGGAAACAAGCAACAGAGGAACAATGGACCATCCATATCGATGGAGCATCCAGTAAAGAGGGAGCATGAGCTGGGTTACTATTGTCAGTCCGAAGGGAGAAGTGTTCCCCTATGCGCTTCGATTCGAGTTCAAGGCCACCAACAATGAGGCAGAATATGAAGCCATGATTACGGGCCTGAAGCTGGCGTCTAAGTTGGGGGTCGAGAATCTCCTAGTATATAGTGACTCTCAGCTCGTAGTCAATCACATATGAGGCGAATATGAAGCCAAAGAGGAAGCTATGAAAAGTTATTTGAAAGTGGTTCAAGGGTTGATATCGAAGTTTAAGGTAGTTCGCATCGAACAGGTGCCTCAAAGTGAGAATAAAAGGGCCGATGCGTTGTCCAAACTCGCATCGAATTTTAAATCAAAAAGGAAGGTCTTGGTCGAGATGTTAGCGGAACGGAGCTACAACGAGGTCGATGTGCAGCCAGTTACTCAGGGATCGACATGGATGGACCCGATAGTTCTATACTTGAAAGTTGGAATTCTCCCGTCTGACAAGTCCCAAGCCAGAAAGATCCGATTGCAAGCCTCCAGGTATGCTCTGTTTGATTACGTTCTTTAGCGAAAATCTTTTGTGACCCCCTGGATGCGTTGCGCCTTGGAAGATGAAGGGGCATATCTGCTCGAAGAAATACATCGGGGAGTTTGTGGCAATCACTGTGGAGTTCGAATGCTAGCAAGGAAGTGTAAGCTAGCAGGTTATTTTTGGCTGTCCATGCAGAGCTTGTCAAGTGCATGATGTGGTGACACACCAGCAAGCACAGGAAATGAATTCCATCGAGTCGGTATGGCCGTTCGATGAGTGGGGAGTTGACATAGTTGGGCCTTTACCTCGAGCTCCGGGCAACTTCAAATTCGTGGTTATGGAAGTTGACTATTTCACCAAGTAGGTCAAGGCCAAAGCTCTCACTGATATCAAGGCCTCGACCATCAAAAAATGTCTTTGGGAAAATATTTTATGCAGGTTTGGGGGATTCCGAAGTATCTGATATCAGAAAATGGAACCCAGTTTCTAGATGAAAGAGTGCAGAATTGGCTTGAAGTGAACAAGATTGAGCACAAAACAACCTCAGTAGCCCGACCTCAGTCCAATGGACTGGTCGAACAGACAAACAGGCAGATTAAATTTGGTTTGAAGAAACGGCTGGAGGATGAAGGTCGAGATTGGGCAGCTCAGCTGCCTAGCATTCTATGGTCGTATCGGACGGCACCCAAAGCGGCCACGTAGAAAACTCCCTTCGCCATGGATTATGGATGTGAAGCAGTTATACCTACGGAGATCGGGTTATCATCACCTCGGGTCTTGGCCTACAATGTCGAGACAAATGGAGCTAATCTGCGGCAAGTGAAATACAGTGTCGAAGAAAGAAGAGAGATCGCAGCGCATCGAGTGGCTAACTACTAAAGAAAAATCTCACAGTATTACAATGCTCGAGTGAAGTATAAATACTTCCAAGTAGGTGACCTCGTGTTGAGAAAAAATGAGGCAAGCAGGCAGGACCCAATAGGCAAGCTCGAGCCGAATTGGGAAGGTCCATACAAGATTCTGAAAGTCCATCCCAAGGGATCATATCAACTGGGCAGGTCGGATTGAAGTACAGTGCCTCGAAGTTGGCACGCCACCAACCTCAGAAAATATTATGTTTTAACTATTTGTTCACTTTATGACATTTGCAACTTTACTTTCCTAGTTACTTGTAACAAGTCGATGCGACAATTAATCTCGATGTCTTTTATCTAAGTAAAATCCTTTTCTAATTATGCTTAACTTGCAAGCTCATGTAAAAAAGAAAAGGAAGCTGGAAGAAAAAAGAGCAAAATTCGACCTCAACAACAATTCCTCGACACGATGGAGTTGGATTAAAATGGTGACTAAAGCCAAGTCATTGACAGTGCTTATATCACTCCCGACCTGCCAATAAGCCACGATGCGAGGCGGTCGGAAGATCCCACGATGGATACCTTATTCGAGCAGTTCAAAAACACCACGAAGTGCGACAGTCGAGTAAGGAATTTTCAATTCGACCAAGTCAAAAGCCTGACGAGGCACGACAGTCGACTCGAGCTCCGACCAAATAGCCAAGTCAAGCCGATAAGGCAGTACAATGCTAGGTCGACTCATATTCAAGTGTACCATGAGTCATATACTCATACTACACTTCGAGGGACTTAGGGGAAATAAGTCAAAAGGACTACACCCCATAAAACAATGTCGAAAGGGAATTAAGTCCATGAGACTACACCCTAGACAAATAACCAAGGACACAAATGAAAAACAATGGAAAGCACATATTGAAATTCAAAATTAAGTGCATATTGTAATTCAAGATCCTTCAAAAGTTACGAGATCGAATCACGTATTCGTCTCGATGAGAGCATAATTGAATGAATAAAAAGTCAATAAAATGTTATTACAGCCAGATCGAATCAAATTGTTCAAAAAACAATAACAAGAAATAAGGTCAGGCAGCAGGCTGATTGGCGCTGGGGTCGACTGGATCTTCCGACTCGAGGTCCTCCTCTCCATCCCCTTCCATGGCAGGGGCCACATACTTGTCATGAAGAGAAATGCATACCTTGAACTCTGTGAAATATCGACTATAACGAGGGATGGCCTCTGGATCGTACAAGTGGGCCTTCTCAATGCTAGGCACTTCAAAGTCCGGGACGACCGCCTTGACTTGATCGTGGGCATTCGAGAATCCCCCCTTCATAGCCTGACTCTTCTGCAGCGTCAGGTCATTCTCAAGCTCTGGAGAAGCCAGGAAGTCCTTTTTGGCCGACTCCAGGCGAGTCATAAAGCTATCGACCTCAAACTGAAGGTCATCTCGAGCCTTGAGGGATGCTGCCAGTTCAACTCTTGCTTCATCGAGCTCCGACTTTATCTTAACAAGCTCCATGTCCCTGTCAGCTAAGTCTTTGCGCACCCTAGACAATTCGTCTCGAGAGGTTGCCAAGTCGGACTCAAGCTTGATACGCCGATCATCCAACTTGTGCACCTTAGCTTTTTGCTTCTCGACATCAGAGGTCAGTCTGGCAATTGTTTCTCTCTGCTCCTCCAAGGCAGCAGATGGAGACTCGATCCTTTTAAAAGCCACTTTGGTCAATAGCCGTGCCTGCAAACGGAATGATGTGAATTCGAGGAGTAGACAAAAATCACCAAATTACAAGAGTTAAGAGAAGACTTACAGCTCAGATAAATTTTGAATAACAATCGCCAAGCTCCTCAAGAGCCATGGCCTCCATCTCGGCAAGACTCATGCCAGGGATCGTCTCGATGCCACTTGAGCTTTGAGGAGAGAGGTTGCGAGCTTCCTTCCCGGCTCCATGCCTCTCCTCGGTTGTCTTTTGGCATTTTCTCGAGATGAGATCCCGCTCAGGTTGCTCAGTCACCCGAGCCTCGTCAGGTTGATCTCTCAGGATGTCGGATGTTGACACTGGAGTAGAAGATCGGGCCAGGGTCCTCTGACCCCCGGAGATTATTGCACCGGACACTAGATTTTTCGACCTGATACCAGCCAATTCTTGAATCTTTTTGGGATCAACCTTCTTAGGGCCAGGCACTTTGCCTACAGCCTCCAACTTTGAAAAGAATTCCACTGCAAACAGAGACAAATCGACGTCAATACACTGTCAAAACGGAAACAAGTATAGAAAAAGAAAAAATACAAAAAGTATAGCAGCTCGACAGAGTAAAATGAAAATCCTACACAAAACTCGAACGTCCTCGTCGAGTTCCAGATAAGCACCCGGACCCGCCGTCTCGATATCAACAAAGGGGTATAGGGAATGTAAATTTTGAGTTGCGACGTCGGGGTTAACTCTCTCGAGAATCCTACACTCGCGGAGGGCATCAGAGTCCAGCCTGTCGTGCCATTTCCGAGGCCTCTTGTACTAGGTATGGATGTCGATGTCTTCTAATCCGTGTCGGATGAAGAAAAAATGATGCTTCCACACACCCTGAGACAAGGTCACTCTCCTCACAAACTCCGAGACCAGGGGACGCCTCTGGAAAGTGTACCATCCCGCATCTTGTAGACCTTGGATCGATTAGTAATGTCGGAATAGATGAACTGTGAACTCGACTTTGGCTATCCGACAGCCAATACGAAGCCCATAACACTCCTAATTCCGTTTGGAGCGAGTTGAGTGATGCAGATCTGGTAGTGTCGGAGGACTTCTATGAGGGACGGGTCGAAGGGAAACCTTAATCCCTCTTTCAATTGTTCCTCGTATATTGCACAGAATCCAGGGGGAGGGTCACAGGCGTATTGAAATTGACCGTGTGACACTTTGATGTTTTCAGAAGAGTATGGGATGCCATATCTTAGACAGACGGCTTTGGGTTTTTCCTGAGTTAGGTTGCATATGCAACCATAAGGTCCTTGGCCCTTCATCCTGGTTTGGTTTAGTAACAGCAGGTCGAGAAGTCGATTCTTCTTCGACTCCCTCTTCTTCTTCTCCGGCCAATCTTTCACCAGAAGCAAGCGGGTGCCTAGAAACCGTTCTCTCCACTGATTCTTCTTCCAGTACAACAAATTCCTCCCTATTTTGAGAATCGCTCTCACTCCTAGACATGGAATTGACAAAAGACAAGGAAATAAAAACAAAGAAAGAATTTGAGTAATATTAGGGCTTACTTGCGATTAAGGGATAAAGCAGAGATAAAGAATGGCAAATAAGAGACTTCAAAGTCTTGGACTCCATTTATGATCCACAATCTTGCAAATGATTTGAAAGGGCAGGATTTGGGGGCAGTTATAGAGTTTGACACACGGTAATCAAGGATAGAGGACCAATAATGACGCTTCGTTTCCTGCACCCATTAATGCTAATGCAGTGTGACATCATCTTACGACAGCCTACATCGGCTAGAAAAACAGCTGTATTCCCGCCTAAAGAAGGCCACGTATAGAAGAGATAGTTCAAATTTTCAGATCCGAGCTCAGCATACGAGATGAGCTTCTCTCCGATCTGGGGGGCTTATGACGATACGGGATTTCACCGCTCCACGTGGAATTATCTAATTAATCCAGCTGGCATGTGGGGAAGTCCAAGTCTTTTATCCATATTGGGTCGAATACGAGATGTGCAAATGATCACCATGGCAGCAAGCAGATCTTGCAAGTGTCCCATCTCGAACACCCATATCGGTGTTATACGAGTCGTGGCCAGAGTTCCAGCCCAGATTCCTAAGCCCAATATCCAGAGGGTTACTTGGTCAAGGGGCAAGGCCCAATAATGGTTATTTATGTCAATAGACCAAACCGCCTTAAGTTTAGGGCAGAAGAAGGGCATGTGCCTATAAATACACAGCTCCAGGAACTACGTAAGGCTTGATTCTTGGACATTACACAGGATACGTAGGCAATCCAAGATACATTCTTGGACTCAGCCATAAAACACCAAAAACACCATCTTTACTACATTTTGAGCGGTGCATATTCTTCTTGACTCACCCTTAGATTACACGTGGCCCTGTTAAACAGGTGGTGCATTATTCAGCATCATCACAAGGTGATGATGATGATGATCAAGATGGTGCTAATGAGGAGACATCAGTTGCAATTAATGATGATATTGTTGGAAATAATATTTGTGTTTTGTTGATGATTTGTCACGTAATTAATAAGATCACTTCTAACCCATGATGATGAAGTCATAGCTACCTGTTATAGTGCATAATGAAAGAAGAAGCAAGAAACAGTCTAGAGAAAAATGTATAAGTTATATCTAGAGTCTGACCCTTGTATAGGTTATTTCAGACAAGCATTGTAATAGTTAGGAACTAGGCAAACAGCTGAGTCGCAACAAGAAAACTGTGTTTATATATGAAGAACTGAGGAAGCAGACTCAGTCATGCAAGAACTGAAAAAGATAAGCTCATTTGAGGACACTGAGACTCAGTTGGCCTATCTAAGAAGACTGAAGAACTGAGGGACACAAACTCAGTTGTTGAAGACTGATGAACTGAGGTGGCAAACTCAGTTAGAAGCTGATTAAGCCGTGACTATAAATCTGGATTCAGGCAAATCTGTGGTGACCTGAAACTGAACTATAGATCATGTAAAACTGAATAATCTTAAGGACAAAGATTATCAGTTATCAGGAGAAGAAGGAAGCTGAATGGTGTACTCCGACTTAGTCAATAAAATTCAGATGTCTAGAATACAAGGTACTCAGTTTTGAAGAAGAGTAGAAAACTGAGTTAAGGCCTTGTTGAATTTGAACTGACCAAACGACAAAAGGACATACATATGAACGTTGGCTAAACGACAAATGTAACGGCTACAAGAGCTAGTTGACCGTTACATCACCCGTATAAATACACAGAGAAAATGATTGAAGAGGGGGATCGGAGAAGTTTTGAAAAGCACATATCTAAAGATCCAGATCCAGAAAATCAGATTTCATATCTAGAAATGGGGAAGCCAACAGAATTGCCTTGGAGATTTAAAAGAAAGATCAAGTAACCCATTAAGGGGAAAGAAGGCATGTTGGAGCTACAACGCTATACCTTGAAGAATCAGACAGCTCATTGAATTAATCTTTTGATTAATTCTAAACCTAACCTTTGTGAAAAAAGGTTGGCTGTGCATAGTTTGAGGAGAGCAACTCCACCTTTCCTCATACAGTTGCAACTTGGTTGCCACAGCTGTTGGTGTAGTCTGCGGACTGTGTGTATGTCAGTGGTGAGCTGGTGAAGGAGTCATTCCACCTCCGAAGGATCAGTGTGCAGAATGAATGGAGCAATTCTACCTTTCTTCATTATGTGCAGACAGTGAAACTAGGGTGTCATGAAGGACTGTCATTAGGCTAGGATTTTGTAATGGTTATCTCAAGATTCTAGTGATACCTCCTACACCATAGGAGAAGGGGAGACATACAGGATTACACCACCCGGAACTTCCATAAACAAATCTTGTGTTGATTTACTCTATGCTTTTACATTTGTGCTGTCATTGTGTTAATTATTGCATAATCACTTCATCACTTTACTCATCGAACATTAGACTCTGAGTTAGCACCAAACAGATACACATGAGGTTCAGATCTTTATTGATACATCTATTGTACTTAAGGCTAGTTCTATCCGCTGCCAGTTAATTAAACTAAGAATAAGTCAATATTGTCTTATACTCAGTTGAGTTAGCTGAACTCCACACAAGTTAAGGAATAGGAACAAAGCTGAACTGAGAGTCAGTTTGAGTTTCGGAGAAACTCAGTTCCTGGGGTACTTTCAGTTTTGGGAAAGTTTTTGGTGACAAGTTTATTCACCCCCTCTAAACTTGTGTTAGCCTTTCCAAGGGACCAACAGATATCCCTCTCAGTGCATTATTACAAACAAAAGAAGCAGGACAGAAAACATCCCCAGTACGGCACCCACCCTCAGTTGATGTTCAACAACAACACACTACAGCAGCTGAGTGCAATCCTGAGCCAACAAGTCAAAAAGAACAACTATATGTTGATGTATCAGCTGACCCCTTACTAGTTGTAGATACTGGATCAGCTATTGCTACTCCAGCTAAGTTTGTCCATAGCAAAGAGCAGGGGAGCAAAGAACAAGGGGGAACATGAGAAGATGTTGAAATTGAAATCTCCACAACTCAAGTACTTGGAGCAGCGGAAACAGGTGTTGATGTTACTCAACCGGCAGTACATCCTCAGGAACAGCAAAGAGAGCCAGAGTTCACTGATATTAGGCAAAAATTTGCTCAACTCCCTACTGGCATCTCTAATGAATCTTTCCAAAAGACGGTCGATCTATTAGCTGAAGAACTTGAACAACAAGCAATGTATCTCAAATCCATGACTATACCATTTAAAGATGAAAGCCACTCAACAGAGAGAATATTTCAGGCTATTGCTGAGTACATTGATACTCAAAACATTTTTGTGCAATGCAAGGGTGACTTGATGCACCAGATGAACATAAATTTCACAAACAATATTACAGGCCTTAGAGAGCATGTTTCCCAGGAAAATGAGTCAATGGCAATGGCTTTTGGCATAAGATTTGGCAGTGTTACAAATAAGTTGTCTGATCATGATAACAGATTCACGTCTATTGAATCTAAATTAAACACTCTAATTGGTACAGCTGAGGCTACAAACAACATCCTACTGCAACAAATGGATGATGCAGCCAAAAACAGGGAAAGAGATGATAAGCCTAAAGGATCAATAGTCAGACCCCCAAAATGTACTGAGAAACAACTAAGATCAAAGGACAGAAAGATAAGAATCTGAAATGAAACTGAAGAAAAACTAAGAAAGGGTAGAGGGGAAAGGGAAAAGGCAACAAAAGAACCACATATTGGATTCCCTCATCCAATCCAAAGAAGTGATGATGACAGAGATAGATCAGGAAGGCAGCAAAGGCATGGATCTAGTCAGCTAAGAGGATCAGCAAGTTAACACAGATCCAGCACAAGTAGAGGTAGCAGCATTCTTGATCAGTTCCCTGGGATACTTGGTTTGGTGAATGAAAATCCCATTGTCCATCTGTTTTACGTGTAAACCGAGAAATTAATTCAGTTCTCCCATCATACTCATCTGAAATTTGACCTTCATTAAACTTGCAATTTCTCATAGAGTTTCTCATTCTCTGATCCAAAAATGATGTCATCCAAATAGATTTGAACTAGGAGAGTACTTTCTTCAACTTTCATTCTGAATAGGGTTTTATCAATAGTTCCTTTTGTAAAACCATTATCCACCAGAAACTGAGATAGAGTTTCATACCAAGCTCTTGGTGCTTGTTTAAGTCCATAAAGAGATTTTCTAAGTCTGAAGACTTTGTTAGCTTGATATTTAATTTCAAATCCTGGGGGTTGCTGAACATAGACTTCTTCTTCAAGTATCCCATTCAAAAATGCACTTTTAACATCCATCTAGTACACTTTGAATTTCTTGTGAGCTGCAAAGTCAAGAAATAGTCAGATTGCCTCCAACCTTGCAACTTGGGCATAAGTTTCATCAAAGTCTATCCCTTCAGCTTGTGAATAACCTTTGCTACAAGTCTGGCCTTGTTTCTGATGATATTCCCATCTTCATCAAGCTTATTTCTAAAAACCCATTTAGTTCCAGTTATGTTGACATGATCTGGCTTGTCAACTAAATCCCAAACTTGATTTCTGTCAAATTCGTTAAGTTCTTCTTGCATAGCCAAAATCCAATCTGGATCGCTCAAGGCTTCTTCAATTTCTTTGGGTTCATATTGAGACAAAAAGCATGCTATCATAGCATCTAGTTTATGTCTTGTACGAACTCCAGCTTGAAAATCATGTAACACTTGTTCTTCAGGGTGATTTCTCATCCATTGATATAGTGGTGGTTGCTTCAACGGGTCTTAGTTTTGTTGAGCTGGTTCTTCTTGAGCTAGATCATTTTCAACTAGATCAGTTTCTTCTTGTTTCTATTCAGTTGCTGGTTCAGTTACTGGTAACTGAGGTTGATCCTGATCTGAAGAATCTGAGATATTTAATCTCCCAATACAATGAAAACTGGTACTAGAGTCTTGTCTGACTGAGCCTGACAAACTGGTTCTTCCTTGTCTTCTATTGTGTCTCTAGTAAACTTTGGTTCATTAAAAACCACATGTATAGATTCTTCATGCTTGAGTGTCCGTTTGTTTAGCACTCTGAAAGCTTTACTGACACCCAAGTATCGGAGAAATATTCCTTCATCAGCTTTGGGTTGAAAAACTTTGTGCTGATCTTTCCCATTATTGTTAACCAAACATTTGCTTCCAAAGGCATGAAAGTATGAGACATTTGGTTTTCTTCCATTTCAAATCTCATAAGGTATCTTTTCATGTCTCTTGTTCATGAGAGCTCAATTCTGAGTATAACAAGTTGTATTTACAGCTTCTGCCCATTATCTTTCTGGCAGTTTAGATTCACATATCGTTGTCCTTCCAGCTTCTTTGAGTGTTCTATTCCTCCTTTCAGCTACTCCATTCTGTTGAGGTGTTGCTGTACCTGCAAGCTGGTGTAGAACTCCGTTCCCTCCACAATATTCAATGATTATGTTGTTGAGAAATTGTGTTCCTTTATCTGATCTTATCTTGATTACTGTTCTGATTTTGCAGTCTATTAAGAAGTTCTGTCAGTTGTTGCTTAGTTTCACTTTTCTTGGTCATGAAAATGACCCAAGTGTATCTTGAAAAATCATCAACCACCACCAAAGTGTATTTCTTTCCACTAACACTGATTGGTGTGACTAGTCCAAATAAGTCCATATGCATCAATTCTAAAACTCTATTTGTTAAATGTTGAGACTTAGTCTTGAAACTTGCTTTTGTTTGTTTTCGTTGATGACATGCATCACACAGGCTGTCTTTCTTGTATGTAATCTCTGGAAGACCAATCACCAAGTTCTTTTTGACTAACAAGTTGATATCATCAAAGTTTAGGTGACTCTGTTTCTTGTGCCACAGCCAACTGAGTTCTGACTTGGTATGCACGATCAAATAAGTTTCTGAACCTTCTGTAGACCAATCTACATCATACATGTTCTCTTCTCTTCTTCCAGCAAGAACTACTTGGAAAGCTGATTCGCTAACCACAATGCAATACTCCTTATCAAAGGTAACTTTGTATCCCGTATCGCATAATTGACTTGTGCTGAGTAGATTGTAGTGAAGTCCTTCCACATAAGATACATTCTTGATTGTGAGTCCATTTCTGATTAAGTTTCCATAACCTTTTGTGTAACCAGGTTTATCTTTACTTCCAGAATTGACTCTTGGTCCATCTTTAGCTACTAAATCAATGAGACAGTCCTTGCTCTTTGTCATGTGTCTAAAGCATCCACTGTCAAAGTACCAAATATCTTGCAAAACAAATTAAAATTCTTTAGGTACTCAACTCTGTTTGGGTCCATAATGGTCAGTTGTCAGTACAACTCTGGGTATATTTCCATAAGGCCTTCTCTAGAAATTGTTGCACTTATTCTCATATATTTAAGCCACATTTCCATAATATCTTTTGCTGGATTGTTTCTCATTTATATGATTTCTCAGGTCTTATGGTTTAAACTGATTTCCAAAATGTCTTCTATTATTAAAGGCTGAATAATAACCATCATTCTTGTCGTACTGAGGTATGGACGGACCTTTGTACTGGGACTTTTGCTGAGAACTGGAATAAGCTTTCTGCTGAGTCTTGGACAGAAACTTGTGATAATTTTTCTATCTTGAATGATTGTTCCTATCAGTTTTAATAGTAGGTTCATTAAAATTCCAATTATCATCAGTGCGGTATAGTCTGCCTTTCCCTCTGGATGTGTGAATCATTAAATGATTGACATTCTTAGATTTACACTGATTATAATTTTTCTGGTTCTTGGCTTGTTCTTGTTTTGTAGATCTGGCAGTTGATCTACCATTTCTGTTTCCTTGGGGTACAATTGATCTACCATTTGATTTACCTTTGTTGGTAGGTACAGCTGTCTTCTTAGAAAACTGAGTTCTCATATGTGAGGCTGACTTTACTAGTTCAACAATTTTCTCAATTTGTAGAAGTTGCTCAACTACAAACTTAATACCAGTTTTGATACTAGGTTCAATAGCTTTGCTAGTTCCTTCCTTAAAAAATCGTTGTGTATCAAATCCGAAACCAGTTCTATCTCCAAAAGGCTTTCCGGATTTGAATCCAGTGGCTGAACTTGATTGAGCAAAATATTCTATTGCTGTTGATGATGCGGTAGGCTGATACTGATTCTTTCCTTTATCGGTTCTAGTCAGTTTCATCATGTTTAGTTCAGACTTCAATCTTTCAACTTCAAGAATTAGAACTTCTTTCTCAGCTTTAATTGATGCATAACCAGCTTGGATAGTTACTAGCTGATTCATCAATTCGTCAAGTGTTTCTTCTAATTCCAGATTTTTTGGATTGGAGTCAGCAGTCGAAGAACATTCATTTTGTATGGAAATCTGAGTTGAGGAATATTTAGAGTTAGATTCACATACCTAATTTCGATTCTCCATATGAGCCATTAAAGCTGTGTCATCTGATAATCTTTCAGTGCCGGCTTCATTGTCTGACTCATCTCCGGCTAAAAGTGCTCTTCTATTACTTCTTCGTTGATGAGTCTTCTTACCAGTCAGCTCTGGACATTCAGCTTTGAAGTGTCTAGGCTTTTTACAGTTGAACCAGAGATATTCATTTTTTTTCTTTTTAGGAGTCCTCTTGATAAACTCCTGAGTGACTGGGTGTCAACTCTTCATTCTTCAAATTCTATTCATCATTAGAGCCATATGCTCTTCCATTTCATCCAATTGCTGAAGATTGCTAAATGAGGTTTCTTGGTTATCATTTCAGGCTGTTGCTGCAAGAGCTGTTGTTTTGGGTTCCTCCATGGCTTTGATTAGAGCTATTGTCAGGCTGAAATATTCACTGAATTCATAAGCTTTAAGATCTGAGAAGATTTTGAAGGAATCTTCTATGTCAAGTCTTCTTGATTCTTCCATTGATGTGACCTTCATTTTCCAGCACATTGGTAAAGCCTTCAAGATTCTAGTGTTGATTTCTTTCTTTGTGTAATCAATTTTGAGTAGAGCCAGTTCATCCATGATAGCACTGAATCTTGTTTCCATCTGATCAATATTTTGCCTGACTTCATTTTGAAATTCTCAAACTTCTGTTTTGCAACTGAGATCTTATTTTCTTTGATAGAATCAGTTCCTTCACAAACTAACTGATGTTTCACCCACATTTCTTTTGCAGTAGTGCAATCCTTGAATTTTAGATACATATTGCTATCAAGAGTTCTGAGTATGATATCCATGGCGACATTGTTCAGGTTGTTTCTCTTTCGATCATCACTGGTCCATTCGCTTTTGGGCTTGGGAACTCTAACTTGATTTTCACCAACAGTTTGCATCTAGGTGATTTGGATAGGTCTATCAGTGACTACATCAATCATCTCATCATGAGAAGCTGCTAGAAAAGCCTGCAAACGACGTTTGTATTCATCAAATCTGTCCATGTTGCACATCAGCATCTGTCAGGCATACTGATTGTTACCCATTATGAGAGTAAGTGAGAACTGTATTATGCAAAGACTGGAAACTAAAAGACTGAGCTTTTTTAGGAGAACAACTAGAGGAGATAATTAGATCAAGTGAGTTTTCAACAATAGCTTGTTACAGAACACTGCTCTGATACCAATTATGGGTCCCTTGGAAAGGCTAACACAAGTTTAGGGGGGGTGAATAAACTTGTCACCAAAAACCTAACTGAGAACTGAGTCTTGTACAGATTGATTAACAATTAAGGTTCAGTTTAAACTTGTGTGGAGTTGAGCTGACAAAGCTGAGTTTAAGTCAAACTGACTAATACAAAACTGAGTCAACCGGCAGCGGATATAGATTTTATCCTTTATCTGGATCTTGTTATTCTATAAGAAAAAGCTGTGTATGCAAAACTGAATTCTGTTGAATGTCAGTTTGTGAACTCTGTATGCCTATAACAATCAGTCTCAGTATGCTGTATAAAAAAATTTAAATGCTGTAAAGGAAATAACAAAATGTAAAAGCGTAAAGTAAGTAGAGCAAGAATTATTGTGGTTCCAGGTGGTGTAATCCTGTCAGTCCACTATTCCCCTGCGATGTTGGAGGAAAATTTCACTAGAACTCCTTGATGTATGCTGTTACAAAAAGTTCTATATGATAGTCCTTGACTAATCCTTAGTGTCATTATCTAAACAACTAAATAGCAGGTTGGATTGCTGCTCTTCAACTACTTGAGCCACTGGTCCTTAGAGGGTTGTATTGCCTATTCACCAGCTAACACCACAAAAATAGTCTACCCGACTGCAAATGTCACAACTGTCCCTGGCAACTCTTTGACCGGATTGCTTCACAGTCTAAACCTTTGATTGAGAATCAAAGTTGGGTTGAGAATCAATAAATTGATTCTTGCTTGTGTTCTTCAAAGTGTAGAAATCTGGATATGATCGATGTAGCTTGAACACTTAAAGAGTTTCTAGATATGATCATATGTGACTGAATCAGATTACATCATTCCTATAGATCATCTAAAATATCATTGTCCTTATGATACTTAGGTCTTCTTTGAAGATCCATAAAGTCAGTTCAGGCCAACACAGACTTACCTGAATTCTAACATTACATTCTCGGCTTAAGATCTTCATAACTGAGTTTGAACCCACAGTTCTTCAATATTCCTTAATTGAGTCTGTGTCCCTAAGTTCTTCAAATAATGAGTTTGTTCCCTCGGTTCTTCGGTTCTAGCTAAGCCAACCGAATCCGTGTCGCTCAGCGAACTTACCTTCTTCAGTTCTGAGTGAACTTTCAGTTTTAGGTGTATATCTTCAGTCTTAAGTTCAGTTCCAGTTATCTAGATGATTTTCAGTTTCTTAGAAGATTTCAAGTTTCAGTTCTACGACACTTTTATCTATTACAGTGCTTGTCTGATATAACCTATACAATTATCAGACTCTAGTAAAACCTAGACATCTTTTAGCTTTCCACTAGAACAGTTAGTTTCAGCACTTCATCAATGGGGTGTTATCAAACATGTTCTTAATAAGATGAATCATCATCAAAACTAAATTTTATTCCCAACACTGCTCCTTGGGGACAAATCCTTTAGCAGCTATCACAAACTCAACTCCTTCTCAGATGGCTCTGATTCAGTTGCTTTACTAGTATGAATTTGATTCATAGATTCTGTTGATCAATCTCAGTGCTTGATGTGGAATTTTAGCTCTGATTGCTCAGTTGATCTCTAGTGTGTCCTTTAAGTTCAAATAGAAGGCTTTTCAAATTGATAGAGTTTCAGCTTGTTCTTATCAAATTCAGTCGATGTTTTTCCTATCTGTCAATGCATTGTATTTATAGCCTTGATAATTCTTGATTTGAATTTTCGTCCATGGGCTTTTTAATGTGGGGAATAATCCTTGATTTAATTCTTGATTCCCCCTTAATTATATTCTCCTTGATTTTAGTGATCTGGATTTTTCTTCAAACGTCTATGAAAAAACCCGTCCTTGATTGATTCTTGATTGACCATGCATTTAATGCTTGATCCTCTGAATCTTCCTTATTATCTCACATTCTGAATAAGTATAAGTGATACGCCTTACTCAGCTGTTCCTTTACTTGACTGTTTCTTGAACGGTTGAGTGTTTCTACTAACATAGCTCTTTAGTTCTTCCTTCACTGCTTTGTCTTTACTCAGCCGATAGTCAGATCACTTTGCCGGTTCACTGCCTTCTTGATTTCTTTGAGTTTACAAGATTCCTTGTACTTCACTGATCATTGATTTCGGTGAGTTCAGTGTACAACATATTTAACAATGAATTTCACCATTTGAAATAGAACTTAGACTTATCCAAGGTTATCATAGACTTCCCTGGTTAAAAGTCAGACCATATGTCTTCATGCTTCTCTGCTTGTACTTGGCTGCTTTTTACTCTGCCGGATTTCTGTTTACTTAGCCATTCTACCAACTAGTACAATACTTGTCTGACTCAACTTATACAACATGTAAGACTCTAAGTAAAGACTTTTACAGAGATTTCTAACTTATTTCAGGCTTTCTATAATAGTAAGTATGGCCATTATCAAAACATAATAAAATTTTCCTAACAAAGTGTTTTGATTTCTTTACCAAGTTGTTTCTCAAATCCACTTCTGAATTCTTTGAACTTTTCAAAGGCCTTAGACTTATACTTCATTAAGTATACATAACCATAGCGTGAAAGGTCATCAGTATAGGTGATAAAATAAGAGTATCCTCCTTTGGCTTGAATTGACATTGGGCCGCACACATCAGTATGTATGAGCTCAAGTAATTCATTGGATCTTATCCCTTTGCAACTAAATGGTGACTTTGTCATCTTACCAAGTAAAAAAGCTTCGCATGTATCAAACGATTCGTAATTGAAATGATCCAATAATCCATCTTTATAGATTTTGGAAATGTGATTTTTATTTATATAGCCAAGTCTACAATGCCATAAGTAGGATTCTTTCAAGTCATTTATTTTGGCTTTCTTGTTGTTTATATTAAGTATGTCAACATTCATTTCTAATATTTAGAGACCATTGCTAAGTATGCCAGTACCATAAAAAATTCAATCAAATGAAAAAGAACAACATTTATTCTTAAACGTAAAAGAAAATCCTTCAACATCTAATGCACAAATAGAAATAATACTCTTCGTAAGAGCAGGAACAAAATAACAGTTATTGAGTTTTAGTACTAGCCCATTGTGCAATGAAAGAAAATAAACTCTTACGGCTAGTGCAGCAACACTTGCTCCATTTCCAACGCGTAGGTCCACCTCTCATTTCCTCAGTTCTCTAGTTCTTCTTAGTGCCTGCATATTCGTACAAATATGAGAACCACAACCAATATCTAATACCCAGTGGTTAGACTTAGAAGAAGAAATATTGATCTCAATCATAAACATACCTGAAGTCAAAGCGTCAATGCCTCTTCAAGGTACTCAATAAGCCCTAACAGTTTCTCCTCCAATGTCCGGTCTCACCGCAATGGAAGCAAGCATCCTTGGATTTATCTTTTGCTATCTTAGTCATTGGGTTAGGTGCAACCTTCGTCTTCTTGGACTTCTTTTGGGCTTTTTCCTTGCCCTTGTTAGAAGTGGCAAGTAACAATTGCTTTCCTTTCCCCACAGTGCCCTCAGTAGAGTTCAACATGTTCAATAACTCCGCAATGGAGAAATCTATCGTGTTCATGTGATAATTCATCACAAACTGTGAGTATGAATCAGGTAGAGATTGTAGAATTAAGTCAATAATTAACTCACATTCCAACTTGTGGCCCAGCTTCTCAAGCCTCTCTATGTACCCGATCATTTTAAGCACGTGTGAACCCACAGCAGTCCCAGATGTCATCTTACAACCAAACATGACCTTCGAGACCTCGTACCTCTCAGTGTGAGACTAAGAAGCATAGAGGAAGTAACTTTGAAGGATTTTAGAGAGATGTTTCTCTCAGCCGGCTCCCTTCTTCTCCAAGATTGTGCTTGCCAAATCCTTCCTTTAGCTGTGTTTTAGCTCCTTTTACTTGCTTCTTTTGCTTTCTTCGTACTTTCTTTTTTTCTTCTCTGATTTATTGCCTCTATTTTGAGCCATGGCTCGCAAAAATAAGAAATCCATTGAAGATGGCACTATTCATGACTCGGATCCAGATGAAGCGGAGCCTTCTGTTGAATCCCAGGTTGCAGCAGCACCTATTTACATTGCTGCTCCTCCTGCAGCTCCAATTGAAGTTCAAAATGTTGAGGAAAAGCTTTCTTTGATGGATATCCCTGCTTCTACTCATCTTGCAGATGTTGAACTTATTTCTAGAGTTGAAGCTGCAATGGTGATAAAGAAGGAACCTGCATCTAAATGTTGCAATCCTAGAGTATATGAAGCAATGAGGTTGAAATCTGGAATGTTAGTTACACCTGCTGCTTCCATTTCGAAAAAGAAGTCTGTCCTGGCTGATGGTGTTTTGGCAGGTATTCCAACTCTTTCTGAGTTGTTAGAAGTTGAAAAACAGGCTGATAATGTATCTATTGATAGTTTTAAGATTGGTGGAGTCTGAAAAGACTATTGAGAGTGTCAGTGCACCTGTTGGGCAGGTTCCTGCTTCTGTAGAGCTTGTTTCTGAAGGTGGTGTGATGGAACAGGGTTCTTCAGTTGTAGGACTTGTTACTGATGGTGTTCCTGTCACTTTAGAACCTGGTGGTGTGATAGAACAGGGGACTCATGTTGAGGTGGATCCTGGTTCTATTGCAAGTAAGGATGGTGTAGCCCCTGTTTCTGATGGTGTTCCTTTTGATATATCTTTTGGAGACTTTATAGGGCCTAATGCTACTAAGGCTGTGGATGATGTTTCCTCTTGGGTGCAAATGGTTAAAAAGAATAGAGAACCTTCAGATGATGTTGTTCTTTTGACAGATCATGTTGATTGTGTCAATCAAGATACTGTGTTTCTGGAAGAGGAGGATACTAATGATGATTCTATGGAGAAATTGAGTTTGATTGGCATCTTTCCTTCAAAATTTCCTGGAAGAGATGCAGTTCAAAAGATTGTTAATGCTTGGCCAAGAAAGTGCAGATACCATTATCACAATTCTGGATGGATAGTGTTTCTTTTTGAACAAGAGACTGATCTTAATGAGGTACTGCAGGCTGGTCCCTTCTATGCTTTTGGAAAGCCATTGCTTTTAAAAAAGATGCCTGTAATGTTTGATTTTAGTAAAGATGCATGTACTACAGTTCCAGTTTGGATTCAGCTGCCTAATCTTCCACTAAGGCTTTGTAAGGATAGGGCATTGAGTAAGATCTGTTCTTTCCTGGGGAGTCCTCCATTATCTTGATAAAGTCTTTGCTTCCAAGAAAGTGCTTAGTTTTGCAAGATGTCTTGTGGAAATTGACTTAAAGATGGAGTTGCCTTCTGTTATTCCTATTACTATGCATGATGGAAAGGTCCTTTTGCAGCCTGTTTTATATGAGGAAAGGCCCAAATTATGTTCCAAGTGTAACAAATTAGGGCATAATGAACAAGGCCATGATGATTCTAAAGGTGAGGTTCCTGTATTGTATGTGGCAAGGTCAAAAAAACCTGGTGTTTCTAAACCTAACCCCTCAAAGAAGAAAAAAGTGGTTATTCTTGAAGATGATGGTAATAATGATAATGCTCCTGGAACAACTCATGTGCCAGTTGATGTTCCATCCTCTGCTGCAACATCTACACTCGTGGACAAAGGGAAAAGTGTGTCATCAAGTAATAAGGGAAAGGAAGTGGAGAAGACTCCTGTTACTAATATTTTTGATGTGTTGGATCCTGATAAATGTTCTACTTGGGCCAGTGATGCTGAAGCTGAGGATTTGGGGGGAAAAGAGGACATTGCTGCCTCGAGTTCTAGGAAATCAAGGAAGAAAAAGAAGAATAAAAGGAATAGCACTGTTGGTGTTTCTGGAAATGAAGGAAAGAGATCTGATGTAGTCTCTAGAGGTAAATCACCTCTAGGTAGACAAAAATGATTGGTTTTTTGGAATGTTAGAGGGTTCAATAAGGTTTCTAAACAATCTACTGTTGTCAAATACCTTAGACAACATAAGATTACCTTATTTGGAATCCTTGAGACTAAACTGTCTCAAATTAGTATGGATAAATTTTTGAAGTATAAGATTCCTACCTGGAATGCTGTAAATAACTTTGATCACCATGACAATAGGAGGATGTTAGTTATTTGGGAGCCATCTTTTGTTTCTTTGGAGGTTTTTGAAGTAGATGCTTAGTGGATCCACTGCAGTGTCAGGCGGATTGTTACTGGTGATGTTTTTCTGGTTACTTTTGTCTATGGTTTACACTATGTTGGCCATAGAAGATGTATGTTGGACAGACTTAGAGAATTGAGTGTTTGTTCTTCTCTTCCTTGGATGGTTTTAGGGGATTTCAACTCTGTGCTTTCTGTTGATGATAGGATGAATGGGAATATTCCCACTGATTATGAAATGCAGGATGGTGTGGATTGTTGCTTGGATGCTAATCTTACTGATATGAATTCCTCTGGTGAATTCCTTACTTGGAGTTCTTCTAGTGTTCTTTCTAGAATTGATAGGTTTCTGGTTAATGCTTATTGGTATGACTGGTGTGTGAATGCTTTGGCTTTTTTTTGACCTTTGGTTTGCATTCGATCACTCCCTTGTAGGATTTCTTTAACTACCGATTTCGTAATCGAATGAAGCCTTTTAAATTTTTAATATATGGATGCGACATCAAAGTTATATGGATATTCTTACACGTAGTTGAGTCAAGATGTTTATGGTACTGCTATGTACCAGATTTGTAAAAAGCTTAAAGATTGAAGAAGCCTTTGAAGGAGATGAATAAGCTTCATTTTCCTCATATATCTGCTAAGTCAGAAAATGCTCAGAAGGTGCTTGGGGAGTTGCAATCTTTATACAACTTGGGACCTACTGAGGCTTTGTTATCTCAACTTGGGGATCAGAAAAGGATTTGTTCTACTTTGGAAAGGGCAGAATCCAGTTTTCTTTCTCAAAAAGCTAAGGGGCAGTATGTGAAGCTAAGTGATAGGGGGTCAAAGTTTTTTCACTCCATGGAGAAGATGAATATTGTTAGGAATCATATCTCATCCATACAACTTGCTGACAGCTCTTTCACTACTTCTTATGATCAGATTGGTGATGCTTTTGTTAGTTTTTACTCTAACTTATTGGGTACTGAGGCTTTGGCAGCTCCTATTGATGAAGATGTTGTTAGTGCTGGCCCTACTATTTCTAGGGTTCAGTTGGATAATCTGTTGGTGGATGTCACTGCCTTGGAGGTAAAGAAAGATCTATTTTCTTTCTCTGACAATAAAGCACCTGGTCCTGATGGGTATTCTGCTGGTTTTTTAAAGAAATCTTAGGATATTGTTGGAGCTGATTTCACTAATGCTGTGCTGGAATTCTTCAATAATGATGCAATTTTGAATCAAGTTAATCATGCTATCATTGCTTTGATTCCTAAGTCTACTCATGGTGCTTCTGTTGGTGACTATAGGCCCATCTCTTGTTGTAATACTACTTACAAAGTTATATCTAAGATTTTGGCTACTAGACTGTCTTCTTGTCTGCCTGATCTTATTGATGAATGCCAAACTAGTTTTGTTGATGGTAGGGCAATGTCTGACAACATTTTCTTGTGTCAAGAGTTGATCAGGAAGTATGGGGTTGCCAGGGGTCCCCCTAGATGTATGATAAAGGTGGATATTAAAAATGCCTTTGATTATGTGCATTGGTCCTTCTTGGAGGCTGTTTTGAAAGGTTTTGGTTTTCCTGACAGGTTTGTGAAGTGGATCATGCTTTGTGTTACAACTACATCCTTCTCCATGTCTATTAATGGTGAGCTCAAGGGGTTTTTCCCTGGGAAAAAGGGCCTGAGACAAGGGGATCCTTTCTCTCCTTTTCTCTTTGTTCTTGGCATGGAATACTTCTCAAGAATGCTTAGAATTCTGGGGGAGGATTCAGAGTTTAACTTTCACAATGGCTGCCGGAATTTGAAGATTAATCATCTTGCTTTTGCAGATGACTTGATGCTCTTCACTAGAGGAGATCCTATATTTATCTCCTTAATGATGAAATGTCTAACTGATTTTGGTATTTGTTCTGGCCTGGTTGTCAATTTGCAAAAGTCTGAAATTTTCTGTGCTGGATTGGATGACTATAACAAGCAGGTTTTATTAGAAATCTCTGGTTTGAAAAAAGGTGTGATGCCTGTTAGGTATCTTGGCATTCCCTTGTGTGCTGTTAGGTTAAATGTGATGCATTATGATCCCTTATTTACTACTTTGAGGAATTACTTTTGTAATAGGAAGGGTACCACCTTGTCTTATGCTGGTAGGTTACAGCTGGTGAAATCTGTCATTCAAGGTGTGTACTGTTTTTGGCTAGGCATTTACCCTATCATTGGTAGTGTTAAGCTTAAAATGGATCAATTATGTAGGAGGTTTTTATGGGGGGATCTGTGACTCTAACAGAAATCAATTGTTAATCTGGAAGAAAGTTTGTTTGCCAAAATCTGAGGGTGGTTTAGGAAATTTTCAGTTGGAAGCTTGGAATCTTTCTCTTTTATGTAGGATCTTGTGGAACTTCCAATGTAAGAAAGACTGTCTTTGGGTGAAATGGATCAATGTTGAATACTTAAAGAAGGCAGATCTGTGGTCTTATCTTTACAAGCCTACTGATTCTGCTTTAATCAAAACCGTCTTCAGAATTAGGGATAGGATCTTGAATTGTGCCTTTGATTCTGCTTTGGTCTGCTTTATTCTTTGTGTTGAAATCCTGGTCCATTGGTCCTAAATTATTCCCTTCTAAAGCTTATGATTTCTTTAGGCACCACAGTCCCAAGGTTTGGTGGTGCAGACTTATCTGGAACCCAGAGCTACCCCAAAACACTTGCTTTTTTTGTTGTGGATGGCCATGAAACATGCTATGCTTACTACTGATAAGCTTCATTTTGATGACAAACTCTGCTCCTTGTGTGGTTTGGTGAATGAATCTGCCTCTCATCTTTATTTTCAGTGTCCAATCTCCTGTATGATTTGGGGCAAGGTTAGGTTGTGGTTGGGTATCAATAGAAGACTGGAAACTATAACTGCTGCTCTTAGATGGATGAAGAGGAAATGCAGGGGAACTTCTCATGCAAATGTGGCCAGATGTGCCTCTGTTTCTGTGGTTGTTTACTGGATTTGGTACATGAGAAACAGACAGAGGTTTGAGGGAGTACCTATGAAGATTGATGCTGTGTTGTTTTGCATTAAAACACATATGTTTTACATAATGCAGGCTGCATTCCCCTTGTACACTTTTACCCCTTAATTTTTAGGTTTTGTACATCTTTTGTGATTTCTATTAGTTCTTGTTGGTGGTTGTTTGAGATTATTTTGTTTCACTACACACCATGGGATATGCTCTGTGAGTTATGCTCTCATATGACCCCTTTTTGTAGTTTTTGGGTGTTGTCTTGTGTTTAGTGGCTGTTGTTCCTTGTAGCATATAACCTCAGGGGTCTTATGCTTCTTGGAATCAACAAATATAACCTCTCCTCAACAATGTATAGTTGGTAGGTAGTTTCTTATCTGATTAGGATGTAATGTCTTGTATTTTGCATACCTTGGTTATAATATTTTTTACCTTTAACCCAAAAAAAAAAGCATAGAGCTCCTTTAAGTGAACCATGATTGTGTAGGCGTCCATAGACTCATGATGTTTCTGCAGTTCATGTGTCATAGAAGCAAGCATGATACATGTAGCATCCGTACTGTTAGAACAGTTCTTGTTGTACTTCTCGACAGCATCTGCAGCCGCGCCCTCAGCGGGCTTCTACGGTATGTGTTCGTCCAAGACATAGCCAATCTTCTCGTGCCTCAAAATGATTTTGAGGTTTCTTTCCCAGTCGAGAAAGTTGGTTTCGTCAAACATATTTTCGATGATAAAATGAAGGTTCAATTTGTTTGACTTTTTCTACAACAACAAATAAAGATAGAATAAGTTAAAGTTCATGTATTCAAAACCAAAAATTTGCACTTAAAATTTTATGAGGTTTTGCTCCCACTAGCCAACTACTCCCAATTGGCTTACAAGAAAAATTAGTTCATTTAGGGGACAAAATCCCATTAAAATACCTCGACCCCCTGCTTTGGCTGATGGGTCTAAAATAGTCAAATAGGTAGACAACTCTTTGTCGATCGTATCTTATACGACTCTTATTGTTTGACTAGTCAACTCTTTGACAATTTTCATCTTATGAAATAGTCAAACACTTGCCTCTAAAATCCAAATGATCCCACTTTGGCTTGTGGTTGAGAGAATTCTTAGTCAAGTCATAACCCCAATATTCGTGAGATCACTTACGATCATATCTCGATAACGATGATAAACTTGAGGTAGGTCAACCCCCTGCTTTGGTTGATGAGCTGGATCCGAACAAGGACTCTTCACCGTCGTTATAATATGGGTAGGCAATTCTTACTTGATTCTTTTGAGGTGGGAGTAATTTTAAATTAATTCACATAATTAATTTTATTTAATTATGGTCTCATCTATTATGTGCATATTACTACGTTATCGTATAAAGTAAAACATACACAACATTCCACACATAAAATAACTGGTATGATCATTGATTTTTCTTAGGTGCGGTTTTGAATACAAACTGACAAAACCGCGGGTCACAAACTAAGGGTAGCTACAACCGCCAATAGGATCTTTATTGTTGTACGCCAATGGGTTCTTTATCTTTCTTTGGTCTTCGTCTTCTTGCTCCATTCTTGTTACATAATACATTTATCTAATAAATAATTACACCCGCCGCACACTAGGGAGAAAATGGGAATAGGATAAATATACAAAGTAAACTAGGTCACGTTCTTCATAACGGCCTAGGGCAATTTGAAAAACAAACATAAAGTAAATCACTCTCATATATCCTATTGGTTGAGTTTATGATCAATTGGGGTCCAAATAATCATATTGTATCTACACAACTAATACATACAATTACATCTTACGAAAAAGATATAATAAAAAATATAACTACTTATGAGTATTATTTTATCACATCAAATAATTAATTAACTTTTAATTAATTAAATGACTTAAATAAAAAATAAAATTAAAATTTAATTTTAAATCGATTCTAATTTCAGTTTTATTAATTTGGAACTATTCAAAATTAAAAGGGTCACTTTTGTTTCATTTCCTTTTGGTTTTTAACCAAAAGGGATGCCTTCGGTTTCCTAAACCAAAAGGAATCTTTCCGAACAAAATTTGGTTGACTGATTGGCCCTTTTTCCAAAATCAAAATTTTGAAAAGGGTCTAGGCCTTTTCCCGAATAAAATATTTGGAAAGACCATTATTATTTTAATGCCATGTGGCTTCCCAATAGCTCAAACTAATTGAACCATTGGTTAGCCACATGACACAACTAAACAAAGGAGATATCAATGCACAATAAATATCACTAAACAAAAAATCAAATCAATCACCTCCTTGACAGTACTGGCCGACGCTGACAGCCGTAGGGGCGCCGACGCCGCCGGCGGTTGCCGCGCTGGTGGGGGCCGCCGCCGATTGGCCGAACCCCCCATCGATTCTATTTTTTTTGTTTTATCGTTTCCCGAATCTGGGTCTTGCATCTATTGATTAATTACTAGGCAATTTAATTAGTGCATATTGCTTAAGCTCGATGTTGGCTGTGATACCACTGTTAGGAAATCACTAGTTTAACGTTGCAGATTTTAAAATTTTGATTTCCGATCCCAAGATCGACTTCATTTAACACAATAAGCACGTTAAGTAGTTTGACGGTATATACCATGGCTGATCTATAAGATCGACGCTTTGACCGTCAAAGAGAGTAGTATTGTGCACAAGCCGTCCACGCGTCTGGCCTCTATCGATATCCACACAAACTCCTCACCGGAATCCTTCTGGGATTGCTAGTAGAAAAATCCGGTTGCTAGACCGGCCTTTTCCTCTCTCTTAAACTCTCAACTCTCTAAAACTCTCTACTAGATGCTCTCTATTTTTCTCAAGAATAATTAGCTATTGGAATTGTGATGTACAAAAGAGCTAGCCAACCCCTATCTTATATAGTGGAGGTGGCGCCCCAATGCCCCCTAAACTAATTAGGAGAAGCATCCTAGAAAATAGATGAAAGAGAAAAACATTTTCCTAATAAAATAAGAAAAATCATCTTGATTGACTTATCTCTTTTATTATATTATCTTATATTATATAAATTCAAGATATTGCCAATAACGTATATTGAATATCTTTATCAAATTACCATAAATTTATTTTTCCAAAATCAATTAATATCTAATATTAATATTATGGTAATCTTATTAATTAAATTGCACAATCCAAGTGTATCCAATACACTTATGTCATGCGCCCCTTTATGCCAAATATTGGCATCTGGAATATTCTTTAACTAATATAATTAATATATTGTATTTAATTTATTCATAATATATAAATACCACCATATTAATTTACCACTATAACCTTTACAGCATTGAGATAAAACTTTCATTATTTGGTCATCAACTATAACCGCATTTTAATCTGACTCGATGTTCTTATGTGTGTGACCCGATAGGCTTCTGAATATGTTGGTTGTAGACATAAAGTGCAAATTACGAAAATGCCCTTCATACCTAACGATCACGGATAGCGTCTAGCAACACACAGTGACCCCCAATCATCGGAAGAGTCAAAAGCAATGACTACTACCTTTCATGTGATACAGTTACCCTATAAATATAATCCTATCACTTTAATAATATCCATACTATCGTATCTTGTGTGTCAGTACATGAACGATCGTATCGCATAATCTGGATATCATGCTCTCTCGGAATAACACATTTACTCCCACTTTACAAAGATTCTCGAGAGCTAGACATTTCTTATAAGAAGTCCATTTCGGATATTCACTCCTAATCATAGGATACGCGTGACGAACTAACATGTGTCCTACTCATGCTTCAATATCACACCCAAGCACTACCGCGTGATCGCCCCGTGGCTAGGGGAAACCTCAATAGTGTCAAAACATTACAATCCACACCGTGATGCCATGAAGACTCCGGTCTTAGGATAATTACACAACTTCCACATATTACGACACTTAATGTAAGTGGGTCAATCTAACGTACGCATTCTCTAATACACGTCCACGTACTGTCCAAGTGTCTCTACACTTCGATAGACGAGATCTATCCATATCTTCAATAAGACAGAAGACATCAAATACGTGCTAGTCTAATCATACTATCAATGTCCCATTTGACACTACATGCGACTAGAGACATTAAAGTATCAAACTTATTAAAGTGATTAGAGATCTCATCAACCATAATCACTATCATGCTTTCTCTCTCATAGTTTGACACTAAGGACATTACAATATATACATATTCGATAATATGAAAATAAACAAATATATAATAAAAAAGTGCTTTTATTAATCATAATAAAGTTATTACATGAACTAAAACAGACTGTAAATGACCCGACCCGGTCAGATCTGGTTCAACCTGATTGGGTTTAGGAAACCTTTTCAACATGTAGAGCCATCACATGAATGGGAAAAGAACTTGTATATTGAAAATAGTACGAGTGCAATATGAATCAATACATATCATTTACAGCAGTAAAGCAAAAACAGAGGAACTTAACGAAATTTAATGAAGTCTGGAACCTATCCTAGACATAGAATATGCGGAGGTTGTTGGCAAGCCTGGTCCTTAGGATTGTTATGTCTTTAGATTCAGCCAACTGGCAGCACATTTTCCATGTACCTTAACCTCTTTGTATGGTCCGTCCCAGTTCGGGTCGAGTTTGCCTTGAGGAACTTGCTTGCTGACTTCATTTTTTCTCATCACTAGATCCCCTTCTTTGAAGTATGTGTGCTTTACCCTAGAGTTGTAATACTGGGAAATCATTTGCTTATACTTCTCCATTCTTATAAAGGTGATTTCCCGAGCTTTCTCTAAATCAACTTTGGAATGCCGGAGCTCAGTCTATGGATCAGATTCGGAGTAGAGCTCGAAACTTGGCGAGGGTAGACCGATCGCGGCCGGGATCACAGTCTCACTTCCATAAGTCACAGAAAAGTGGGTTTCCCCTGTTGCTTCATTAGGTGTGGTCCGATATGCCCATAAAATGTTGTGTAGGTGCTCAACCCAATTTTCCCCCTCTTCTTCTAGCCTTTTTCTAAGTCCAGTTTGGATCTACCTGTTGGTTTGTTCAACTTGAGGATGTCCCACCGAGGCTAAATGCAGAGTGATCCTCAGTTCGGAACTTCATGCTTGAACAGTTCTATCTTTGAACAGAGTTCCATTCTCAGAGAACAACGTTTTAGGTATGCCATATCTGCATACAATATTTTTCCGGAGGAATTTATGGATCATCTGGTGGTGATCTTAGTGAGTGCTTCTCCCTCTACCCATTTGGTGAAGTAATCTACTACCACAACCAAAAACCTAAAGTTTCCCAGAGCTCGGGGGATTTGTCAAACCAAGTCAACACCCCATTGATCAAAGGGCCATGGTGACACTATCATAACCATGACTTGAGAGGCTTGGTGCATTATATTGTCATGCACCTAGCCTGTCTTGCATCTCTGGACGAGCTCTTGAGCGTCTCGCTGCATTGTAGGCTAGTTGTAGCTGAACAGGCGACATTCCCTAGTCAATGTTCGTGCTCCCGTATGATTTCCGCATATCCCCAAGTGAATTTAGCATAGTAGATAGTTTCTTCATCTTCTATTGCACACCTACGATATGGCGCTATGAAAGACTTTCTATAAAGTATATCGTTAAAAAAGGAGTACCTGATTGCTAAGAACTTAATTTTTCTGGCTAGACTTTTATCCGCTGGAAGTATCCCGTATTTTAGGTAGGATACGATAGAATCAATCCAGGTGTCTTTTTGCGAGATGGGTTGGATTTCATTAGCGCTGTAACTCTATTCTTTTAGTAGCTCGACCAGTACATTTTAGTCGGAGATGACCTTAGATGCTAATTTGGAGAGGGCTGATCGCGCGTGTAAGTCGCTTGATACTAGAAATAGTACTTGGTAAATCGTAGTATAGCAGAGGGGAATCAAGGTAGATCCCACAGAGACAACGCAACTTATGTATAAACGAGTCTAACATAATTAAGAGAACAAATATGGTCGTTGACCAACAATAAACATAAAAGAAACATAGTATTCCTTCCCCATCCCACCTACCTACTAACATGGTCTAGTCAATTCTTATGTTTACTTCCCCACATAATTTCCTTAAACCAATCGAATGTTTTAATTCAGTTTTAGCTACGGGTGCATCTCCTACACCTATCTACTTGCACTGTAAGGACAACAGACAATCTATACGCAAATAACCTTCTTTCGTTGGTTGTATTAGCCCATACGCTGTAAGAACTAGAGATGCCGGCATGAGACAGAAAACCTCCCTAAGCAGCTATCGACACTGACTAGCACGTTCCTTGGGATCCATCAAGACAATGTCCTAGCTAACACTTCACCTTGCAAGTCATTCATGTAAATTTATGAATACAATAAGAATATTGGCTAGATCTAACCTACTGTTAATTAAACATGTCGATCAACGTAGCTTACACCGAACCTCCAGATTAAGGTTTCTAAATATTGCCTTGGTAAACCGGTATAGACCGCTGGTTTACCGGGGGTGGCGTTTCCTATATCTGGATCTACATTGTTTCGTTCTAATTAATTCAAGTAAATCATGGGGTTGTTAAAGATCTAAATTAATTATAACAAGTAAATACAAGCCGATCTACCATAATAAAGACATAAAGGAACATTCAATGCTTCATACCTTCAACTATGGAGATCTATCCTGATCTACTCAAACTAGAGATCGCGTGGAGGGGAGGAAACCAGAAAATAAATCACCAAAAGCTTATAACAACTTTATTTCATCAAATTGTATAAAACCTATCAAAGTATTGTGGTGCATACTCTTACAATAAGTTTGTGCTGCTTTTTATAGATGTTACAGCCAACTTATGACTCAATAAAACCCTAACCAACCTAGTGGAGGAGGTAGACTGCAATTTCTTGTCCTCCAAATTCTCGGTAAACCAAACCTGGGCTTCGGTAAACCAGCCAAACTCTTCATCCCTTTTTCTAGCAGATTTCTTGCTGGACTTCATTCTCCTGGCCCAATGTCTTCTCTCGGTCCAGATCCATCCTTACCTTCTCCATACTTTGGTACATCCTGAAAAGTGTATAAAACAAGACCAAACAGCACCAAATCTATGGGAATAACATAGATGCAAAATCATGATCCTAGGAACATACACATAGCATTTAACACATATTCCATATGATAACGAGCCTATCTATCCCTTTTTGAGCATGATTCGGGGAAAATAAAGGTATAATTAATTGTACTATTTAGGGCATTATCAACTACCCCCCCCCCCTCTCCCCCCAACATAGCTTTTGATCGTCCCGAGCAAAATGGCGAAAAGAAAACGAAATCGCGACCAATATACAAGGTAATTAAAAATAGTTGTGCCTCACAAAGTCAAGATCAAGATCATGTCACTCGTATCCATAAGTAAGGCATTAAACAATATTCATGTCATGAACCAATGTGTGTGTGCAATAACTCTCGATCTTTAGTAATGTAGACAATCTCACATTATGTCAACCCGTAGTTGAACTAACCAGTCACGAACATGCTTTTACTTTTTTCCATTTATTTTATCAATTGATTTTTTCTTTTATTGCTTAGGTCAAGTCAACTGGGCAAGGAAGATCGAGAGCCGAGTATTACTCCAACGCTCGTGTTTATCGGTCTATTTTATGCTAGGACCTTGCGTCTTACGCTCCATTGACTCTGTTATTCCAAAGATAATGTAAATGTATATATATCGTGCAATTTATTTCCCTTTCTTGGCGGGTGAATCTCATAATTCTATCTATCCTCACGACCCCACTCTTAATAAACTACGAATCCGTAATTCCATTGCCCGTACGCCACTACTTCAGAAGTGGGCACTACTACTTTACTTATGCAAAGTGGAACAAAGATGTAGTCAATTAACTCCAAAAGGTAAAAGATGTCATTTTTTTCAAAATTTTTGATGAAACGAATCAAAGTCTATGTGGTGAAAATTGCATCAAGAAAATCAAGATAGTCATGCAATTAACGGAATATAATGTTAAAAAGCTAAATGATGCTCCTACCCCCCACTTAATCAAAGCATTGTCCCCAATGAGAAGAATAAAATATAAAACAAAAAGGAACTTAACTTGGTAAGCGCGGAGCAGACTAAGTACGGATCGTCATCAATGGCAAAGGGCATATAATAATACTCCTCGGAAATATGCTATAGTTGGCTCATACAAAACAAGAGATGGAACTCGGGTGACAATAACCGTATAATAATAATTGCGGAAGTAAAAGAGAAATGTAATAACTCCAAAACAATTTAAGCCGACAAAATAGTTATATTATCAAAATGTCTGCTACACTACTAGACAGAAAAAAAAAATTAAGAAAAATTTAAAATCTAGAAATGGGAAATTAAAAAAAGAAATAATAATAACTAGTCCTTATCGAAATATTCCTCCCAGTCATCTTGTGACTCGAACCCGGGAGGTGGTCCAGAACTTGAGGCTGCAGCGGAAGAAGAAGATGCTCCGTGACGTGGGGCAGTCTTAGGTGGTGGGGTCGAAGAAGGAATGCCTAAAAATTCCATCATTCTGTCCATTTTGCGATGCAAGCTCGCAATATCTCTTGCATTCTCCTCAATCAAAGACCTTTGAGATTGAGGCCGTCTGTGGACCGGAGTCCGTTCTCTCTCGGCTCTTTGACCCACATGTCTGGGTGCTTTTAAAACCAACTGTGAACTGATCTTTGGTTCAGGCTCTTCCAAGTCGTCACTAACCAAAACTGGAACCTCGTTTTCCAGAGCAAACATATCTCTCATAGGGCCATATGAAAGCTTCTCTCACTCGGATTCAACGGAATTCTTGCAATCTGCTATGCATCAGTAGGCCGATGTTAAATGGAGATTCCTGCTCCAGATAGAACATCAATTCTACCTGCCTCGGTGCAATAGAGACCGTATGCTTGGTCAGCAGAAGGCGGGAATAGACAAATCTGTTCAAGATCTTCCTATCCCAAGATAGATAATTTTCTAGGAAGATGCTGGGGGCTCTTATTTTATTTCTCTTCCGTTCCACCTCAAAGTAGTCATCTACCAACTGCATCAGTCTAAATCATCAATATTGGAGGATGGTGTGTATTCCTCCGGGCCCACTAGTGGATTTCTCACACCATACATTGATCCTTTCGATGGTGAAGTCCATTTTCACCCCTCAGACGATAGCAAATGTAGCTCCGGTGTTGTGCGCCAGATACGCATAGAACTCTCACACCACCGTAGCATTGAACAAACTTCGTGCCTCATCCATATCAAAAATGTCGTGGTACTTTATGACCTGAGGCAAGATACTTCCAAGATTCTCCTTGTCGACGCCACTTTCACAAGTAACGGGTCGGCCATTCCAATGTCCCCTGAATGACTCATAAATCTGCAAAGAATCGAATTGCGGAAACCCTTCTATCAAGGGGTTAGCATTACCATAGACAACCTGATTACTGCTTGGACGATGAACAGTTCTGCTACGTTTTAGACCCACAATGGCTGGATACAAAGACTGCTGATATACTGATTATGTCGCTATAAATAGACCATCGGTTTACTGGTCCTTGCTACCGATTTACCGGGCCTAGATTTTTTTGATTTTTTTCTTGGACTGTGCTGCTCACGATGGAAGATATTGAAATACAGCAACAACGATGTCACAACAGTACCACACAGCAACATAAGATGGAAAATGGTGCTTTGGGTGGTGAGATGGAAGGAAAATGGTTGATAGTGGTGGGGGTATTGTTGGTGATGGGTGGTGAAGGTGTCCTATATTTATTAAAAATTAAAAATAAGAGAAGAAATTGATGATGAAGAAGAATAAGATTTTTGAAGATGAAGAAGAATGGTGGTGAATGGGTGTTTATATAGGAGAAAAAGATAGGAGATCGAAGGGTTTGGTGGGATAGTGGGTAGAGGAGTAATGGTGGTGAGGAGATTGAGGGGGTGATTGATGGGATTGAGGTGGTGTAATGGTGGAGTGTGGGAAAGGAGGAAAGGAGGAAATGATGGAAAAGATGGAAGATGTGGCGTTTCTAATAAATGGTGGGTAACCGATGCAACGCGTAAAAATTGACAAAACCTAGCTCGGTAAACCGGGATATATGCCCAATTTACTAGGGTCAACTTTTCTCCAGATTTTCTATATTCCTGTTCTGTGCACCTTACATTAACTTGCTGCTCAATCCCGACCTCAAATCCCTAGTTCTTACTCATTTTCTTGTTATTTCCGACTCGATCCTAACCTACTTCACTAGAATCCACAACGAGTAACAAAAACCTTCCCAACATCCATCGGTTTCAAGCCTAAGGGTGCTGTAGGATGAAAAAAAGCTCATCATTTTATTGAAACTTATCCTAACTAAGGGTTCAAGAGATAGTTATGAGTTTATAGTTGCCAGCTCGACTTACATTCGGGTCTCCATTCAGTCAATGGTCGTGGCTTTAACTCACCAAACTTGCACTTTCAAGGTCTTAACCGTCATGCACTTCACTTCTCGTTTATCCTTATCCTTTAGGAGTGCTATCTCTTGGTTTCCCGCAGAAACTTTCTGAACTCTTGATAATGCTCTAAATGCACCATTAAATTAACCTTTATTTACCCCAAATTCTGCTCTAGAGAGTGTAGATAAGCCAATTATTGTGAAGGAACATATGTTAAACACTGAGTGCATGTTCCTAAGTTCATAATTCTGCATCTATGTTGTTATCCCGAAGATTTGGTGTTGTATTGTCTTGTTTTATGTATTTTTTAGGATGTAGCAAATCAGGAGCACTTAAGGACAGATCTGGATAATGGAAAGAGTATTTTGCCAAGTTGAGTAAGTCCGGGAAGAAATCTACTGAAAAAACAGAAGAAAAATCATGCCCGGTTTACCTTGGGCTAGGCCCGATTTATGGAGGGTCTTGAGGAACACGAAACGGAATCTGCCACATCTACTAGGTCGGTTAGGGTTTCTTTGAGTCATAAGTCGGCCAATGTATCTAAAGAAGGCTGCATAAACTGATTATTACATAGGTCTCAATTATGTTACAAAATTATTATTATTTCATTACACAATTTTGATGCAATAAAGTTCTTTTAAGCTTTTGGAGTTTATTTTCTTGTTTCCTTCCTTTCCATGCCATCTCTAGCTTGAGTGGATCAAGCTAAATCTCCATTGTTGAAGGTATGAAGCTTTGAATGTTCCTTTATGTCTTTAATATGGTAGATCTGCTTGTATTTATGTGTTTTAGTTGATCTGCATGTTTAGCAACCCCATAATTTACTTAAATTAATCTCAATAGAGCAATTTTGATCTTGAAATAGGAAAAGCCGCCTCCGGTAAACCGCCGGTCTATACCGGTTTACAGAGGCAACATTTAGAAAACCTAAATCTGGAGGTTCAGCGTCAGCTACGTTGATCGGCAGAAATAATTAGAATGAGTAATAGGTTTGGCCAATCTTGTATTCATAATTCGTAAATTTTCATGAAGTACTGTTAGTGAAGTAGTAATTAGTACATTGTCTTGATGGACCCTAGGAACGTGCTAATCAGTGTCGATAGCTGCCTAGGCGGGTTAGCGGTATGAGTTAGCGCTCAATACTGGGAATTCTAGTTCTTCATGCGTATGGGTTATTACAAAGCAATTAAGGAAGATAGCTGGTATATAGATTATCTACTACCATAGTCGGAGTAGATAGGGTTAGGAATTTTACCCGTAAATAAAGCTGAATTAAAAGCTCGATTAGTTTAAGGAAATTATTTGGGGAAGTAAACATAAGGATAAAATAAACCAAGTTAGTAGATAGAAGGGATGTGGAAGGAATACAAAGGTTCTTTTATGTTCATTGTCAATGACCACATATGTCGTCTTTATTAGATTAGAATATTTATGCTTGAGTTGCATTGTCTCTGTGAGATCGACTTGATTCTCCCTTGATATACTATGATTGACCTAGTCCTTTTGCTAGTAAAATCGATGTAAGCCCTACGACGGGATCAAGTTTTTGGCGCCGTTTCCAGGGACAATGGAAAACTTTAAGAATAAACAATTTAATTATGATTAAGATGTCGTTTTCGGTTAAAGTTGTGTTCTTTTTAAATCTTGAGTCGTTCTGAATTAAACCTACCCTGTTTAACTACCAGAATAAGAAATTCGAGGCCCGGTTTATCATGGGTTACCCCCGATTTTCCGAGGTCCAGAAAATCAAATTCTGACAGCCCTTGATATTTTGTGTATATCCCAGTTGATTTTATGTAGTAGGTCCACGACAGTTGGGTTCAGCCCCAACTGAAGCGGGAGTTGTTAACATTTTCTTTGTTTTATTTTGTCTCTTTTGCAGGAAGATCGGGACACTTCAATGATTCGGTCAAACAAGAGTTGAAAAGCAAACAAGTCAAACAAAATGCCTTGCAAAGTGTTAAACATCAAGCCTATTTCCACGTATCCAGGATCAGCAGTCAAAGAGCAATACAAAGCAAACAAGAAGCGTGTGGAAAAAAAATAAGAAGCTCTTAAGTAGGAGCCTGAAGAGAGCTTAACGGAGTACAACACGTATCGTCCAGGTGAGTTTCCTCTAGAGTTAATTGATATATCTTCTTCTGACAAAGATTCTGATGATCCTGAAGAGGATTTGGACACTATGTTTTCTGAGCCTGAGGATTACCCAGACTCAGATACCGTAGTGCAGTTAGGAGACCCTGGGACGTTCCAACTACCGATCTCTATAAACGGTGTATCAGTAGGTTTAGGTCTGTGCGACTCCGGCTCGAGTTGCAACATCCGTCTTTTTTCCCTCAGCCAAAGGATTAAGATTCCAGTTATCATGGACCAAACTCGGTCCATGACTTTTGTCGATCGAACTAGAGATATGCCTGCCAGTCTGCTGAGGAATTGCATAATTAAGCTAGGAGGATTCACCTTTCCAATAGATTTTACTGTTATAGACGTATCGGAGGATCCTAGTGCCCCCGTTCTATTAGGTAGACCTTTCTTATCGACCAGCCGGGCGATCATGGACTTTTATAATGGGGAGATAACTCTGAGGACTAAAAACGATGCCGTATCTATCAAGACCCTAGAGCCCTTAGATAATGGGCCGGAATGTTGCATGATGACTTATGGTTCTGGGGAAGTGAAAATCTTGGAGATAGAAAAGGATAGACATAGGCAACGAGAGGTTCTACTAGAAACTTGTGAGCAGGAATTCATGAGAATGCTGCTGAGAGAGCATGAAGAAAAGGGCCACGACCAGACGCTTATGGAAGTCAATGCTTCGGCTAGGCGTAGTGAAATGGAACTTAAAGTGGGAAACGTGGAATCCCTGAACTTAAAAGTTAAATCTTGAAGCAGGTGTAGACCTAGTGCATGAGCTAAGAGAGAAAAGCGTGCCAGGAGAAGAGCTCAAAAAGATACTACAAAGGTACAAACCTTTGGAGTAAAGGTTTGGCGAGTTAAAGCCTCGACTCCTGAGTGAGCGAGGATCTGAAGAAAGTCGAGTTGGCGCCTATAAAATCAGAACTATTTACCTCGAACCCTTAGTGAGGATAGGAGTCAATAAAAGTTGCCGGACGAAATAACGATCTTTTTTTCATCCTACCGCACCCTTAGGCTTGAAACCGATGGTTGTTGGGAAGGATTTTTTTACTCGTTGGGAATTCTAGTGAAGTTGGTTTGGATTTAGCAGTAAGCTAAGGTAAAGTGTGCAGAACAGAAGAACATAAAAATCTGGAGAAAATAGGCCCCGGTAAATCGGGAGTAACCCCCGGGTTACCGAGCTAGGGTTTTTCCGTTTTTACCTGTCAGATTAAAAAGCAGACCTTTCGGAGACACTTGATGGGCACACGTTGCATCGGTCAGTCCACTAGTCAGCAAAACCGCCCCATTTTCCCCATCTTCCATCAGTTTATCTTTTCCCACACTCCACCATTACTCCACCTCAATCCCATCAATCAAAATCTCTCAATTCCCTCAACCTTATTACTCATCTACCTACTATCCCCCCAAATCCTTCCACCATCTACCCATTTCTCCTATATAAACACCATTATATCACCATTATTCACCATCTTCATCAATCATCTTCTTCCTCTTCACCACCAAATTTCTCCATTTATTCTTCTTTTACAAATCTAGGCCAGCATCACCACCACTATCACCACCAAAACGAACCATTTTCCTTCTGTTTAAACCCCAAAATTGCCCTTCTTCCATCCCTTGTTGTTGAGTGGCACTGCAGCAATAGTGTAGTTGTTGCAGTTCATCATTTTTATTCATCAATAGCACAGTCCCAATAAAAACCAGATAAAATTAGCCGCGGTAAATCGGGAGTACCTGCCGATCTACCGAGGGTCATTTTTCTGTTTCAGAATCATTTTCAGTCTCTGTTATCATCAAGATGGCCCCCAAGCATCGCATAACCGCACGTCGTCCAAGCGGCCCACAGGCTGTTTATAGAGATGCCAACCCGTTAAGCGATGGGGTTGATTCACTTGAGATTTATGAGTCGTTCCGAGGTCACTGGAATGGACAGCCTATTTCGCATGAGCGCGGCATACACTTGGAGGATTGTGGCTCGATTTTGCCAAGAGCCATGAAAGTTCAGGATATTTGGATATAGCGGAGGCACCAAGCCGGTTCAATACTACGGTGGTGCGAGAATTTATGCATATATGGCTCATAACCCCGAAGCTACTTTTTCCATGGCCCGAGGAGTACAAGTAGACTTTACAATCGAAAGGATCAAAGAGTACTACGGGGTGCTAAATCCACCAATGGGCCCAAATGAGTATACATCCTCCACGGATGTGGATGATTCAGAGAGGATGCAGATGATCGCTGACTACTTCGGGGTGGAATTGAAGCGTAATCCTATGAATGCCCCCACCATCTTCCTAGAGAATGACTTACCCTGGGATAGGAATATGGTCAACAGATTTGTATGTTCACACCTTCTACCAACCAAACACATGGCATCTGTCACACTTAAGAGGGCGGAATTGATGTTCTATCTATAGCAGGGATCTCCAGTCAATATTGGCTTATTGATGCACAACCGTATTCATGAGATTGCCAAGGATTCCGAGTGAGAGCAATTGGCTTATGGCCCAATGATAGACATGTTCGCAATGAAGGACGAGGTTCCTGTTTAGTAAGTGACAACTGGGTAGAGACTGAACCGAAGATAAGTTTGCAGTCAGTTTTGAGAGTTCCCAGATGGGTCGGTTCCAGTGCTGAGAGAGAGCGTAATCCGGTCCACGGAGCACCTTGATCCTAGAGAGCCTTATTAGAGGAGCACTCACGAGAGATTGCGAGTCTGCATCGCAAAATGGATCGTATTATAGAATTTTTAGGCATTCTTCATTCAACCCCACAACCTAGGACTGCCCCACGCCACGGAGCGTCTTCCTCCACCGCTGCTGCCTTAAGTTCTGGACCGCCTCCCGGTTTTGAGCATAGAGATGACTGGGAGGATTATTATGACGAGGACTAGTTTTCTTTCTTTTTATTGTTGTAATTTTCCATTTCTTGTTTTTATTTTATTTCCTATCTAGTGATACAACATTTGTTTAATAATATAATTATTTTGTCAGCTTAATTTGTTGGGAGTTATTTCATTTCTCTTTTACTACCGCAATTTTATTATGCAGTTTGTTGTCACCCAATTCTTCTTGGATTGTTTGAGATACATAGCGCAGATTTATCCGAGGACTTCTTTCATCAGCCCATTGCAATTAAGACAATCCGGTTTCTCACTAGGCTCCACGCTTAACTGAAGCTAAGTTCCTTTTCATTTTCTATTTTCATCTTCTCATTGAGGACAATGTTTCGATTAAGTGGGGGGTAAGGGACGTCACTTAGCATTTTAACATTATATTCCAAATCGTTAGATTATCTGAATTCTCTAAGATGCACTTTTCACCATATAGACTTTTGAATTATTCTAAGCAAGAAAATTAAGCTAGTTATTTGTATCTTTGTTTCACAAAGATAGGTGAGAATCATATCCACTTTTGAAGTAGTGACACATTATTCATACATTCTGTTATGAACGACACTTTCTAATCACGTATGACTCGATTCTTCAATATGTAATATAGATGACGCATTATACTATTTAGTATGGATGAATGAGCATGTGTTATGAATGAAGTAGTGACTTATTAATTGTTATTTTGCCATTTGCATTCGATTTTTTAGCACGTAATCTGAGTGAGAAGTATTTAGCTTAGACAAAGAGTTATCCTAGACTGGGAATCGATGTTTGTTGATGGATATATTTTAACCCTATGAGGTGGGTAGCACCTGAGTGCCAAGCAAGGTACACCAGGACAAACAGACTTGCGAGTGAGAGCGAAAAAAGTGCGAAATCTGCCATGCAAAAGAATAAAAAAATAAATTCTGAAAAAAATCTATATAATAAAGGCAGTGAGGGAAGCGAACTCATAGCAAAAAGGACAAGACCCTAGCATAAAAATGAAATAAACGATGACCTAAGAGTGATACTCGGTCCCCAAGTCTGTCCGGCCCAAGTAAGGTTCCATGTTGATTGCCTAAGTCTAAAATCATGTTGAACGGTGTGCACATTGGTAAGTAATGATTGTGGGGTCCCCATAACTTCAATATTTTCATGAGTACATTATCACAAAAGATTTATCACAAGACACATTGGTGCATTGGTAGGTGATGATTAATGGGGAGCTTATGGAGTGATGTATAATATGTGTTTTTCCTGAAATACTATTTGATATAATGTGATTCAGTATGCATAACTGATTATTGAGGGTCATTGCACACACACATCGGTTCATGGCATGAATATTGTTTAAGGTATAACTTATGGATATGAGTGGCATGATCCTTTATCCTAGTTCTGTGAGACACTGTTCTTTTCTCTTTCTTTGCTTGGGACGATCAAAAGCTATGTGGGGGGTAGTTGATAATGCTCTGAATGCACCATTAAATTAACCTTTATTTACCCTGAATTCTGCTCTAGAGAGTGTAGATAAGCCCATTATTGTGAAGGAACATATGTTAAATGCTGAGTTCATGTTCCTAAGTTCATAATTTTGCATCTATGTTGTTATCTCGAAGATTTGATACGGTTTTGTCATGGTTTATGTATTTTTGCAGGATGTAGCGAATCTGGAACAGTTAATTATAGATCTTGATAAAGGGAAAAGTATTGGGCCAAGTGGAGTAAGTCCAGGAAGAAATCAGCTGAAAGAAGATAAGAAAATCAGGCCCGGTTTACCGTGGGCTAGCCCCGATTTACCGAGGGTCATGGGGAAAAAGAAATCTAATTTGCCACATCTACTAGGTCAGTTAGGGTTTCTTTGAGTCATAAGTCAGCCAATGTATTTATATAAGGCCGCATAAACTGATTATTACATAGGTCTCAATTATGTTACAAAATAATTATTATTTCATTATACAATTTTGATGAAATAAAGTTCTTTTAAGGTTTTGGAGTTTATTTTCTGGTTTCCTTCCCTTCCTTTCCATCTCTAGCTTGATTGGATCAAGCTAGATCTCCATTGTTGAAGATATGAAGCTTTGTACAATCCTTTATGTCTTTAATATGGTAGATCTGCTTGTATTTTCGTGTTTTAGTTGATCTGCATGTTTAACAACACCATAATTTTTTTGAATTAATAGGAATTGAGCAATATAGACCCAGAAATAGGAAAATCCACCCCCGGAAAACATGTGGTCTATACCTCTTTACCGAGGCAAAATTTAGAAAACGTAAATTTGGATGTTCAGCGTCAGCTACATTGATCGCGAAAAATAATTAAAATGAGTAATAGGTCTGGCCAATCTAGTATTCATAATTCATAAATTAACATGAAGTAATGTTAGTGAAGTGTTAATTAGGACATTGTCTTGATGGACCCTAGGAACGTGCTAATCAGTGTCGATAGGTGCCTATGCGGTTTAGTGGTATGAGTTAGCACTCAATACATGCAATTCTAGTTCTTCATGCGTATGGGTTATTACGGACCAATTAAGGAGGGTAGTTGGCATATAGATTATCTACTACCATTGTCGGAGTAGATAGGGTTAGGAATTGTACCCGTAGCTAAAACTGAATTAAAAGCTTGATTAGTTTAAGGAAATTATGTGGGGGAGTAAACATAAGGATTAACTAAACCTAGATAGTAGATTGAAGGGATGGGGAAGGAATACAAAGTTAGTAGAAGAGAAGACAATCAGGCCAGCGAGACCAGTGCAGTCTGGGGAACTGCACAGATTTGTGTTACGACACTAACAGGTTAATTCTATGCTACAAAACATAATTAAACAGACACTATTCACAATATTTATAGATTTACTTTTAATAAAATAAGCTATACTTGATTAATGACACGAGTCCCCGGCAACGGCGCCAAAAACTTGATGTCAGGTCAAGTAATAAAAATACTCGATACCTAAATAACACACTAGCAAAAGAACTAGGTTCAATCGTAGTATTGTTAGATAGAGTCGAGGTCGATCCCACAGAGACTCGGCTTAAACGAAATATAACTTATAAAACTAAAAGCAAATTAAAGGCGGTCTACGACCAACGAATAACGTAGAATTAAAATTGACACAATACAAACACAAAACCAACAAAAGACACAATGACACTAAGACACTTATTTTTTTATAGGTTTTATAAATAATTAACAAACGGTAATGATAACGCTAGTAGTAATTACTCCCCCATACTATGTAGATTGACGACGAGACAAAACAAGACATTTAAGATTAATTATTCTGACTACAGGAGTCATCCCCTAAAATAGATCTAGCTCCGGGTAGGCCATCTAGATCATCGTGCCTCCATTACATGACTTCACATTTTTTGTCTCCGTCTCATATAACTTCTAACAGAATTACAAAACTAGGGATGCCGGTATAAACCGTAACCTCATCTAAGCAACATTCCTATGGTTAGGCGTACTTCTTAGACACCGATTCAATCTCTGTCCTAAGTAACAATAACTTTTTGGGTCTCATGTTAAATTACGATGACAAATAATTATGTACATCATAGATCTCACTACCAACGAAACATAGGCTCGCTGCCAATAAGCTCAGATCTGAACCAGATTTGCTCGTGAAATGTCTTTTACGTCTCAGATCTACATAAACATGGGTTCGTTAATTAAGAACATCACGAAATCAATACACAAAACGACTACTCCATCCCGAAATAAGTTTGATCTATGAATAAAAATTGCATAATAGGGTAGATTACCCTCGAAGACGAGCGTGATTCCCACTCCTCGATACGATCTCTAACCGGTGATTCTAACAACTCCGTAATGAAAGAACATAAAATAAAGAGAACATATATTGAAAATAAAGCAAATGTTGTGAAGTTGTGTTTTTCTAAGGTGTTCTAGAGTGTGTCTAATAAAATTCATGGCTGCTCCTTTGTATAGAGACTTAGACCTACTTAAAGATATATTTGAAAACCGTAAAACGTGTAGAGATAACACCCAGCCGATCTCCTAGATTTCACGAACTCGTCCCCAGTGAATCCCCAGCTCGCTGCCAGCGAGCCCACTGCTTTTTGATTGGCTCACTGGCTTTTCTTGTTCCTTACTCCACTTTTCGTGCTGCTTCAGTATTTATCTTCAATGCAATCCGATTCTGCCTTGATTTCTCTTGAGATTTACTCCCTCCGATAATAGATATCTTCCAATTTACCGCAATCTATAAAATAAATATTTATTGCACAGTAAATCATATTTTAATAATAAAGATAAATACCAAATTATATCTTATAAATCACACAATACTAAATAATCAATATAAACATGTGATTTAATATAAAATATATATTATCAATCTCGATTTAAGGTCAACGTTGATGACATTTATAGGTATAATTTGACCGTCATCAACTACCCCCCACTTAGACTTTGATCATCCCGAACAAAGCATCAATAAGTCATTCCCCAAGACAACGTTTTTCATGGTCAAATCATACTTACACAAGGAACTCGTGTCAACTCATACCACTCATGCTCATAAGGAATCCATTATTCACTACTCACTATGAATCGAAGTGATGTGTGCATGTGCATTAAGTTTTATATATTCGTGGCAAGATTAAAGTTTATGCTAACTTCGCGGTCTTAACCTACCAACATCAGCATTCCCACTTCTTAAGCCTCACAATGGTTAAAGACATGGTGCAATAAGCAAGAGCGTCATCCATCAGGTTTTTGGACTTGGAGACCGAGAAAATACTCAAAGCCTCTTAAAAACTTGAATTTCTTCGCATTTTCATAATTTCAAGCTTTACCACTTCTCAAGAAAGAAACATGCTGTAAAGGTAAATGCAGTAAAGTATGCATTGCAAGAATCCCTCTCTCACGGATTAGTGGACAGCATTGAATATTACCACAAGCGCGAGGCTACTTTGGTAACGTTACTACAAGCCCAGTGTTTAACGCATTGTCAAAACACATATAATTCTCAAGCTTATTACTCTGCTTCGATGGCTGGAAGATAGGAATACATCAGCAGATAAATATCGACACTTAGTTTGCATAACCAATCATTTACGCAATATACTCATAATTCTTTCAGTTATTTTAATTCATGCGGTATTCGTCGATTCACACATTGAGTAATCGAATAATAAATAACTACTTGCAATGGTCGGCATGAATATCCTTAAGTTTACATTCACATAAGTATAAAATGATAACGTACTCATGCAACTTGGTTCCTTCCCTACTAATTCTATGTATAAGAACTCACAATTCTAAGGGTATGAGATAATTAATTTGGCATTTGTTCATTTTTTTCAATTTTTTACATTTTTCACTGTTTCATTCAATTGTTCAATTATAACACATCATAGCTAAGTCTCCTACCCCCCACTTAAACTTGGCATTGTCCCCAATGACAAAGAAAAAGGAGAATTTAAGCAAAAGACTTAGCTCTGGAAACGGCTCTCAAGTAGATGCAGAATATAGGAGTGATCCAAGCACGTCATAGAGAAGCAAACAAAAACCTATTTAAGCAAACCAAACAGAAACTCCACGAAACCATTAATAACATGTCAATGGAAGTTATAAAATAATGTGGCAGTAATTAGATATAGAATATCCAAAAAAAATTAAGCCACTTTATTTCATACAACCAACGACAAGGAAAACCAAAGAGTTAAAACTACAAAACTCACATGGCGTCTATTAAGGAAAAAACCTCATTTATTCCGAACATAGAATCGGAACATGTCGAGATGAAAAAAACCTTAAAAGTCTCATGCTACTTCATTCAAACAAAACTAAAACAAAAGCAAAAGATAGTTCTCAAGAAATAGTTCTGAGGTTATAGTCGCCAGCTCCACTTAATTCAACGATGGTTTAAGTATAGGTAGGATCTTCAATAGTGAAGACTTCCTCCTCCGTTCCTTGACCAAGACCAATGTAATGTTTCACACGGTGTCCATTAACCACAAAAGTTGATTGATCCTTAAGGTTTAATAACTCAATAGCTCCAAAAGGGAAAACCTTACTCACATGATAAGGGCCATACCATCGTGATTTTAACTTTCCAGGAAAGTGTCTCAAGTGTGAATTGTAAAGAAGAACTAGATCGCCTTCCTTAAAGGTGTGATCCAATATTTTCTTATCTTGAAATTTCTTCTTGCGCTCCTTAAATATTTTTGCATTCTCATAAGCTTCCAGACGAAACTCCTCTAGGCGAGTCAACTCTAACAATCTTCTTTCTCCAGCTAGACCCTCATCGAAATTCAACATACGCGTAGCCCACATGGCACGGTGTTCAAGTTCAACTGGTAGATGACATGATTTTCCAAAAATAATCTTATAAGGGGACATACCAATAGTCGTCTTATAAGCAGTCCTATAAGCCCATAAAGCATCATCTAATCGCAACGACCAATCCTTTCTAGTCGTATTCACAATTTTCTCGAAAATGCGCTTTATCTCTCGATTTGTAACCTCAACTTGTCCACTTGTTTGAGGGTGATAAGCAGTAGCTAACTTGTGTCTAACCCCGTACTTAATCATCAACTTTTCAAACGGCCTATTACAAAAATGGCTTCCATTATCACTAATAATGGCACAAGGGGTTCCAAACTGCGTAAAAATATTATTCTTTAAGAAATTCAGTACAACTTTCGCATCGTTAGTAGGTGGAGAAATGGCCTCAACCCATTTGGACACGTAGTCGACTGCCACTAAGATATAGCGGTTGGACAAAGATGAAGTAAAGGGTCCCACAAAATCAATACCCCAAACATCAAAGAGTTCCACCTCTAGGATATTCTTCAGTGGCATTTAATTCCTTCTCGAGATATTTCCCGTCATTTGGCGAGAATGACAAGATCTAGCATATTCATGCGCATCTTTGAACAAAGTGGGCCAGTAAAAACCACATTGGAGAACTTTCGCAGCCGTCTTCTCTCCTCTATAATGTCCTCCGGTTTCATAAGCATGGAAATGTCTAAGGATATCATACATTTCCTCTTCCGGCACTAAAGACATTGTCGGATCCTAGCTTAAAAAGATAGGGCTCTTCCCAATAATAGTGCGTAAGATCCTTGAAGAATTTATTTCTTTCTTGGGGGTTGAGATTTGGTGGCGAATTTCGCGGATAGATAATTCACAAAGTCTTTAAACCATGGTTGTGTCTTCTCCTTCACAACCTCAACATGCGAAGATACCGCAGCGCAATCATCCTTCCCATGTATGACCGTGATGGAGAATAACTGTTCATCAGGAAATGTTTCCCTAATCTCGGTCATTGGCTCATTATCCTCCATTTGTAAACGGGAAAGATGATCCGCAACCAGATTCTCAGATCCTTTCTTATCACGGATTTCTACATCAAACTCTTGCAATAGTAGAATCCATCTCAATAACCTTGGCTTTGAATCTTTTTCGGCTAAAAGATACTTCAAAGCTGCATGGTCCGTCCGAACAGTGACTTTAGATCCTACTAAATAAGATCTAAACTTGTCAAAAGCAAAGATAATAGCCAGAAGCTCTTTCTCAGTAGTTGCATAATTCCTTTGAGCGGTATTTTAAGTTCGACTAGCATAGTACATGGGCCTCAATATCTTGTCTTTTCTTTGTCCTAAGGCAGCACCTACAGCCGTATTGCTTGCATCGCACATCAACTCGGAAGGTAGATTCCAATCAGGCACAATCAGAATGGGTGCAGTAATAAGCATGCTCTTTAACTCATTGAAAGCTTTCATGCACTCATTAGTAAACACAAATGGCACATCCTTGGCCAATAACTCAGTAAGAGGTCTAGAGATTAAGGAAAAGTCCTTCACAAACCGACGATAGAATCCCGTGTGGCCAAGAAAACCTCACAATGTGTTAAGATTGGTTGGTGGAGGCAGTTTTTCAATCACCTCTACTTTTTCTCTATCCACCTCTATACCGTTCTTTGAAATATGGTTGCCAAGTACTATACCTTCAGTAACCATAATATGACATTTCTCCCAGTTAAGCACCAGATTCGTCTCCTCGCATCTCTTCAACACTCGTGCTAGATGCGTCAGACATGAATCGAAATCATCTCCAAATACGGAGAAATCATCCATAATGATCTCTAGGAAATCTTCAACCATATTAGCAAACAGAGAAATCATGCAGCTTTGAAACGTTGCTGGTGCGTTGCACAAACCAAAGGGCATTCTATTGTAAGCAAAGGTTCCATATAGACATGTAAAAGTGGTCTTCTCACGATCCTTGGGTGAGATATGAATTTGATAGTATCCCGAGTAACCGTCAAGGAAACAATAAAACGCATGTCCGCTCAGTCTCTCGAGCAATTGATCAATGAAGGAAAGAGGGAAATGATCTTTGTGAGTTGCATCATTCACTTCCTAAAGTCAATGCACACTCTATGACCAGTAATGAGTCTAACAGGAATCAACTCATTTAACTAATTAGCTTGCACCGTAAAACCTCCCTTCCTAGGAACTACGTGGATCGGGCTAACCCATTCACTATCAGAGATTGGAAAGATGATTCTCATTTCTAACATCTTAATAACTTCATCCCTAACCATGTCCTTCAATTGTGGAGTCAACCTTCTTTGGGGTTGTGCAACCGCTTTCTTTGCAGGATCGACGGAGATTTTATGCATGCACATGCTAGGGCTAATGCCTTTAATGTCATCTATTGTCCATCCAAATGCTCCGCAATACTCTCTGAACACTCTCATCAGCTTTTCTTCTTGTATTTCACTTAAGGCAGAAGAAATAATAAGTGGCAAGGTATCATCTTGAAAGAATACATACTTCAAATGTGCAGGCAGAGGCTTCAACGTCAGATTTGTATGTGGTTCTTCTAACGAGGTCTTTAACTTTTGTCCGGTTAGCTTAAGTTCAAAGAACTTATTCCATGTCGGTCTATGGTAAAATTTCTCGACCTGGGTAGACTTCATCTCTTCAACATGGCCAGGGGTTCCTCTACTACATCAAGGCCATATCACTTTTTCTTCCTCGCTACGTTCATATGGCACTTCATCCTCTAACTCTAGAGTAGCCTCGAGGAAGTCTTTAATATCTTTATATTGTTGGAAGTCATTGACAAGCTTGTCAACAGAATCCATCATGAAACATGCATCCTCTCCGTCATCAGGTGTTTTCATAGTGTCAAACACGTTGAATGCTATTTCATCACCATTAACTCTTAACACTAACTCTCCTTTGTAAACATCGATAAGTGTCCTACTAGTGGCCATAAAAGGCCTTCCTAAGATTATGGGCACTTCATAGTTAGCTTCCATATCTAGCACAACAAAGTCGACAGGAAACACAAACTTCTCAACTCTTACTAGCACATCCTCAACCACTCCACAAGGTTCCTTAACCGATCGATCAGCTAATTGAAAAGTAATTGAAGTCTCTTTAAGGTCTTTCATACCTAGCTTTTGAAAAATGGATAGAGGCATCAGATTTATGCTCACTCCTAGATCACACAAGGCCTTATTCAAACATACGTTACCTATGGTGAAGGGAATGAGAAAACTTCCCGGATCCTTGCACTTAGCGGGCAACTTATGTTGAAGAATGGCTGAGCAATCCTCATTTAGGCACATTGTCTCTAAATCCAGGAGTTTCCTCTTAGTAGAGACAGCTTCTTTTAAGAACTTGGTGTACTCAGGCATCTCAGCAAGAGCTTCAACTAAAGGTATATTGATGTGTAACTTTCTAAAAATATCAATGAACATCTTATACCTTTTGTCATCAACCTTAGCCTTAGGTTTGCGTGGAGGATAAGGTAAGGTTGAAGGATCGACCTCAGTGAAAATAGGATACTTATTATTATAAAGCTCAACTCTCGGGCCAGCAGGTTCCTTATAGGTTTCTTGCTCAGGCAAGGTTCCCGAGGCATTTCCTTCCTTTCTTGGCTCACCATCCTCACTCTCTACGATTTTCTCTTTTTCTTTTAAAGATGGTGGAGTTACTTCTTTCCCACTTCTAGTCATGATCGCATTCAAATCCTTAGTATTTTTATCAGTGTTGCTTGGCAATCCTCCAAGAGGTCTAGTTGAGACTTGCTCAGCTAATTGTCCTATTTGGTGAGTGAGATTTTGGACTATGGCTTCTTGATTGGTTACCTTAGCATCGTTTTTCTGACAATATTGGCTAAAGTTACTGGCTAACTCAGCCATCGATTTTGAAAGTTGTCCCATATTGTCAGTAACAACATTTCTCAATTTTTCTATCGCAGCTTCCCAACCAAAAGTTTTAGTTTGCTGAGGTACATAAGTAGTAGGCGGTTTAGGTCCTTCTCCTGCATTGGGGTCACTATATCAGAATCCATGATGGTTGTGGTTAGGCTTATATCCTCCCCATTGATTTCCTTGTATCCCAATATAATTGGCTACTTCAGTACCAGCATTCTCACTTTGATGAGTCACTTCGATTCCTGTCCCTTTCTCTACTCTTGCCATCCTCTATTGCATTCCATCTACCTTATTGTTGATAACAGACAGTTGTTCTAAGATTTTGGTAGATGCACTATCCTCAAATATGTCAGCGGCCATCTTCACAGTAGCTATGTCATTGCCTCCCCATTGACTATTCATCGCTATTTGCTCCATCTTTCCTTGTGCCTCCTCAGGAGATAAAAGAACAAACGCTCCATTGCTGGAGGGGTCTACTCTAATTTTCTCAGTCTCTCTCAATCCATGGTAAAAAGTTTGCATTAAAAGCCAAAGAGAGATATCATGACGAGGACACTTTCTCATAGCTTCCTTAAAACGCTCCCAAGCTTGATCAAAACTCTCCCCAGGTTGTTTCTTAAATCCTAAGATATCTTGGTTTAACTTAAAGGTTTTTCCTAAAGGAAAATACTTATTCATGAATTTTTGCAACAATTGTTCCCAAGTAGTGATAGATCCAGCCTCTAAAGAGAGAAGCCATTGCATAGCTTTATCTTTCAAAGTGAAAGGGAAAAGCTTAAGACAAATGTTACCCTCCGGAATTAATTTTGGCTTCACTGTGCTAACAATTTCCAAGAAATTTGTCATGTGAACACCAAGATCCTCATTTTGGATTCCATGAAAAGTGGAATAGTTGGTCACCATTTGAATTAAATTAGGCCTAGGGTGATAGACTTCCGCAGGTTCTGGCGGTACTACGATAGCGGGAATGAATTGCTCAATAGTAGGTGTTGTATAACTTTGTAAAGTGCGCCTCACGGCTTGGTTTCAATTATTAGCATTAAGATTATTCGCATTATTAACATTATTGGCTTTATTAATAACTTGTTCAGGATTAAGTACCTGGTTTGGATTGTTCAGAACGCCTTCCATTTCTGCCTCAGATTCAGAATGCTCAGAATGATCGGTTGTATGTCCTTCTTCCAATTCGTGCTCGCTTTCCTCAAGATTTGGATCCTCTTCTCCTTGTTTAGCCAGTTCTCTAGCTAACTTCCTATTTCGCCTTGCAAATTTCTCTATTTCAGGATTATATGGCTCAAGCGGTTCTTCCAATTTCCGAGTTGCGATTGGTTTGAGAAAGATACAACTTATTTAAAATTCCTATTTGAAATTAAAATTTTTGAAATGAAGAATTCATAAAATGAAAACTTTCTTCGAGATTTCGTGTATTCTAGAGTTATTTATAGTTTCAATTTTCAATCTGTAGTCGTTGAGATTCATGGCAATTCGGATTACTAATTAAGTATAGCTATTCCATCTTCTTTTTTTCAAACTAATTGAAATGATTGAAGTTTTTTTATTTGGAATTGTCTTAGGTCTAATTCCTATTACTTTAGCTGGTTAAAAGGCTAGCCCTTTAACTAGACTATATACTAAAAACGAAAGTAGAAACTTTGTAAAACGAACGGAATGTAAAACCGCGCGGAAAAAGCGGCCGCCTCCGTGACGTGAGAGAGCTCATTGCCAATGAGACAAGTGCGATCAGGAGGCGCCCAGATTTGTTTTACGACACTAACAGGTTAATTCTATGCTACAAAAAATAATTAAACATACACTATTCACAATATTTACGGATTTACTTTTAATAAAATAAGCTATACTTGATTAATGACACGAGTCCCCGGCAACGGCGCCAAAACCTTGATGTCGGGTCAAGTAATAAAAATACTCAATACCTAAATAACACACTAGCAAGAGAACTAGGTTCAATCATAGTATAGTTAGATAGAGTCGAGGTCGATCCCACAGAGACTCAGCTTAAACGAAATAACGTAGAATTAAAATTGACACAATAGAAACACAAAACAAACAAATGACACAACGACACTAAGACACTTATTTTTTATAGGTTTTATAAATAATTAACAAACGGAACAGATAACGCTATTAGTAATTACTCCCCCATGCTATGTAGATTGACGACAAGACAAAACAAGACATTTAAGATTAATTATTCTGACTACGGGAGTCATCCCCTAAAATAGATCTAGCTCTGGGTAGGCCATCTAGATCACCGTGCCTCCAGTACGTAACTTCACATTTTTAGTCTCCGTCTCATATAACTTCTGACACAATTACAAAACTAGGGATGCCGGTATAAACCATAACCTCATCTAAGCAACATTCCTATGGTTCGGCGTACTTCTTAGACACCGATTCAATCTTTGTCCTAAGTAACAATCACTTTTTGGGTCTCATGTTAAATTACGTTGACAAATAATTACGTTGATCAAGTTTAATTACTCGTTTGAATTACAAAGCAGAGAACCTGACGTAGTCGAAGCCGTTCATAGACAAATCAAGAACATCACAGATCTCGCTACCAGCGAGACATAGGCTCGCTTCCAGTAAGCTCATATCTGAACCAGATTTGCTCGTGAAACGTTTTTTACATCTCAGATCTACATAAACATGGGTTCGTTAATTAACTACATCACGAAATCAATACACAAAACGACTACTCCATCACAAAATAAATTAGATCTACGAATAAAGATTGCATAATAGGGTAGACATTACCCTCGAAGACGAGCGTGATTCCCACTCCTCGATATGATCTCTAACCGGCGATTCTAACGACTCCGTAATGAAAGAACATAAAATAAAGAGAACATATATTGAAAATAAAACAAATGTTGTGAAGTTGTGTTTTTCTAAGGTGTTCTAGAGTGTGTCTAACAAAATTCGTGGCTGCTCCTTTATATAGAGACTTAGACCGACTTAAAGATATATTTGAAAACCCTAAAACGAGTAGAGATAACTCCCATCCGATCTCCCAGATTTCACGAACTCGCCCCCAGCGAATCCCCAGCTCACTGCCAGTGAGCCCACTGCTTTCTGATTGGCTCACTGGCTTTTCTTGTTCCTTACTCCACTTTTCGTGTTGCTTCGGTATTTATCTTCAATGCATTCCGATTCTGCCTTGATTTCTCTTGAGATTTACTCCCTCCGATAATAGATATCTTCCAATTTACCGCAATCTATAAAATCAATATTTATTGCACAGTAAATCATATTTAAATAATAAAAACAGATAAATACCAAATTATATCTTATAAATCACACAATACTAAATAATCAATATAAACATGTGATTTAATATAAAATATATATTATCAATCTCGATTTAAGGTCAACGTTGATGACATTTATGGGTATAATTTGACCATCATCGGACCTCTCATCTCTTATCTCCACAAGTTTTACGTCTCTAGAACCATAGGTCATCTTACAACTTTCTGGCCTATTGTCTAGGGGTTCTAAGATCTTAACAGTTACTACATCATTGTTTAACCTTAGAGTAATTTCCCTATTATCATAATCCATGATCACCCGGCTGGTCGCTAAGAAAGGCCTTCCTAATAGAACTGGGGAATTGGATCTTTCGGTACGTCTAAGACTGTGAAATCTATTGGGAATGTGAACCTTCTATCTTAATTGTGCAATTCATTGGCAAACCGGCAGACATATCTCTGGTTCGATCGACAACTGTCATGGACCAGGTTTGGTCCATAGTCACCTGAAGCTTAATTGTCTGACAGAGGGAAAAAGGAAGAATATTGCAACTCGAACCGGAGTCGCAAAGCCCTAAACCTACAGATACAACGTTGATTGAGATCGGGAGCCGAAACGTCCCGTGGTCTCCTAACTTCACTACAGTATCTGAGTCCGGGTAATCCTCACGCTCAGAGGACATTGTGTCTAGATCCTCTTCAAATTATCATCGGAATCGTAATCAGAAAATATATCAATCAATTCAATAGGAAACTCACATGGCCGATACATTTCATACTCTTTCGCGTTCTCTTTGGCTTCCTGTCTAAGTTCTTCTTTCTCCTTCTCCACTCGTTCTTATCCGCTTTGTATTGCTCTCTTACCTTTGAGCCTGGATACATGGAGATTGGTTTGATATTCAACACTCTACGAGGCATAGTGTTTGACTCGTCTTGCCTTTATCAACTCTTGCAGACTGAATATCCGAAGTGTCCTGAGATTCCTGTGAAAGAGACAAAAGAAAACAAAGAAAATGATTAGCAATCTTCTGCTTCAGTTGGGATTAGACCCAACTGTTGCGGACCTACTAACAAAACTAAGAAGGATATACAAAGAAACACAAAGGCTGTCAGAACTTGATTTTCTGACCCTCGGTAAATCGGGGGCAACCCACGGTAAACCGGGCTCAGAATTTCTTATTTTGGAAGTAAAACGATTTAGGTTTATTTCAGGACGACTCAAAAAGACAAATCAAAATAAAAAAACAGCCTCTTAAATAAAGTTAAAAACGTTTATTCTTGAAATTGGCCATTGTCCCCGGTAACGGTGCAAAAAACTTGATCGCGCTTGTAAGTCTCTTGATACTAGAAAGTGTACCAGGTCAATCGTAGTATAGCAAAGGCAAATCAAGGTCGATCACACAGAGACAACGCAACTCAAGTATAAATGAGTCTAACGTAATTAAGAGAACAAATATGATCATTGACCAACAATAAACATAAAAGATACTTGGTATTCCTTCCCCATCCCCACCTACCTACTAACTTGGTCTAGCAAATCCTTATGTTTATTTCCCCACATAATTTCCTTAAACCAATCGAACGTTTTAATTCAGTTTTAGCTACAGGTGCATCTCCTATTCCTATCTACTCCATTGTAAGGACATTAGAGAATCTATACGCAACTAACGTCCTTCGTTGGTGGCATTAGCCCATACATAGTAAGAACTAAAGATGCCGGCACGAGACCAAAAACCTCCCTAAGTGGCTATCGACACTGACTAGCACATTCCTGAGGATCCATCAAGACAATGTCCTAACTAACACTTCACCTTGCAAGTCCTTCGTGTTAATTTACGAATACAATAAGCAGATGGGCCAGATCTAACATACTGTTAATTAAACCTGTTGATCCACTTAGCTGATGCCGAACCTGCATATTAGGGTTTGTAAATATTGCCTCAGTAAACCGGTAGAGACCGCCGGTTTACCGGGTGTGGCGTTTCCTATTTCCGGATCTACATTGTTTCGTTCTAAGTAATTCAAGTAAATCATGGGTTTGTGAAACATGCAGATTAACTATAACACGTAAATACAAGCAGATCTACCATAAAAAAGACCTAAAGGAACGTTCAAGCTATGGATATCTAGCTTGATCTACTCAAGCTAGAGATTGCGTAGATCTACATTGTTTCGTTCAAAGCTTTGAACGTTCATTTATGTATTTTTTATGGTAGATCTGCTTGTATTTACGTGTTATAGTTAATCTGCATGTTTCACAAACCCATGATTTACTTGAATTAATTAGAACGAAACAATGTAGATCCGGAAATAGGAACGTTCAAATCTTCAACTATGGATATCTAGCTTGATCTACTCAAGCTAGAGATTGCGTGTAGGGGACGAAACCAGAAAATAAATCACCAAAAGCTTATAAGAATTTTATTTCCTCAAATTGTATAAAATCTATCAAAGTATTATGGTGCTTACTTACAATCAGTTTCTGCAGCTTTTTATAGATGTTACATCCGACTTATGACTCAATAAAACCCAAACCGACCTAGTTGAGGTGGCAGACAACAGTTTCTTGTCCTCTAAATTCTCGGTAATCCGAACATGGGCTTTGGTAAACCGGCCCAACTCTTCATCCCTTTTTCTAGAAGATTTCTTCCTAGACTTCATTCTCTTGGCCCAATGTCTTTTCTCAATCCAGATCCATCCTTAGATGCTCCAGACTTTGGTACATCCTAAAAAATGTATAAAACAAGACAAAACAGTACAAAATCTATGGGATAATAACATAGATGCAGAATCATGATCCTAGGAACATACACATTGCATTTAACATATCTTCCTTATGATAACGAGCCTATTTATCCTTTCTTGAGCATGATTCGGGGCAAATAAATGTATAATTAATGGTACTATTTAGGGCATTATCAAGAGCGTCTGCTCATCTATTCAGAGATCGAAGAACCTGCTCGATCTACAAACTTTGGAAATCTTTTAGCTAGGCCCGAGCTGTAGCCAGGTATTTCATCATTCAATCTTCCTTTGCTTCATATTCTCCTTTCACATGGTTGACGACCAGTTAGGAATCATTGTAAACATGCAAATTCTATGCCCTAAGTTTGGCCGCTTGGTTGAGATCGATAATTAGTGCTTCATACTCGGCCTCATTGTTAGTGGCCTGAAAACTGAACGCAAAGCGTAGGAAAATTGTTATCCTTTAGGAATAACAATTAGGAGACCTGCCCATGCCTCCTCTTTGCTTGATGCTCTATCGATGTATAATGTCCACTGTTCGGATTTGCATCTCGGCTATTCTTGGTCAATGTTAATGGATGTTCCTTCAGCTAAAAATTCAGCTAAGGCTTGAGCTTTGATCGCAGTTCGAGGATGGAAATCCATGTCGTATTCCACCAGCTCTACCACCCATTTTGCCAATCGTCCTAAGGTTTCTGGTCGGGCCAACACTTGTTGAAGTGGTTCGTCCATAACCACAACAATCAGATGGGCTAGTTTCCTAGAAGCGTGAACCGGGGCCACTGTTAGCTTTTTTGCATTAGAATATTAGATGTCGGGTCCATGGAGTGCTTTGCTCATGTAGAAAATTGGTCTCTGTGTGTTGTAGTATTCTCAGACCAGAACCGCACTAATGGCCTCATCGCACACTGATAAATAAACCGAAAATGTGTTTCCTTCCGGAGATGAGGTTAGGGTTGGCAGATCAGCCAAGTAGGACTTTAGGTCCTAAAAGGATTTTTGGCATTCCTCAACCCATTGAAATGGGCTTGCTTTCCTTGGTATTTTAAAGAATGGAAGGGCGTGTTGCACCGACCTATATAGGAATCTGTTCAGAGCAGCCATTCGCACTGTCAACCTCTGGACCTCTTTAATATTTTTTGGCGGAGGCATGGTCCGCAATGCATCAATCATGTTTGGGTTTGGCTTTAATTCCCTCATTGAATATCATGTATCCTAGGAAGTTGCCTGATATGACCCCGAATATGCATTTCTTTGGATTAAGCTTCATTTGAATCTTCCGAAGCTCCTCGCAAACTTCTCTCACATCAGTTAGGTATTGATTGAGGGACTTGCTCTTAATTAGAAGGTCATCCGTGTATTCCTCCATAAACTTGCCGATTTGATCTTTAAATATCTTGTTGACTGCCCTTTGGTATGTTGCGCCGACGTTTTTGAGGCCAAAGGGCATAGTTATATAGCAAAATGTTCCAAACTCTATTCCAAACGAAGTATTTTCTGAATCTTGAGGGTCCATGGTGATCTTATGGTACCCTTTATAGGCATCTATGAAAGAAAACACTTCGAAATCCATGGTTGAATCAACGAGGCGATCTATCTTGGGCAATGGATAACAATCTTTAGGGTACACTTTGTTGAGGTCGGTGAAATCCACACACATCCTCTAACTACCATCTAGTTTCTTGACTAGGAGTGGATTGGCTAACCAATCGGGGCATTCCACTTCTCGGATGATGTTGGTGTGGAATAACTTAGTTACCTCCCTTTCGATTGCAACAATTCATTCATAGGCGAAGTGTCTCTTCTTTTGCTGAACTAGTTTCATGTCTGGATTTCCATTCAGTTTATGTAGGGCCAACGTTAGGGACAGGCCTAGCATAACTTTAGTTTTCCAGGCGAAAACATCTCGGAACTTCTTCAAGAGGTCGATGAGCTGCTAGCTGACCAGGTATCTAGGAGGTAATAGTGATAGTCAGGCCTACTTGACCTTTCCAAAGGTTGACCTCTTCCACCATGTGATCCAAGGACAAACTTTCCTCGTCTCCTGGAAGCAATTCTTCGATAATAACTTGTTGTACCATCATTTTTCCATTTTTGGTGGCCGTATAACAACTCTTAGCTACATCTACATCACTTTTGATTTCTACAGAACTCTCAATTTCAGGGAACTTCAAGCTGATGTGGGCTAGTGAGATTACAGACCAGAGGTCAATCAATGCTGGTCTGATCATGATGATGTTATAGGAAGATGGGGGTTTAACGACAACGTAACTCACCAGTGGATGAACTAGGGGCCTGGCCAGGCCGAACAGCGGACATGAGACAAGTGTCCGCTCAGAATCTTTCAACTACATTGCTTGGAATGCATAATAGTAGAGCACGTTTACCGCACTTCCGGTATCCACGAAAATCCGTTTTACTATGTTCTAGTGCATTATTGCTTCAATTACAAATCTCTCATCATTCGTTACCTAGGGAAGAGGATCCCTTGAACTGAAGGTCACTTCTCTATAGATACGCTGGCTTTTGTTGGACATTGAAGGGCCAATAGACCTGCTACTGTCCTTTTCCATATCTAGAACCGTGTTGTTCACCCCTGGAGATGGTGTTAACAATGTTGACCGGTTCATTGTCAATCTACCGGTTCATGTTTCGGAATTGACCTTCCGCCGAATGTGATTTATTTTGCAAGCACGAACCCTGACTCGTTGATTTATCCAGAGTTTTCTTTGCCATCATGATGTCGAAAATCTTTGAACAAATTTTCCAGCAGGAGACCCTCCTTCTAGCGCCAATTGCCGAAGTTGGATTTATCGGATAATGAATCTGGGCTATATTATCCAAGTGACAATTTATTCAAGATCTAAAACATGAATGGGTATGAATGTGGGGTGGTTTGTGTAATGTTTAGACTGAGCCTGAGATAATTGTTGGTCCCAGAGAAGGGTGAAAATATAGTCGGAGGGGGGTGAATAACTATATTGGAGTTTCAAAAACTTTTCTTTTTTAAAAAGCTTTTGGGCAGTAGATAAGTCCCTTATTAATGATTTTTTCAAAGTGGTTCAAGCACACGCAGAATATAAATAAAGTGCAGTAAAGAAATGTTGTAGAGTAGAGTGCTGTAGGTAAATGAACACAAAGGTTTAAAGTGGTTCAGGGTGGTGTAATCCCCTAATCCACTCTTCTATTGTGATGATTGGAGGAATTCACTATTGTCTTTCACCAATACAATAGTTATGATTGTCCTTGGCTACACAAGCTTCACAATCTCCAGACTATCACTCCCTGGCTATAAAAGCTTCAGTGACTCAGTCTTCCACATTGCTCCTTGAGAACAAATCCTTCAGGAGCTATCACATCAACGGTGAAATTCCATCTCAGACAATCTGATTCAATTGCTTCAGTTTGGTGTGAATTGGATTCACAGAGGCTTGACCAGACTCAGTACTTGATATAGATTTGATGCTCTGTTTTCTGAGTTGATTTTCTAGATATATCTTTTCAGTTCAGAAAGAAGGTGATGTGATCGCAGATGAGACGTTGTGGCTTGGAGCCTATTTATTTTCTCCACATTGTTTCTGTGGCAGATTTTAGTACACTTTTATTATTGTTTATTAGGTTGTTTTTTAATATTTCTATTATTTATTTTTGCCCCACATCGGTTAGGAGCTATTTTATTTCTTTTATTATAGCCTATAAAAAGGCTTTAGTTGTAATCTTTTTTGGATAGATAAATTTGGATATATTATATTTGAAGCTTTTAAGCTTTGGTGAGTTTTCTCACGGTGGTTTTGGTGGATTCCAAACCGTTGTTTGGTAGATTCCAAACGGGACTTATCGATGTTGTGGTGTCGTCCATTATAACAAGGTTTTTTGTTCTGAGTGTGGTGATCTTTCATTATACCCGGGCAGTCCTCGGCATCTCGGATCCGATTCAATTTACGGATCACATCAGTTTGTATCAGAGACATACACTGACGGTATCCAAATATCCATTGTATTTCTTTTTCATTAATTCTTGCATAATTTATTTTCTTTCAATCCTGTCTTGTTCCTCCGTTGTTGTCCTTTCCATCTCAAAACCAAAAAAAATCGCAGCTTTCTTCTGTTGCAGTTGTTGATCTTAAAAAAATAATAATAATACTTTTTTTTTTCAAGCCCTTAGCGTCTCTTTGCACTAAAAAAATTTTAAAAAAATTAAAAAAAAACACATTACCAGCCTACCAGCCCCTTTTTTTCCTCCTTGCATATTCATAGTTAAAAAAAAATTTAAAAATTCATCCTGCTTCTTTTCCTTTGTGCTGTCGTATTCTTGATGAAAAAAAATTCCAGCCATTTATTTTTTTGTTCCTACGTGTTCTATTCCGATAAAAAAAAAATTGAATCTTTTTTTTTCCAGCCCTCCACTTTCGATTCTTGCATTACCAAAAATAAAAAATAAATCAATAAATCTTTGCCGAATACTTTTTTGTTTGGGATATTCTGGATATTTGGCGTGTGCTACTTATTGGTGAATTTTGATTTTCAATAATGTCAAAGAAGAGTCATATGGATGTCTATTTTTGGAATTTTCATGATATGATGAATCGAAATTTGGAGAAAATAGAACGGCGTTTTGATGATATGATTGATGATATGATGACTCAATTTCATGATACATTAAAAGAAAGAGGTGGTGGTAGAGGTCGTCGTGGTGGTAGAGGTCATCGTGGTGGTAGAGGTAACCGTGATGGTACAGATATGTGTTGGACAATCTTATTCATAAACAAAAGAAAAATTACAAAGAAACGAATAACAACAATGCAAATTACAATTGCAAAGAAAACAGAAAAAGATATATGATCCGAGCCCTGTGTTGCAAACAGTTTCCTTAAGACTAATTCGCCCCCTCACCTTCGTGTGCCGTGAGCTTCAGGCGGGACGTTAATCTCCCAGATAGAAGAGATAGCAATGACAGGAAGCACAACGCCTTCAATTGCTTAAGAACCTTGTAGTTTGAACTCTCGGCCATAAGTAAGTAAAGAGTTAAGAAGAAGCGATTCTTTGGTATGTTCAAACCTTATTTTTAATCGAACAAAAGAGTCATTTAAATAGGCTTTATTCGTAGAGGATAGCTAGAAGGCGATGGAATATGAAGTGGAGCGACCTCGACTTCATTATTTGAAATGAATGTCATTAAAGCTCGAGTGGAGCAGTACGCGGCATCGGCGATATGCCATAAGTGTTGTCAGTTGGAAGGTCACAGTATCAATATCAGCATATGCAGTATCACTCTGAATTTTCAGCATTCAGTTCGGAAAAATAAATGTTCAGGTTGCAAAACCGAACCTTCACTGGGAGCCTATGAATCGAGTTGCATTCGTGTCCGCAGGACGTGCGCTCGCACACAAGTTCAAGCCGAAATCCGGATAGATTTGCACCCCCCCTGCGCCCGCGTAGAGAACGGTGTATAAAGTTGGTAAATTCTTACCACTACACTAATACAACATCATATATATATTGGCTCTTTTCCTTCCTTCCTTCCAATGTGGGAGAAATTGGTTTCCCCAATTTTCCCTTTATTACTAACACTTTCCATTCACCACTTAGGCCCAATAGGCCCAATATGACATATCATTTAACACATCCATTTTAACCATCATTTTCCAACAATCCCCCACATGAATGGAATAGTGTTTAAACCCTAGCAAAGGCTCTAAGAATGAAATTGAGAGTTCGGTGGTAGATCAATGCATAGGATAGGTAGGTGTGACCCTTTGAACCTTCCCTTGATTAAATATGTTTACTTTACTGGCTGACTAGTAGACGCGATGTCCTTGAACTATTCTGCCGTTAATGTAAATGATGACATATCAACCACACTGCATCTACCTATCAACATAGGTTCTTGCGGTTATGTCCATTTTGGCCGTGGACATCTGCCTGGTTTAGTAAGAGTTTCTAAGAATTGCGCCCTCACAATTCCCTTTGAAGCGGCCCCTCTTCTCTCTTACATAGGTGATTCTGTAATTCAGAATTTTCTCAAAATATTCTTCTTACACAAATCATTAAAAGCTCTTCTGTGAGCTTATCCTCATTCAATCTCACTGTTTCTTTATCTTAGGAATGAGATTGAGGGTTACCCCCCACAGTGACTTTACTTTGGCAATTAGGTTTTCCCATTGAACCAAGATCTTGGGATCTCCAATCTACAAGGTTGGGTTTTCCTTCGCAAAAGTTTTATTCCATGGGCTTTAGTCTCATTCCTCTTGATGATTTAGCAACTAGCTCTCTATTTAACCCTTTGGTTAGCGGATCCGCAAGATTATCCTCTGACTTAACATAGTCTAAGGTAATCGTACCAGTTGAGAGTAGTTGTCTAATGGAATTATGTCTTCGGCGTATGTGCCTAGACTTACCATTATACATTATATTCTGTGCTCTTCCAATCGCTGATTGGCTGTCACAGTGAATACATATTCCTGGCACTGGCTTCGGCCATTGAGGAATATCCTTTAGGAATTGATGCAACCATTCTGCCTCTTCCCCACATTTATCCAATGCCACAAACTCAGATTCCATTGTGGATCTGGTTATCACGGTTTGTTTGGAAGATTTCCAAGACATGGCTCCACCGCCTAACGTGAATACAAAGCCACTTGTGGATTTTGAATCCTTTGAATCTGAAATCCAATTTGCATCAGTATATCCTTCTATAACAATTGGTTCTCTTGTATAGTGAAGGCCATACTTACGAGTATATCTTAAGTATCTCAGTAACCTCACTATAGCTTTCCAATGTTCATGACTCGGATTACTAGTATATCTACTTAGCTTGCCAACAGCGTAAGCGATATCCGGTCTAGTACAACTCATTAAGTACATTAGACTTCCAATGATCCTTGTGTACTCTAATTGAGATACACCCTCACCTTTATTTTTGAACAAAGGTTGACTTTGATCTATTGGAGTTCTAGCTTCATTTGAGTCATCTTTATTGAATTTTTCCAAGATTTTATCAATATAATTAGATTGACTCAAAATGAGACCATTAGAATTTCTTGTAATTCTAATTCTCAATATCATCTCTGCTAAACCCATATCTTTCATTTCAAATCTGGCGTTTAACATATCTTTGGTAGATTTGATCTTCTTATCATTACTACCAACTATCAGCATGTCATCCACATAAAGACATAAGATGACATAGCCATCTTTTGTTTCTTTCATGTAAATACATTTATCACATTCATTAGTTTTGAACCCTTTTTCAAGCATAACATGATCAAACTTTTGATGCCATTGTTTTGGTGCTTGTTTTAAGCCATATAATGACTTAACCAACTTACACACTTTCTTATCTTGTCCTGGACTAGAAAAACCCTCAGGTTGTTCCATGTAGATTTCTTCTTCTAAATCTCCATTTAAGAAAGCGGTTTTCACATCCATTTGATGTACTTCTAAATTACGCAAAGCGGCTATAGCAAGTACCATCCTAATGGAAGTTATTCTCGTCACTGGAGAATATGTGTCAAAATAATCAAGACCTTCTTTTTGACTATAACCTTTTATTACTAGTCTGGCCTTATATTTATCAATAGATCCATCAGGTTTCTTTTTCCTCTTAAAGATCCATTTTGATCCTAGTGGCTTACTGTCACGACCCAAAATCCCACATTGCTAGCTTGTGGGAATTGGGATTAGTATTTAAGAGTGAGGGAATAATGGATTTGATAACTTGGGTTAACCATTTTAGACCAAGCGAGGACGACGGTCTAAGTAGTTACCAGGTCCATTATGCCCCAAGTAGCGCACCCAGGCCCGCAGTTTCTGGGGCGTTACAGTTGGTATCAGAGCCGACTACCAGACGGATCTAGATTCTGATGATGCCATCGGTGCTATGGAGTCGATTTTCAATGAAGAAAGATACCCACAAAATGATTACATGAGATCAAACTAGTCTTTGCAATCTTTGGATGGAGATACAAGTGTTGTGTATGATGACTCGGATTCTTTGAAACCGACTCTGAGATTTACTTTTACAAGTCAAGCGTTTCCTGCATGGAAATCCAGGAAGGAAATGATGATACCAATATATTCCATACTGAGGTTCAACTCCTCAAAAACCGAAGATTTTGCCACGTGGCAGCGTATCATCCGCCTGGATGCTATACGAGCTAACACAGAATGGATATCGTTTTCACCATCTCAAGCTGCGGTACAAGATGACAGAGAGCACGACGTTATGCAGAATCTGTTGGGTTAAAGGACTATGATCATCTAGAACCATGCCGGATATTTCATGCTGCTCGTCTAGTTGCCATACTCAAGCCTATGCTCTTTACGATCCAGAAATCGGTTACTGTCAAGGAATGAGTGATTTGCTATCTCCAATAATAGCTGTAATGACAGAAGACCATGAAGCTTTCTGGTGTTTTGTAGGGTTCATGAAAAGGCTCGTCATAACTTCCGGCTTGATGAAGGAGGAATTAGACGGCAACTAAAGATTGTTTCAAAATCATAAAGCACAAGGATTCTCATCTGTATAAGCATTTAGAAAAGCTTCAGGCAGAGGATTGCTTTTTTGTTTATAGAATGGTGATGGTTCTGTTCGGAAGGGAGTTGACTTTTGAACAAACAGCATGCTTATGGGAGGTAATATGGGCAGATCAAGCTGCTATCAGGGCTAGTTTGGGAAATTCAGCTTGGAAACAACACGCACCGCCAACAGAGGATTTACTCTTGTATGCCATTGCAGCTTCTGTTTTGCAAAGGAGGAAGCTGATAATTGAGAAGTATAGTAGCATGGATGAGATTGTGAAGGAGTGTAATAGCATGGCTGGTCATCTAGATGTCTGGAAGCTTCTTGATGATGCACACAATTTAGTAGTAACCCTCCACGATAAAACATAAAAAAAAAAAAAAAAAAAAAAAAAAAGAGAGGAGTTAAATATCCTACGTTGATGTCTGCTGATTAATTGTTTGAGGTGGTGTTTGGATGTAGCAATGGCTAGTAACTCTTGCACCCGCAAAAATCTTTGGGGTTAGAGTGTGTGTGTGTGTGCAACAAGACTTGCAATGGTTTTCTGATGCCACTGGACACTAGAACTTTTCTTATGTGTTCTGCAACAAGTTTTTTTTTTTTTTTTTTTGGTTTCTAAGACAGTTTGTTTAGCCTTCAAATTCCTCTACTACCTTGTACCATGTGGATTGCATTTTCATATGGATATCATAGGTTAAGGAAGAGATGATTTGGAAGGATATATATATAGTACACTGTCATTTGATATAACCTTGTTCGTATAACGGTTGAACTCATTTTTTTTTTTTTATTATTGATTTTTTCTCTATGGTTTGTCATGTTTGCTTAAAAAATCAGAAAGGAGGATATTGTTCTGTTTGTTTACTCATTACTTCTCTTTTGGAGGGGCTATGTTTGCCGCATGAAAAAGTACCGCAGGCTATATTTACTCCATACAATATAGACAAATTTTATTATACAACCCTTGTAAAAAGTGGTATCAGAGACGTTCGACTCCAGGACCACCACCTAAAATGAACCTTAGGAATAACTTCACTAAAATAAGCACAGTGAGGATGTGTGGGGTAGGTATTGAGTCCTATGTATGGATTGTATGGTATGTTCCGATGTATGTGGAAATGTGGCTGTGTGTTGAAATTATTTTGGGCAACAAGTGTAACTATATGTGAAAGTATTTTGTGGCATAGTATATGTGATAATTGAATAAAGGATTGTTTATTTTTGTACAAGCCCGGTACAAGCCCGAACTTCGAGGACGAAGTTTTGTCTTAAGGGGGGGAGGATGTAACATCCCGAATTTTTTTTGACTTCCTAACTGATTGGTAAAAGATTCAATTACTTGGAGGATTTTTGGTTGTTAATTAAATGGAGGGGTTTATGGATAATTAAAAAGGATTTTTTTTATATGAGTTAATTCCCTTAATTAAAAGAAATTACCCCTTTTGACAATTAAAAGTATTTATATTTCCTTTTTTCTGATTTCCTCCCTTCTCCCCAAAACACACGTGAAACCCTACCCCCTTGCCCTTGCCGCCGACTTTTCTTGAGAGGAAGAAGGAGAGAAAAATCTCTCCTTGGTGTTGAGAAATAATTCGTCGTCGTCGTCGTTGATTCGGATTTCGTAGAAGATCAATTCTAGCGTAGTAACAAAGGTTTTCATAAGTGCAACGTCACCGGTAAGAATATTTCTATGGTTTGCGTTTTCGTTTGGTTTAAAAGAGGAAGTTTTAAGTAATATGTAGGGTGTGTATGGTTTTGGATGTTTGGTATTGTTGTTCAAGGTTTATTAAGCGTAATTGAAATTTACATTTGGTGTGTTTTAGAGTGTTTAAGGGGCTGTAATTGTGTTTTGAAACAGAAAATATAATGCTGCAAATTTTGTGAAGATGTGGTTATGTTTGGGACAATGTTTTGGGGATGTTAAGTATCCATATTGGTATGTTTTTGCTTTGGTTTAAAGTCTATGGAGGTTATGGTACTTTTAGGTAAAGAGATTCTGTGTTTTGCTGTGTTGGTTGCTGGTTTTTGGGTTAGAATCGCTTTGGAAATCGTATTGAAGTTTTTAGGGTTCGAGATGAAACCAGGTGGGACGGGCGTCAGATCTTACAGGACGGGCGTCGCTTGGTTTCGATTCGACGGGCGTTGGATTACTCGGACGGGCGCCTGGAAGGGTTATTTTGATTGAGAATGTAAATGTTTTGGGTGGACGGGCGTCTGGACTATCTGGACGGGTGTCTGAGGTGCTAAATTTGGTTCAGGATGTAACAGGTCTTAGTGGACGGGCGTTTGAGTTTTTGGACGGGCGTCCAGTAGAACTTTAGGACGGGCGTCCAACCCTCCAAACGGGCGTCCATTCTGTTTTAGTTTCCTTCTTTGTTAGTCGATGTTCAACTTATGCGCAAGTCTTGGAAGTCATGTTTGATGAGTCAGGGATTTTGATATCAAAGTAGGATTTGGATGTGGGGCATTGAAGTTCGTAGACCCGTAGTGGTTGGGCCGGATAGGGTAGCTCCCGAAGCCGGGCACCCGGGAAGGTTTCCTTACGACTTTAATGACCTTAACGTATTTGGGGAGTTGCAGACAGTGGTGTGGTCGGGCCGGATAGGGTAGCACCCCAAGCCGGGAACCCGGGAAGGTTTCCTTGCACCCCAGTACGTGATGGTCCATTTTAATAATGGTACCACTGGTTGACCTTTAGGATCCTCCTCTTTAGGGGTTTACCCTTTTGAGGGATGTGCACATTCGGGACCTTTAGGTATGGATAGTTGTGATGTATTGTATCCTTTATAAATTGGTCGTACCTTTCATGGGTTAGTTTAGTCCTCGGTTAACCTGAGTGGGTTGGTTTTGACATATGGTTTGAAAGTTTTACTTTCTTTGTAGCTTGGGTTTTTGAATGTTAGTGGTGTTTCGAGTACGTGGTTTACGAAAGCATGGTTGAACAAGTGCACGATCTTATTTTGCATATACTGGATTTATTCTTACTCAACTTTATAGTTGACGGTTTTACTTTTGTTTAACCCTGCTATGATCCATTTATGGGGAGCAGATTCTTAGCAGGTATGTCTTTGGATGATTGCTTGTTGCTGGGATGGTGCGGGAATTTGAGAGCCACGTAGTCACAGTCACACGCTTTTCATTTTGTTGGATGTTAAATATTTAAGATTTTTAATTACGTTTCCGCGTATATTTCATTTTCTTCAGGATACTTGTATTCACTTTAATACTTTCTTTTAAAATAATGAATGGTGAATGTTTATTTTCTTTCTGTTGTGGAATGTTGCATGTTACCGCCACGACTGTGTGTCGTGATGAGTGGCACTACGGTGACCAATACCGGCGGCCGACGGGATTGGAAACCGGGGTGTTACACTTACATCCTGGAGGTAGATCAACTAACTCCCAAGTATGATTTTGCAATATAGAGTCTATTTCACTATTTATTGCTTCTTTCCACATTGGACCTTCAGAAGAAGTTGTTGCTTCTTTAAAGCTTTGAGGATCTGTCTCTATCATATAAGTGATAAAATCTTCACCAAAAGATTTTTTAGTCCTCGACCACTTGCTTCTTCTTGGCTCAACCTCAGTTGGCACTTCTTCATTTACTTGTTCAGAAGGGTGATCCTGAACATGAACACGCTTTAATGAACTAGGTTCATTTGTTTTAGCCGGGAATACATTCTCAAAGAATGATGCATTTCTCGATTCCATTATCGTATTTTTATGTATTTCAGATTATCGACTTATACACAAGAAATCGATAAGCACTAATTCTTGTTGTGTGCATATCCAATGAATATACAATCAACGCTTTTGATCCTATCTTTACTACTTTGGGTGTAGTACGAGCACCTTTGCAAGGCACCCCACACTTTCAAGTATTTGTAAGAAGGTGGTTTACCTTTCCACGATTCATAAGGAGTTTTCTCTTGTTTCTTTCGGGGTATCTTATTTAAAAGATAATTGCTAGAAAGGATAGCTTCCCCCCACAAGTTTTGTGATACTCCTGAACTCAACAACATTGAATTCATCATTTCTTTCAATGTTCGATTTTTTCTTTCAGCAACTCCGTTCGATTGTGGTGACCATGGCGCGGTTATTTCATGAATAATCCCATGTTCGGCACAAAAATCACTTAGTGGTGCCAAGTATTAACCACCTCTATCGCTTTGGAGTATTTTGATCTTTTTTCCATGTTGATTCTCAACTTCTTTTACGAATAGAATAAATTTATCTATCGCTTCATATTTTCCTTTTAACAAGTATACATAGCAATATTTAGTGCAGTCATCGATAAAGGTAATAAAATAATTATTTCCGCCTCTCGATTGCACAATTTTAAGATCACACACGTCACTATGTATTAGTTCGAGTGGTTGCGTATTTCTTTCAACATTTTGAAAAGACGCTCTTGTTAATTTTGCTTCAACACAAGTTTCACACTTATGTTCTTTATCAATTTCGAATTTGGGGATATATTTTAGACTTATTAATCTACGCAGGGAATCGTAATTAACATGTCCTAGTCTACCATGCCATAAGGAAGGTGACTCAACCAAGTAAGCAGAACCGGAAATATTATTATTAATATTGTTTGGCTTAATAGCCATTACATTCAGCTTCACCATGCCATTACATGCATACCCCTTACTGACATACATACCACTCTTAGTTAAAGTAAATTTGTCGGACTCTAAAACAAGACGGAAGCCATTTTTATTCAATAGCACTCCAGACACCAGATTCTTACGCATATCCGGGACGTATAGCACATTCTTCAGAGTTTGATGCTTGCCGAAGTCATCTTGTAATCACTTCTCCTTTTCAGTGTAGCGTAGTAGCCGAGTTTCCATGAACAAAGTCTCATTACCTTGAACCGACTCGAACTTAGTAAACACTTCCACTGTCGAGCATATGTGCCTTGTAGCTCCTGTGTCTACCCACCATTCTCTAGGATTTGAATCCACCATGTTCACCTCGACACAACCAAGACAAAGATCAATATCTTCCATGCCTTGAACAATATTTGCTTTGAAACCTTCTTCTTTGGTAGCTTGCAATCAGCAGATTTGTGACCAATCTTGTCACAATTGAAACATTTCCCTTGGAACTTAGGTTTTTCAATGCCACCTTTCGGTCCCAATTTAGCTTTTGGTCCCGTTTTTGATTTCTTAACAAACTTGTTCTTTTTCGAACGTTGGCCATGTTCTACCATGTTGGCCCTTGCAAGATTCTGAGAGTAATTTCCTCTTTTATCAGATTTCTTATTGTCATCTTCAATACGAAGCCTAACAACAAGATCTTCCATGCTCATTTCCTTTCGCTTATGCTTAAGGTAATTCTTGAAATCTTTCCACGCATTTGGTAATTTCTCAATAACACAAGCGACTTGGAAAGTTTCACTAAGCTCCATCTTTTCAGCTTGAATCTCGTGAAGAATCAACTGAAATTCTTCCACTTGTTCCATGATTGGTCTAGAGTCCACCATCTTGTACTCCAAGAACCTGCCAACGACAAATTTCTTTGTACCTGCATCTTCGGTTCTATACTTTTTATCTAGTGCCTCCCACAATTCTTTTGCACTCTTTTTATCACAATAAACATCATACAATGAGTCACATAAACAATTCATTACATAATGTCTACAAAGATAATCAGATTGTTTCCATTCATCCATGGCAAACAGAAAATCTTGATCTGGCTCCCCTTCTATTGTTGGTGGATCCTCAGTTAGGAACTTTGCCAGACGCAAAGTTGTGAGATAGAACATCATCTTTTGTTGCCATCTCTTAAAATTCAGCCCATTGAATTTTTCAGGCCTCTCATGCTGATTCATAGGAGCAACACCTCGATTTGGCACTTGTTGCACCATTGCCAAAGAATGAGTCTGACCATCAGCACCATTCTGAGCCGTACTGGTTGTCATTTCTGAAATTTAACACACAAATTGATTAAATTTCCTTTGAACAATTTATAGAACAATTTTTAATTGAACTATACTCAATTCAACCCAAACAGCTTGGTTTTAATGAAACAACTCATTTTTAATAATCAGCTCGTTTAAAATTCAGCTCGTTTAAGAAACTAAATAGCCCGTTAAAACAGCTATTTAAATTCAGCTTCATTAAAAACAGCTCGTTTTAAACACTCAGCTCGTTTTAAAATAAAAACCAGCTCATTTTTACACACCTCGATTCGCTTTCTTCAATTACAGAAAACTGAATCTTTTCAAACTCATTTCAAACATAGAATGTAGGAATTCAGTTTGATGAATCTCGAAACTATTCACAAGAAGAACTTGTTCGATCCGACACAGTTATACAAACTGTTCGTTCTTAATTCTTTCCGTCAATGAACAAGAATTATCAGAGTTAGTCTTAAGATTGTTGGACAATCTTATTCATAAACGAAAGAGAAATTACAAAGAAACGAATAACAACAATGCGAATTACAATTGCAAAGAAAACAGAAAAGGATATATGATCCGAGCCCTGTGTTGCACACAGTTTCCTTAAGACTAATTCGCCCCCTCACCTTCGTGTGCCGTGAGCTTTAGCGGGACGTTAATCTCCCAGGATAGAACGGATAGCAATGACATGAAGCACAATGCCTTCAATTGCTTAAGAACCTTGTAGTTTGAACTCTCAGTTTTCATAAGTAAAAGAGGTAAGAAGAAGCAGATTTCAGCCTTATTTTTAACTAAACAAAAAGAGTCTGTTTAAATAGGCTTTATTCTGTAGAGGAGAGCTAGGAACTGATGGAATATGAAGTGGAACAGCCTCAGCTTCATTATTTCGAAATGAATGTCATTAAAGCTCAGAATTGGAATAGGCACAGCATCAGCATATGCCATAAGTGTTGTCAGTTGGAAGGTCACGGTATACGCACAGTATCAATATCAGCATATGCAGTATCACTCTGAATTTTCAGCATTCAGATCGGAAAAATAAATGTTCAGGTTACAAAACCGAACCTTCACTGGGAGCCTATGAATCGAGTTGCATTCGTGTCCGCAGGACGTGCGCTCGCACACAAGTTCAAGCCGAAATCCGGATGGATTTGCACCCCCCTGCGCCCGCGTAGAGAACGGTGTATAAAGTTGGTAAATTCTTACCACTACACTAATACAACATCATATATATATTGGCTCTTTTCCTTCCTTCCTTCCAATGTGGGAGAAATTGGTTTCCCCAATTTTCCCTTTATTACTAACACTTTCCATTCACCACTTAGGCCCAATAGGCCCAATATGACATATCATTTAACACATCCATTTTAACCATCATTTTCCAACAATATGGTTAACAAAACTTCTACATAGTCGTTTTCTGTTTTTTGCGGTCATTATAAAGGAAGTGGTCATCACTGTATGATTGCCCTGATTTATTGCAAGAACTACGTAGAATCGACGAGGAAGCTCATTCAAAACGTGAATCAGCAAAGGACAAAATATTTGGTTGAAGCGGAAAACGATGAAGATAAGTGTCCGGTTGAGCTGAATCTTGCGAATGAGCCACGAGTTGCGGGGTTGGATGATGCACATACACCAACATTTGTGGTTGAGAATGGGGCGGATGAGATAGGGGAATCTGATTCTCTATCATTAGTCCCTTGTTCGAGCTCTATCTTATCTTCTTTGCAGGTAAATGATGAGCATACACTTGAGGAGGAACACGATTTATTGGATGTGCTCGATGCAACACCTCTCGTGCATATGGTGTAGGATGTAATATCGTCAGATGGATCATGGATCCACCCGATTACACAGCAGAAAGTACAAGATCTAGATCTAAACAATCAAAGCACATAAAATAATAGATCTAAACTACGAGGGTGTTTAGATTACCAACCTTTTTATGGTGCAAAACCGCCAAGAATGAAAGGTCAATCCAAGCTAGTTGAGATCCTAATTGAGAAGCCAAAGTCTTCCAACTTGTATCTCCAAGCACCACCAAGTGGATGGTGTTTCAAGCCGCCGGACCTCCTCGATATGCTACCGGAATAATCCCGAGGATTATCCCAACTCGAAGCCCTAGTATTTAGGCCGAAATATCGAAGCCTAATACTTCTCAATAATTTCGAAAATTATCATGTGTATTTCGAAATATGTCATGTGATATTAGGCTTAGGAGAACTCTCTATATATAGGAGAGTAATCCATGTCTTCCAAGGATTATTTAATTAATCATTTTCCTTAAAAAGATAAATCAAGAATATTACAAGAGAAAATGACTTTTGGCTGCGTAGTTTCGGCAGCGTGCATTTATAACACGTCGCAAATGTTAGAATTTGCATCGCGCTAATTTTTTTACGCTGCTAATAAATGATATTAATTGCTAATTGCAGCGTGCAAATAAATAAGCTACTGATAAGCTTTTTCGAGGCTTGTTTTTGCTATTTGTGGAAAAAAATTTATTAGCGACAAGAAATTACATGCCGTCAATTTTTAACCCATATTTTCATTTATTCTTCGTTCTCCGCGATTTTCTAAGATTTCCCATCTAATTTAGAAAATACGCGCTAACTCCAAAAGAAAAACCCTGTTTCCTTAAAACCACAAAATATGCCTAATATTTTACAATCTTCGATTGAGCTTTTGCCATTGATGTCGCTCTGATATTGTTCTTTGCCTTCTCCGACGAGATTTGGTCGCCATCGAGGTGAATCGGTTGATTTCTAGCTCTGCGCAAGAATATCCAGGTAAATTGATCATTTTTTTTAATTTGAGAAATCTCTCCCCTGGTTTCCTGAATCAGTCATTTTGAGGAGCACGACACTCTTTTACCTTGCTGGTGAATAAGAGCGTTGCGATACGGAATTCAGCTTTGTCAAGGTGTAATCTTTGTCTACATATGTTCCATCGAGTAACTATGTTCTCCATATAGGGTTTGTTTATTTGCGTGGAAAGGATTTATCTGACCTTTTCTTGTTTCTTTCTTCCAGAAGTGCAAGACATTCTTCCCTAGATTATTCATCAATTAGGTATTTATTGATTCTTATTTAGCTTTCAATAGTATAACATTGATGTTAATGGCGGTGGGGGTCGTGGAAGACTTGTAACTAGATATAATTCTTAATGGGGCACAATACTTCCAGGTCTAGATAACTTGGAGAATTTGAAGAAGTTGGCTGAGCAATTCCTGGAAGCAAGCACCTATTCTTTGGTGGTGGTCTTTGGTGTTGCCACAATTCTGAAGAAGGCGAGGTGATTAAGTGCACGAATTGGTGCCCGGAGAGACATTTGAGGTCTGCTGGAGGAGGGGACTCATTCTTAAGTTATTTTCCTTTTTCTTGTTTTGATTGCAATGTGTTTAGTTGCTGATTGTTCGATGTCAATTATGGAGACTTTGATTATCATAACTTTGTTGACCGCCAAACAAGCAACCCGTTTTGGAGGATTCCTTTTTTTTGGTTTCATTTGGCGTTCTACATTCCTTATAGGTGTAATACATATATGTTTAAATTACATTCTTCCATCAAATATAGCTAAGCATTTTAATGGGTAAGATTCTAGGTAATGCATCAACATAGCGAGTAAGCAATTAGCTTAGGGTGTTCATTGATTTTGAGATTTTTATTCAACCGGTAATTAATGCTTTTGATTTTTTTATTTAACTAGTGGGCAGATTGTTGGATTCCATCCATGACTATAGGGCACTAAAGATATCCTTATATATTATCACACAAGACAAGAAAGCGGGTCTGATCCTGATACCACTATTTTTATGTTATATACGGTAAGTAAGCAAAAACAGCTTGTCTAGTTTTTGTACTTTTACAAATAAAATTGAAAATTATTCTAGAATCAATGTTTATTGTGTCATGTAAACTTATTGGACATTCTAGCCACCTATTTTACTTTATTTGCATCGGAGCTAAGTTCATATAGGTGCTTTTTTATGTTTCATTTTCAGTTAGTTTAAGGACTGTCAAGTATAGAATTACATATGCATGAAATTAAATTGTTTCCCTTCTCCTGGTTTCCAAAATTTGTAAGTGGGAATTATCTCATTCATTGCATACTTCTTAATTTGTTCTGGAGGGGAAGAGAAAATTCTCTCTCATTTAAAAAAAAGGTTTTGCTCTTTGCTTCGTTTCATGGTATGGAAGTGGCTAGAAAACTCAAGATTAATGTTTAGTAAGAATGTTCAAAAGCGGAGAATACATATTTGTTTCTTGCACACTCCAATGAGTTTTAGGCTTGCCATTTCTGTAAAAATATATTTGGTAGAAAAAGTTCACATGTTCCCCTATTTACAACTTTAGTGTAAAGGAACATTCTCATTGTCTTGTAGGTTGGTACACATAATCAGTACTTCAATGTGTGTAGTTTGTTAGTTCACTATAATAGTTTGTTGGTGTTGAGATTTTTTTAACATGTTCTTAAATGTTTCATGGAGGTTCTTATTTGTTTTATTGTTATATGAAAAAAATGGATGAATTGATTGACGAAAAGAAATCCGATGATAAAAAAGACTGATGAAAAGCTACCTAAATAGCTACATAAGCCTGATCCTTCTACCATTCTGAATTTGCTTTATGTTAAATAATATGTGATCATTGTTTGGTTTTGAAATGATGCAGGAGTTATATGAATGGGAAGAATTGATTGACAGAAAAGAAATCTTATGACACGAAAAAAGTCGAGGAATAATAATAATTGAAAGTATCCAATTTAGGGGTTGATTTGGAAAGCAGGAAGTGCGACTACTAAAACACTAATGAAAAACTTTGAGCATTCGTTGTTTTCCAACGATCAAGTAAGTGTTTTTAATCTACAAAAATGATGATGATGATCAATTTGATCGTGTCACCATATAACTTTTTGCATTTGACTAATCTGTAAAAAAAAGTATTTCTTCTTTGAAATTTATTTTCTTGCTAATGGTATGAATGAACATTCTACCGGGAGAGGTAATATATGGAAAGTTCAAGCATGGATATATAGAAACCTTTATTTGATGTATTCTATAGGCCTATATGTTATAATTATGCACATGTATTGCATCTTGCTATTGGATTTGTAATTTTCACTCTAATTGAATTTGTTGCAACAATTTTGCATTTAAGGTGGATAGGAAATGTGGTGACCCTATAAGTACAAGACTTGGAAAGAGGAAAGTGAAACTTTAATTCTTTTGTTGTTATTTTACATCAGATATGTGAATGTTTGAAACATGTTGCAACTCTTGATTTGATGTTGTTTTAGCCGGTTCATTCGGGATTTTCTACCTATATATATAAAGCTATGACACCGCAGGTTCATGTTAAAACAACCTCTTATGAAACATAAGTAAGGTGCACATCAGTTCTAAGTTACCGACCCTTTTCTCGGATCTGCGTATGTGGCATACAGCTAAGTACCTGGCTACCCATATTTGTTAGATTTCTCTTCAGTACATACATAGAGTGGACACCTAACACTTACCATGCATTCATACCTTATGTCAGAGCAATGGAATCTGGTTTAATGTTGATGTTGCATATGTTGGTAGTGCTTTCATTTCTCCTGATCTACGGCACTAAATAGATGGTGTTCGGGAAGTTGACTTGTTTAATATGAACGCCCAAAAATTGGTTTTGACCAAATTTGGTTGCTCTGCACTTTGGGTGAAGATACAATGTTAAAATCTGTGAGTCATTTTATAAAATAATTTTATGTTACTGTTTATAATTTATCGTACTTAATGTGAATGATATTTTCATTAAATTTTTTTAATGAAAAAACCGGAGGACTTATCATTTACTTAAATCTGTTCTAAAAAGCAGCCTAAAACCGCTTGGCTATATTAGCAAGCTTATCGCCATTTTTGCGAGTTAAAACAAAAACTAAGTTGCTTAAGTTTTCGTTCTTTTTAGAAACATATATCCATTTAATTCTTTGGCCATGTCCTCTGTTTTTCATTGTTTCTTAAGAGCATCTGTGGTTTGTTTTATTTGATGCAACTTGTTGAATATATTTGCATTAATTTAAATTAAATGTTTTCTTTGTCTATTTAAAGTTTAGTTTTATGATTAAGTTGAACCTTAATTGCAGTTTTTATATCTGGATGAAGAATTTTTCCCTCTCAACTTTTTTGTTTTGATATAATTGAACACTCACTGATTAAAAGCTCATGCACTTCTTTGAAATTCCTTATAACTATGTTTAGTCTGAACTTTCCTTGGTATAGATTATTGTTTTTTAGTTGTAAAGGGCACTCTACCCTCTGTTTTGTCAAAAATTATAAATACTAAGCCTTGATATGTTTAAGATGCTGCTTGCTACAATTATACACAGCAGAGCAGGTCTCTCTAACCTTTGTGAAATAAACGGCATGCACCGTAAGCGGATAATAATAGCATCAGCGGCATGGATCGTAAGATGCGAATAATAACATCAGCGACACACAAATGTATGCTGCGAATTACCTTTCACTTTTAGCGGCTTTGAACTCTGCAGCATGCAATGCATGCTGCCATTAGCCATTTTTCATGCTGCCAAAAGCATTTTTTCTTGTAGTGATATTCCTAAATTAATTAAGATATACAAAAGATTTACATTTCCTTAAATTATTTAACAAATAAATAATTTAATCACATGTCTTATTATTTATCAAGAAATCAAATTTCCCAATAAAAATAAAAACCAACATGCGGCCAAACCCTAACTTACAAGCATTTTTGACAATTGGGCCGAGTCCACGAAAAATTTCTTTTCCATGTATTTAATTATCTAGTTCAACTAAACAATTAATCCACATATCAATTAAATAGTCCAATCCAACTATTTAATTATAATTGAGGTGTAACGACGAGGAAACATATGCTATGTTAGGAGCCACGTCGGGGACCATGGACCCATATTTAGTAGCTACAATACATTAAATAATATTATCCGTCAGACCGAATAATAATATTCAATCTATTAATTCCGGGATTACACCATCATAAACCCGAAATTGAACTCTGCCGAATATAGATAACTTACACTCAACCATGAGTTGATAAGGTGTCCACTGATATAATCATTACATACGGATAAATCCTCCATAGACTGTTCGTTTCGATTTGGGATATCTCCGTAAACCTTTCTCGAAGCCTCTTATCCTTATTTACTATTAACCCCTAGTGATCAATTAGTTCACAACTAATATAATATGAACTCCTGGGATCGATCAGCTTCTAGGATTAACAAATAAGGGAACTGTCTGTCTACTTCCCGAGGGAAGGAATGGATTCCATATCTGTGATAGCACATACTACTCACTCATTCCAGAATAGAGCCAACGTGAAGTGTTGGACCACATACTACGAAGTGATCCTTACTAACACATCAAACTCTACCCTAGTCTAAGCAGTTGTCTGTGATCACCTCAGGATTGAGATTAATCCATATATGATCATCTTGTGATTCGATAAGACTTCTCGATCACAGAATTATATCGAGAACTCAAATCAAATCGGTTCAGCCCTATATGATTATCATCATATATAAACTACTCACTATGTACCCTATTAGCGTTAGTCCGGATAAGACTGTCACACCGTAAAGTGTTCTGGGCGCATTATTAGCATATTAATCATGAGACCCGTACTCAGATTAATCAACGCTACAGACTAAGTTAATTTTAAGTACATCTCACTAACTCAATCCTCTTATGTATAGCCATACACTGAGTTATTTGATTACACAAACGAGGTACTTAGGGTTTTCAGTAGTGTCTTAATTATAAGCATACATGCATATAATATGATGAATTATTAATCCTGTCCTAAAACAATTAGATAATTGTCTTTCGGGCACTACACCTAACAATCTCCTACTTGCACGAAAGGCAAGTGGATTAATTGTTTTACAGCACACCCTTTATATCTATATCTACAACATTCTCTCATGCGAGACATATCCCTCTAATCTGTACCCTCCAATCGCATCTTAGTAATTCATCCTTCCAAGCACAACCGGAGTGTGCCGCCATAGGGTAGGTCGGAGACCCGATGCGTACTTAGAATCCAAATACCATGTGACTTGGTACACTCGATCGGAGGTAGGTTGGGGCTTGGGTCAATCTTTGGGATCGAAACATCGCTTTCCATCTAACGGTGGTACACTTTCAATATGCCTTTGAGTCAACACCGAGGATAAGATCTACTTCACGATCATCCTTAATCCAACCTAAAGCTAGAATCAGTGTTATCACTTATATTCTAGTTTGCACCTGAATATACTAGCATATTATTCCTCATTCTCCTAAAGAGACTTGAGGATTCACTAAACATCCTATTTAGTATTCAGCTGCAGGTTTAGATAACCATTCCTGAGAGGTAGGGTATACTACATCGTTGAATGTTGCATAAATGCAAGAATATCTTAACGAGGTGAATGGATGGGATTGCCAATAATCGATTCTTGAGAATCTGAGCAAATCAAATCCTTTAGAATGAATCCTGATGGCATGTCAGACTCTGACTTCAGATAACACACCCATGTTGTTCCCAACTATTTCAGTGTTACCATTCTCAAACACTAATCTACATACTACTTTACTAATATTGATGCCCAGTCTACGAAAGACTTATCAATATTCTGGTCAGGTCCACATATTAAAATATATGACTTTGAAATGACCTAGAGGTTTGCTTTAATCCCTAAAGGATATAAGCGATGGCAGGCATCCTGCCAAAGGTTATTTCTGAATAAATTTAGATACAGTTAGTCTTGCAAAAAGGTCTTAGGCAATCACCCCTATTTTCTGCTTTGTAACGAATCCGTTATTTGTTCTTAGCTAAAACCCTTCTATTCTGAATGAATTGATTCCGTTGCTCGACGAAGTCTTATGGAATCACCCCTATTTCCCGCTTCACGGCGAAATCAAGCAAGACCGAATGGTAAGAGAGATCATGGTGCAGTTAACTATCTACCTTTTAGGAATCACCCCGAATTACCTCTTCTCCGTGTAGTTCCATTTACTCCCACTCGGGCTTGAGATACTCATGTGGTTCTACAAGAATATCAATGTAGCCCGGAGTATCAAACTCCATTCGCAGGGTTATGTCTTTTAAACCAACCTCCATGATCAGGGTCCTATACAGCCCACGAAGGATTATAGGTCATCAATCTAACCTATAGACCGTAAGGTCCTGCAATGGGTAATGGACAAACCATACTCCCACTACGTTCGGGGTGGATTGATATACTGATCTAGTGTAGTAGTTTTTATTAGTGTTGTCACCAACTGACGGTGTTGGATGTGGACTGAACAAATCAGTTAGTAACATCTTGAGTACAAATACTTCAAGATCCAAAGCTGTGGTTTATAGACTCTATCAGACCGATTTTGACTGTATAACCGTCATTCTCTGATTTTATGAGTTTTATAATCAACCTTTACTCAATCCATCAAGATATTTCATGATCTGAACGTGTACGCAAAATTTCCAGTCCTACCTTCAAGCACTTGGTGCTAAATGCCTCTATTTACGGAAGTGGGGTGAACCGAATTCACTCATTATCCACAATTGCGTAGGCATCTTTTAGGTAGACTTCTCAGTTTTTCATTACAACGTAAACCGTTATTTTGCAACGAATATCTTAAATGAGTTCAGCAACGTATCGTAGCACATCAATAACTATACAAAGCAAATTTATGGTGTATCCCTTAGTGAAAACATTTCACTGGGAGGCAGGCCGAGCATCAATCCCGAAGACTACGCAATAACCTATTTCTGAGTATGTAATACTCTATCTCTTGTGAAATCAGAGTTTTCCTCCAAATATTTTGGATAAACCTACCGGAGTCTCGAATAGTTGTCAGACAAGATGTCACTACTTCAAAAGCTCCCACTAGCTTGTACCTTTCATATGACCCCTAAGGTCGATATGAACAAGCTATGTAATTTCTTTGAATCTATTACCCTTTCCCGGTTGAAAAGGAAACTTTGGCATTGTTCCTTTGAGATAGTGTTCCTTTGACCGGGAGATAGGAATCACCCTAAGCCAGTCTTCAGATCTTGTCTTTAGGGAATATGCACTAATTAGTAGAATAGAAAGAAGCGTTTATCGAAATACAGAAACCATTTGCGTTTATACTGTTTAAGATATGTTACATATACCTATTCAGCATTTCTTAGTGGTTCTGACTTTATCAAACAAAGTCCGAGTCTTGGGTTCGTGCTACGAATGTTATATTCATCGTCAATAAGACAAACAAATTATCCTATTGAAAATGAATACGTTCATTCCAACGAATCCGAAAACAGAAAATGAATTTTCTGTGATACTCAAAAATTGAATCCGAGATTCATTTCCTTATATTACTCCCACTAGTCTATCTGAAATAACTGCCCGTTGTCTATTTTGTTTATCGTTTAATGCAAAGCTACCTAGTTCTTCCAAAGAACTTTAGCTTTCAAGAAAATTGCTAAGGATGCATTGGTCAGTGATCCGAAATCACTTTCCTTATCCTCTAATTTCCAATTTATTAATTTTCCGGTTTAGCCTTAAAACTACTTAGTTTGGATGACTAACACGTATAAACATTCTTTCCCATTCTCGACTTTCCTTAGATGGAAACAGTCTTGAACCAGCAGTTCGTTTGAGTAGGCACTACTCTTGAACTGTTGGATGTCTAATGATAGTGTTACTAGCTTGGACTATTTGATTTTTCTAATCGTCAAATCATAATACCAAAGCTCCCACTAGTTTATCGGTTCCAAATACCGTCTAAATAGCAACAATTTGTATTTATGATTTTTTAAAGATTAGAAAATCACCCAGAACTAAGCTTCCACTAGTTTATCCATTCAAAATACTGTCTAACTAGCAATGCTGTGTTCATGATGTTCCAAAGATTATAAAATCTCCAGAACTAAGCTCCCACTAGTTTATCGGTTCCAAATATTGTCTAACTAGTAACGCTTTATTCTTGTTTTTCCAATGAATGGAAAAACTCTTGTGCAGTCCATTACACATTTCTAATGATTCAGAAAAACAACAAATCATAAGACTAAGGCTCCCATAGTTTATCGGTTTCAAATACCGTCTAACTAGCTGTTGGGAGGATTTTGCATCACTAAACAAAAAGAAAATTTATAAACCTATACTTAACATGCAAACTAACTCCTAACCGACCAAATATCGGGTAGTTGATAGCATAGTAGGGTAAGTACAGGGTCGATCCATAGGGAATCGAGATGTTGAATCTAATTTCACTAATCTCCTAAATTGTTACTCTTAAACGAAATAAACGAAAGAAAGAGACATAAAAAAAACAAAGAACAAATGAAATAAATCTAACCTAGAAAACAAAATAAAACAATCTAAACTAAAGACATGGGATCAAACAACCAATATACAAACCTATGTGATCTCAATCCTAGTTAATCTCATGATTCTAATTCGATTTGTGGTTTCACCTTTTCACGAGACATAAACCCCTAATTCCTTAGTGAATTTAATCTCAAGCTACGGATTCCTAATTCCTTAGTGAGTCCAATTCATCAATCTCTACTCTCTCGTAAGTTGAAACTGATTTTCAATACAAAACTCGGTGTAGATTCAGGTTAACTCTCATATTTTAGAATCTAACAACCTAGATAATTAACCAATTAACTTGTCATCATTAATGATTAAAAATCCTATCTTTCTATGGTGATCTAACGTTACTCAACTTCCGTATTGTAAACATCTATCGTGAACTAATTTCTCAATTTATTCACATAGCCATACAAACCGCATAGAAAAATACAAAAAGAACCAAGATCATGAATAAAACCTGGAATTAAATAAATCAAGAAGAACTCACATAGTCTCATACATTGAAGGATCCAAGAACGGAAAAGAAAACATCTAATCTACTCCTAATCTAACCTCGGTTCACCCGAGCACAAGGCTCGGGTGACCGGCCTTCAAATCTCCAAGGTGCGGCTGCTCTCTTGTGTTTGATGTGTATGAAATTCGGAATGAATTTAGGGTTTGGGCTACTGTGCTTTAAATAGAAAACTGAGGCGGTTGCTACAGTAACCTAAGTCGGTTTCAGCATAAATGGCAGCGGACGCCCGTCTGAATATGTGGACGCCCGTCCACTTTCTCGAACGGGGTTGGGACGCTCGTTTGGCGGCGTCTCGAACTCTCTCAGTATGTGAATTACGATTACGGGCGACGTTCAAATGACCAGACGCCCGTCCATAGTGGACGCTGCATGGACGATCGTCCAGATTTGCTGGACTTCGATTTCTTGATCATTATCCTTTCTTTCCTCCATCTTTATCCTTTTGTATCATCTCTATCTCTTATCAACACTTCAAATTCGACTTTAGCCTCTTCCAAATCTCTTCCAAAGTTAAAGATATGTATCTACACACATCGAAAAACATACCAAAACGTAACTTTTACCGCACATTACTTTAGAAAACCCTAAATTCTGAGAGCAAGTCACCTCGGCCGGCTGAGCCTTGGTGCTTGGCCGGCCGAGGGTGTTTCTTTTCCGCTGTTTTATTTTGCTTTAGCCTCTTCCAAATCTCTTCCAAAGTTAAAGATATGTATCTACACACATCGAAAAACATACCAAAACGTAACACAATTCCAAAACAACATAAAATCACCAAATAAGCATATAAATCGATACGTTTTCATATTTAACTATTAAAAACCTCATTTACTCAATATTTACATATATAGCTCAAAATCTATGAAAATCATACGAATGTAGGGGAAATTGATATAGAAAATATATGTAAAAATCACTATAAATTAGCCCTTAACACTAGCAACGCCTTATGTATATGATTTTCCAATTTTTCAATTTAGAAATTTGTTGTGGAATTAAACTTTTAAAATTCACTAAATGAATTTTATATATAGTCCTAAATCATCTTTTGTAAACTAAGTACGGTCGTTTCTCGTTTTACACGAGCGACATCCGTGACATACATATACTATGTCATTATGTTTTTAAAGGCTCAATAGAAAATCTTTTCCAAAAATTAACTGCATTGTTTGATAATTTACAACGTACTCGTTTCTTTCCACATTTTTAATGAAGTTCTATTACTAACAGTTTAGAAGCCTAGAGATTTAGTGGTAAAAAATATGACAGAAAGTTAAATTCAAAAAATAAATTTTCACGACTAGATTTTTATTTCAGGAATTATAAACTATAAAAAGTTTATCATACCATTCCAAGGATTTAACCTCGCATAGTACTGTCCGAGAGGGTCGATATCAGCACTATGACGGTTAAACTGAGACAATCTCTCTCAATGATTAAGCTTTGAGAATCGAACATCTCACGGGAATCAGACATCCCGGACCTTAATCATTGACTACCTTCCTTTTTCTATCCTAGATAATTCAAAAATATCCATAAAGAGTTTGACCTACTCTATCAGATCTCAGAGTACGCACCGAATATGCCTACAAGGGGCATGTCAGTGACCCGACGAGTACCCGAAATCCTATCCTTTCGGAGACCATGCCTTGAATTTTGATAGCGGTGAACCCCATCCGAAGGGGGCCGAAATCAAAGCGGCACGAGGTGTCACCATTCTCTCACGTGCTTGAATCTATAGTAGAGGCCGTGGGGTTGGCTGTCGCCTTCCCTGCTCCCATTCAATAATTTGAAAAAGTTGTGGGTTTACTAATTACGGTTTCGGTCTTGACAATAAGAAACAATAAATCATGTACTCCGAACAGGGTCGGTTACGTAGGCAAGCCTACGCGCTCTTATTCGTTGGAACATATGTGACAGTTCAGGCTGATCTGGAAAGAGAAGCCCCGTTTAGCCCGAAGGCTTATCGGCTATGCTATGTCTTGTCGAACCACTGTAACGTACATCACACGTGGTGGGGAGTCGATCGAGCCGAAGCTCGGTTGATCTCGCCCAACCATGGTTGGACCATTTCCGAACCCATGTACTATGATTTTAAAATTTCTAAATTATCAACCAAAGCGCAATCTTGTTTCTGTTTAAGGTGAGTTCACCGAAAACTCAACGATTTTTCTGAGTGGAATTCACTGAGAATCCATCACTAAAATCGTAACGATTGACAAAACCCGGTTCCTCGGTTTTTATAATTAGTTACTTATTTTAATTAACTACCACATATTAATTAAAAAAGCTTTTAACTAATTATACGAGTTATGCATGCCTAATTTATTCGGAAATAAACTAGCTACATGTATGCATTGGAGTGGAATCATGATATGATGCATGTCATGGCAATTTTCCGGTTCTATCACATTATTTCGATCATACACACTAAAAATAAACGGAAAAATTGAACACCGAGATAGACCATTGGTACCCCGACTAACCTATTTTCTAAGGAAAAGTAAAAATTAAATCTATGTCTTCAAGTCTTGATCTTGAAAACTTCCGGATCTCGAATCTTCGATCACTACTACAATTACACTCTTTTGGGACGATAAAATGTCGTCCCTAATAATCAAAAGTCGTCCCGTTTTTACGTTTAGGGACGACATGTAAATCCCTAATGTGTCGTCTCTAAAGGTTCGTCTCAAAAATAGGAGGATTTTTTTGGGACGACATGTCGCCCCTAAAGATCCATCGCTGACGTGGCAAATTTTTTATTCAACGCTGATGTGGCGTGCATTTTTTGGGACGACATGTCGTCCCTAATGTAAAATTCCGAAATTAATTTATATTATTTCACAAAAACAAATTAAATAATTTAATTTTTATTAGGGACGACATTGTCGTCCCTAAAAACTTTACAATAAATTTAATTTAATTTCCGAAAATGAACTATAAAAAAATAATAATTAAATTAGGGACGACAAATGTCGTCCCTAATGATCGGCTATAATTTTCTGGGAAATTACGGACGACAAATGTCGTCCCCGCTTTTTTTTATAATTTTTTTAAGCGACATTTATTTTTGCATGCCCTCGCATGCCGAAAAATCAAACGCATAACATTAACATGAATCAAAAATCATCCAAATGAACCAAAACTACTAGCTAGGGATGAATAAACATAATAATAATATGAAAATCGTAAATTCCATCGTAACATACGGTTAACCAACAAAATATTTAAAACAAAGTTATAAGTTATGTTTGTGATCCATCGTGTGTGTACCATCGCTCGATCCTCATCACCATCCTCATCACCATCATCATCATCATCATCATCATCATCTATGCCAAACGTTGTATTATTTGTTTTGTTGTAGTGGGCTAAGAAGAAGTATAGCATAGTCTTTTGTTTCATTGTGGCTTTTTTCAACTTTGCCAACTCCTTCTTGATCCATCTACTTTGACATCACGGTATGATGAAGTGACACAATTGGATGAGGATGGTATGGACGATCCTCGATGCTCGTGAAATGGCCATCCGAGGCCCGCGTCCAATATAGTAGTCGTGCTCTGTCTCCCAACGCACTACTAAAAATCAAATCTTCTTCTTCTTGAGTCGCCTTTCTTGGGGTCTGGAGCGATGATGGAGCGATAATACTCCAACATTCTCTTCATTTATACCACAAATAATAAAAGTATGTCAAAAGATATATGTATATATATATATAGAAAAAAATATCACTTATATGTATAGCTTGTGTATGTATGTATATATATATATATATATAGAAAAAATATCGATCACTTACATGGTCATCTTCGACGAGCATCAACCCATGTCCCATCCGCATGTCGACGCACTTCCGCCCATAGATCTATGGGATCACGCTCAATGACATTCTCGCCGATAACCGTATCATTCTTTCAAATAAGAATACATATTATTATTTATTAAAATTAAAATATAAAAAAAAATATAAAGATATAAATGTTATTAGTTATCAAAGTATTTTTGTTTTCGTGTGTTTACGTTACTTACATCTTGTATGCCTTGATAACGGCGTTGGTCGATAGTCTTTCACCCGTGTGTGCCTTTCTTGTTTCCACGAGCATTTTGGGTATTCACTTCTGATTTCTCCTGTTTAAAAGGAAGAACAAAAGTCATATACACAAGATAGATAATTTATATAGACCTATCGATTATTGATTTACCTGAAACTCAGGTGAATAGAAATAATCTAAATACTTGTCCCAATCCTCATCCAATAGGACATCTCAATGTCGTGGGCAAGGCACTTCCTTGTCCCCATGATCTCGTTCCCATTCTTTTACATGCGTGCTTAACCTTCCTTTCCATCTTTTGTACAAAACGCTGGCATTCTCAAGCACGGCGTGCCTATGTTCAGGTTCAATATTATCAAAATGTGTCAAAAACACAATATATATATATATATATATATATATATATATATATATATATATATATATATATATATATATATATATATATATATATATATATATTTACAACTTGAAAATGTTAATTATAAAAATACGCATCATCATCTCCTCGAAGAGTAAATTCTTCGATTGTTCATCAACATCCCGTCAAGTTGGAAAATAAGGTCTAATATGGCATCTTATTGCCTTTCCTAAAGCGGATGATAGTTTTCCGTGGTATTTTCCAACATCATTCCGCATTTTAGGAAATCGTGGATGCCATACTATTGGGAGTTTGTTTACCCCCTGTTTCTTTTTTTCTTTCTCAAGGGAAAGCCCCTTGGAAGTGCCGCGTTGCCCTCTCTTCTTACGGCTTTCCAAGGCCTCCAATTCAGCATCATCAACGATGAATTGGTCAAGATACTCATCTGCAATAAAATGTGAATAGAATGAAAAAATGTACAACGGTAATTATAAAATTTGAATAGAATGAAAAAAAAGATTATTACATACCGTTCTCACAATCAGCTGGTATCCTATTCGGATTTTGATGTGGTGGACGCGAACCACCGGCAGACCCAGCACAAGCCATGTAAATAACTTTTGAATAAAACAATCGGGGTTAGGCCTAGTGTTTACATATCCAAATATAACAAACAGTGTTTCGTTGTGAATAAAAAATACAATAGACAACATTCATTAAAAAAATGAATAGTTTGATAGGTTTACATATCCAAATCTTAAACTAACAAGCAGTGTTTCGTTGCAAATAAGAAATACAAGAGACAACATTCATTAAAAAATTGGTAAAATAAGAATTGGTAAAATTTTGTCCGATCTGCTTGTGACAATGTGAACAAGGCTCGCGGTTTTAAAAAATTATTATTGGCCTGCCGAATCAGATGTAGTTCATGTCGGACGTTCATTTTTTCCAGATCCTTACGTGCATTGATAGTGTCTTTGGTCTTTCCATCAACATTCAATACCGTATTCAATATGCTGTCACATACCTTTTTGTCAATATGCATAAAATCTAGATTGTACTTGAGTTTTTTCGATCCCCAGTAAGGCAACCTATTAAGTATGGTGTCTTTCCTCCAATTCAAACAAGATTCTGGACGCTTAATAATTTTACCACCATACTCTTTGTGTTTACCTGACAAACATTCAGGTAGGTTACTAATTTGGTGCATAACCTCCTCCGTGGTTTTCTCAAGTGGACGGCTTAATGTTTCGATTTCTCTATTAAATCCCTTATTCCATCGCATTGGGTGGTCCTCCCGAAGCCATCTACGATGTCCAACATATCCAATCTTACTATCTAACCCTACCGAAGGTGTGTCATCATTGCAAGTTAAACATGCTTTATATCCTTGACCGCTCCATCCTGAGAAATAACTACGGGCGGGAAAGTCATTCACGGTAAACATAACAGCAACTCGCATCCTAAAGGTGGTATTTGTAGAAGCATCACGTACAACTACCCCTTTTGACCACAGTTCTTCCAATTCATCAATCAATGGCCTCAAATAAACGTCCAAGTCCTTTCCAGGAGAATCTGGTCCTGGGATAAGTAAACACATATACTTATACAGTTCATTGTTGACAACCAATGGTGCCGGATTCAACACTTGTGTTAGGACAGGCCACATGTTGTATCTTTGACTAGAAGTACGAAATGGACAAAAACCATCTGTAGCAAGGCTGAGACGTACATTTCTAGGTTCTGCTGCAAAGTCAGGATGTTGCTCGTCGAATTCTTTCCATTCCTTACTATCCACTGGATGTCTCATGACATCCTTATCAGTAGAACGTCCCGTCTTGTGCCATGTCATTGACTGAGCTGTGTGACGGGAAGCAAACAAACGTCTTAGACAATTCTTTAATGGAAAATAGCGAAGCACTTTGTGAGGTACCTTCATCCCTTTGGCCTCCTTATAACGGGTCGTCTTGCATACTGGACATGACTGTAAGTTAGCATTTTCCTTATAGTAAATGCAACAATCGTACAAGCATGCATCGATTTTTTCATACCTCAGGCCCAATTTGTTCATAAGAGAATTTGCCTTGTAGAATGAATTAGGTAAATTTGACCCTTTAGGAAGAACTTCTTTCAATTTCTTTAAAAGAACGTCAAAACTCTCATTTGGCCACTTATACAACACTTTGACGTGCATTAAGTCGGCTAAAAACTTCAAGAGCGATGAGTTTTCGCATCCCGGATAAACTTGTTCGTGCAATGCGGAGATGAGTTCTTCATACTTGTCATCATCCTCTGGTTGTAAGATTTCTTCTTCCGGGTCTCCACCCATAAAATCATTAATAACTGGTCCCATTTCGTCTCCAGATTCAACAACAATTTTAGGTCTTCGTGCACGTTTACAGGATGATTGCTCGCATTCACCATGCAAAAACCATGTATCATACCCACGTGACCACCCCCAAGAATAACAGTGATAATACATTTCATCTAAAGTTTGCAAAGTGGTATTACAACACTTTGCGCATGGACAACGAACCGTACCTTCACTGGTTAGGAATTGTCGTGCATATTCTTTGAAGGCTGTCAACCCTTTTGCAAACTCAGGTTTTACTCTATCGATATATAGCCATGACTTGTCCATCTAAAAAATTGCACCATGCACAAGGTTTATCAACGCACTATGAAACATAGGGTCAAAAGGTCAACGCTCATAATAACTAATCGATGGTCTTTGATCACAAAGACCACCCAGTACCATTTTTCCATTTGGGTAGGAACAACACCCTTTGAGGACCTTTTGTATGTTATGCTTATCAATAAGCACATACTTGTTAACCATTTCAATCCCAAATCAAATAACTAGCCTAAACTCCGATTTCTACACTAAAATCATCAACACATTAACCTTAATTTTCAACACAGGTTGTAAACCATTTCAATCCAAAATCAACAAACTATAAACCAAACTCCGGTTTCTATCCAAAAATAACAATTCATTTTAATCCAAAATCAACAAACTATAACCCAAACTCCGGTTTCTAGCCTAAAATAACAATCAATTTCAATCCAAAATCAATGAACAATAACCCAAACTCCGGTTTCTAGCCTAAATCATCAAACATTTCAAGCAAAAATCACCAAACTATACCATATATATAAATTGAAATTTCACCATATTTTTTGTATTTTCAAAGAACATTAGTTTCATTAGTATACAAGATTTCATTAAGGCACAAGAAAACGTTAGTATCTCATATTTAGGCACAAGGTCATGTCTAGTTTCAAACGTGTTAAGTGTTAATAGACAATTTAAATACAAGCTATCAACTATAAGGCAAACTATTGCATAGATTCTACATGTGCAAGGAAAGCGAGATTTTCTGTACATCTCGTAACTACGGGGTTTGCAATAGATCCCCTAACTATTGAGATTTACAGTAGCATCTCTAACTACACTGACCTCAAGCAATTTCTTTGTTTGCTAAGCCGAGTAACTACAACACCTTCTTCGGAAACTGTAAAAAAAGTGCAGCAAAGTAAGTGGACCCTTAAAAAAAAAATAAGTTAGGTAAGTATAGCCGCACACCGAGTATCATATGTCAATCAAACAAAGGTGGCAGGAATCTAAAGGTGAAACTAAGCTAAGATAAAGTAGATGCACTTGAGATTCCAAAGGTGAAACTAAGCTAAGATAAAGTGATACCAAAATGATGATCATAAATCCCGTAGTCTTATGATTGACTACATTGTTGTTCCACCTCAAAGCATGTAAGCCTTTAGACATTATTAACTTAAAACAACAAGTAAAATACATCAATCATTCATAAACAGTATCCAAACGGACAGCACCTCCTCTAAAGGTGGACATATACAAACTATAGCTACAAGCTAGATAGTCCATGTTTGCCTCAAACTCCATATCATAAACTTAAGACTATCAAGTAAAAGACATTAACTAAGTCCAACATTAGACAACCTGTCAACCCATCAAGTATCTACTAATCACATATTATAAACATTTCTACAATCATAAGCATCAAATTCACATCATAAACCAAAATATATGGTTTCCAAGCCCTTTTTATGAAAAACAAGAAACGAAGACAACATAACCATAATGAGTGAACAATGTGGATTATGTGGGTCAAGAATCAACTTTCCAAAAGTCATTCATAAGGATGGACATTTTCAAAGTCAATTCTAAACCATATAATCAACGCCATGAAAAGTTGGTTGTGTGTGGTGCCGTGATAGGGTAAGGTGTAAATAAATTCTCCCAATCTATACAATGTTGCAAGCAGAATGAAAAGAGACAACTGTAAGCAAACATTTCAGGTGAAAACCAGATCCCTATCATCAAGTGTTCATATGAAAGTTGATAAATTACCATCTAACCTAAAAGCTTTGCCAGAGAAAATTCCCTTCTCTATTCATACACTTTTAAGACACTTAAAGAACGAAGCCAATGGCTATACATTGAAAAAAAAAATCGAGTGGAGGTGCGGCTGTGGAGGTGCGTCTATACATTGCAAAATAAAAAAAGTTTACAAATTGAAAAGGCTTTGGAGTTACCTGGAATCGAGTGGAGGTGCTGTTGAGCTGAGTGGAGCGGCGGTTGAAGCAGTGGAGGCTGCGGCCGGCCGAGTGGAGGTGCGGTGTGGTTGAGGCCGGTGGCGGAGTAGAGAATACGTCTGTGGTTGAAGCAAGTGTTGGTGGAGTGAGGGTGTTTAATTTAAGAGTGGGAAGAAGAGAAGAGAGAGGAGGATCGGAGGAGAGGAGAGATCGAGGGAGGAGCGGCCTGCAATTGTTTAAAGTCGAATGAAGAAGAAGAGAAGAAGAGACCTGATTTAATGTAGGTCGAAAGATTTAAAGGGACGGCATGTCTTTTTTGGGACGACAATGTCGTCCCATTAAATAATTAAATAATAATAATAAAATTTATAATAATTCTATATTGATAAATTTATAATAATTTTATATTGATCAATTTATATTGATCCATTCGTGAATTCAAGCCGAGACTCGTTACTTAGTGAAATGTTGATTTCAAACTCGATATTGATTGACTAGTATTGAATTCAAGTCCGATGCTCGTTACTTAGGCAATTGTTGATTTCAAACTTGATATTGATTGATCAGTATTGAATTCAAGCCCGATGCTCGTTACTTAGTGAAATGTTGATTTCAAACTCGAGATTGATTGATCATTATTGAATTCAAGCCCGAGACTCGTTACTTAGGAAATTATTGATTTCAAACTCAAGGTTGATTGATCATTATTGAATTCAAACCCGATGCTCGTTACTTAGGCAATTGTTGATTTCAAACTCGAGATTGATTGATCAGTATTTAATTCAAGTCTGATGCTCGTTACTTAGTCAAATGTTGATTTCAAACACGAGATTGATTGATCATTATTGAATTCAAGCCCAAGGCTCGTTACTTAGGCAATTGTTGATTTCAAACTCAAGATTGATTGATCAGTATTGAATTAACGAGTAGTGCTTTTCAAACCTTAGGCTCGTTAATTTTAAGTCAAATGTTGATTTCAAACTCGAGATTGATTAATGAGTAATGATTTTCAAACCCAAAGCTCGTTACTTTTAAGACAAATGTTGATTTCAACATCGAGATTGATTAACGATTAGTGATTTTCAAATCTGTGGCTCGTTACTTATAAGTCCATTGTTCATTTCAACCTCGAGATTGATTAACGAGTACTGGTCTTCAATCCCGAGGATCATTACTAGCTTATATGTCAAATGTTGATTTCAAACTCGAGATTGATTAATGATTACTGATTTTCAAAACCCTTAGGCTCGATACTTATAAGTCAAATGTTTATTTCAAACTCGAGATTGATTAATCAATATTGATTTTCAAACCCTTATGCTCGATAATAATAAGTCAAATGTTGATTTCAAACTCGATATTGGTTAATAAGTAGTAAATTCAAATTCAATGCTCGTTACTTATAAGTCAAATGTTGATTTCAAACTCGATATTGATTAATAATTTGTAAATTCAAACTCAATGCTCGTTACTTATAAGTCCATTGTTCTTTCAACCTCGAGATTGATTAACGAGTACTGGTCTTCAATCCCGAGGATCGTTACTTATATGTCAAATGTTGATTTCAAACTCGAGATTGATTAATGATTACTGATTTTCATAACCTTTAGGCTCATTACTTATAAGTCAAACTCGAGACTCGTTAATTATAAGTCAAATGCGATTTCAAACTCGAGATTCATTAACAGTAGTGATTTTCAAACCCGATGCTCGTTACTTTTAAGTCAAATGTTGAATTCAACATCGAGATTGATTAATAAGTAGTAAATTAAAACTCAATCTCATTACTTATAAGTCAAATGTTGATTTCAAACTCGATATTGATTAACGAGTAGTAAATTTAAAATATTAAATATAATTTTTAGATACAAAAATATAATTATTAAATATTAAATATAATTTTTAGGTCAAAATTTTGAATTTTAAATATTAAATATAATTTTTAATAAAAAATATCATTTTTAATAAAAATTTCATTTTTAGGGACGACATTTGTCGTCCCTATTAAATAAATAAAAATTCAAATGATTTCATGAAATTTTGGGTGGGAAAAAAAATTAAAAACAGGGACGACTTTGTCGTCCCTAAAGAGTTTCCCGGGTAAAATTTGCCACTCTGGAATCCACGTGGAAGGGCGGGAAATTTAAGGCTTATTAGGGACGACATTGTCGTCCCAAAAAATAAAGAATCGTCCCGAAAGATTTAACTTTCTCATATTTAATTAAACGAACGCTGACCGATCTTTAGGGACGACATGTCGTCCCTAATAATCTTTATTTTGGGACGACAAATGTCGTCCCTAAAGGTACGGTCTCTAAAAACCTAATTTGTTGTAGTGGATCTTGACACGAACTACGAACGACGAGGAGAGGAGGCCGTAATATACCAATATATTTCAAATATATCTATATTAATAATTTTTTTTTTATTAAGGCCACGGGCAAAAAAAAAAATTCCAATTTTTTTTTATTTTTTAATTTTTTTAACTGTAAGTCTCGGCTAGGGGTTAGATAAAATAACGTCAAAATAAAAAATAAAAAGTACTGCCGCATGATATTAATCAACCTAGCCGCATGAACAAACCCTAGCAACATGCAATTTTAAACAAAAAAATTTGCCGCATCTAGTTAAAAAAAACACAGGCGAGCCGTATTTAAAAAAGACAATTTCGGTCTCCTCCCGTTTTTACCTTAGTGATGAGCTTCAAACATCATGATCTTCGTCGTCGCGAACCCGGAACCAAAAATAAATACAAAAGGTACTACCTTTTACAATTTTACGCATGACAGAAAATAAATTACACATCCTATGTTCAATTGATACTAATTAAAAGAGCTACAAAACAGATCTACCGGGTAAACAGCACCAACCCCAATCCATCTCTTCAACCACGACAATCACAAAGCATCATCAACAAAAAATTTCGAATCAATAAAAAATATTAAAACGAAAACAAACAATCTACACATGCTATTCCACTCCTTAGATCTAAAATTTAAATACTTTGATTGATAGATCAAAGGCTCTGCTACCACTTGTAGGATGTAATATCGTCGGATGAATCATGGATCCACCCGATTACGCAGCGGAAAGTACAAGATCTAGATCTATACAATCAAAGCACATAAAATAATAGATCTAAACTACGAGGGGGTTTAGATTACCAACCTTTTTACGGTGCAAAAACGCCAAGAACGAAAGGTCAATCGAAGCTAGTTGAGATCCTAATTGAGAAGCCAAAGTCTTCCAACGTGTATCTCCAAGCACCACCAGGTGGATGGTGTTTCAAGCCGCCGGACCTCCTCGATATGCTACGGGAATAATCCCGAGGATTATCCTAACTCGAAACCCTAGTACTTAGGCCGAAATATCAATGCCTACTACTTCTCAATAATTTCGAAAATTATCATGTGTATTTCGAAATATGTCATGTGATATTAGGCTTAGGAGAACTCTCTTTATATAGGAGAGTAATCATTGTCCTCCAAGGATTATTTAATTAACAAATCAAATTAATCGTTTTTCTTAAAAAGATAAATCTAGAATATTCCTAAATTAATTAGGATATACAAAAGATTTTCTTTTCCTTAAATTATTTAACAAATAAATAATTTAATCATATGTCTTATTATTTATCAAGAAAACAAATTTCCCAATAAAAATAAAAACCCACATGCGGACAAACCCTAGGTTACACGCATTTTTTACAATTGGGTCGAGTCCACGAAAAATTTCTTTTCCATGTATTTAAATATCCAGTCCAACTAAACAATTAATCCACATATCAATTAAATAGTCCAATCCAACTATTTAATTATAATTGAGGTGAAACGACGAGAAAACATATGCTATGTTAGAAGCCATGTCGGGGACCATTGACCCATATTCAGTAGCTACAATAAATTAAATAATATTATCCGTCAGACCGAATAATAATATTCAATCTATTAATTCCGGGATTACACCGCCATAAACCCGAAACTGAACTCTGCCGAATATAGATAACTTCACTCAACCATGAGTTGATAAGGTGTCCACAGATATAATCATTACATACGGATAAATCCTCCATAGACTATTTGTTTCGATTTGGGATATCTCCGTAAACCCTTCTCGAAACCTCTTATCCTTATTTACCATTAACCACCTAGTGATCAATTAGTTTATAACTAATATAATATGAACTCCCGGGATCCATCAGTTTCTAAGATTAACAAATAAGGGAAATGTCTGTCTACTTCCCGAGGGAAGGAATGGATTCCATATCTGTGATAGCACAGACTACTCACTCATTCCAGAATAGAGCCAACGAGAAGTGTTGGACCACATACTACGAAGTGATCCTTACTAACACATCAAACTCTATATAGTCTAAGCAGTTGTCTGTGATCACCTCAGGATTGAGATTAATCCATATATGATCATCTTGTGATTCGATAAGACTTCTTGATCACGGAATTATATCAAGATCTCAAATCAAATCGGTCCAGCCCTATATGATTATCATCATATATAAATGCCCCACTAGATACCCTATTACCGACATTCCGGATAAGATTTGTCACACCGTAAAGTGTTCAGGCGCCTTATTAGCATATTAATCATGAGACCCTTACTCAGATTAATCAATGTTACGGACTAAGTTAATTTTAAGAACATCTCACTAACTTAATCCTCTTGTGTATAGCCATACACTGAGTTATGTGATTACATAAACGAGGTACTTAGGGTTTTCAGTAGTGTCTTAATTATAAGCATACATGTATATAATAAGATAAATTATTAATTCTGTCCTAAAACAATTAGATAATTGTCTTTCGGGCACTACACCTAACATATGGATGACCTTGGCACCGTTGATATGGGTGGAAAGCCGGATCACCCTTTTAATGATCCTTTTGTTACGCATGTTGGTGAAAATCGTTAATTGCCTTGCTATACTTATATTGATGTCATTCAGTGCTTCATCCACGTTTACATCAAGCAGAGAGACTGTTTTTCTATTCTATTCAAGAAACATGGATCGCCATTTACTCAAGCTATTGCTGTGGAGTTGTATTTATGCATTATCTTTGATCCTGGCATATCATTGACGTTTTTCGCATGTTGTTTCTAGATTGGTGCGTGAGGCTGAGTTTTATGACGTCCTATTGATTCAAGGACGAATCATTTCAAACCGGGAGGGAATGATGTGATCGTAGATGAGACGTTGTGGCTTGGAGCCTATTTATTTTCTCGTCTATCCCACATTGTTTCTATGGCAGATTTTAGTTGACTTTTATTATTATTTATTAGGTTTATTTTTATTATATTTCTATTATTTATTTTTGTCCCACATCGGTTAGGAGCTGTTTTATTTCTTTTATTCTAGCCTATAAAAAGGCTTTAGTTGTAATCTTTTTTGGACAGACAAATTTTGATATATTATATTTGAAGCTTTTAAGCTTTGGTGAGTTTTCTCACGTTAGCGTTTGGTGGATTCCAAACCGGTGTTTGGTAGATTCCAAACGGGACTTATCGAGGTTGTGAGCGAACCTTGTAGGTGTCCATTATACCAAGGTTTTTGGCTATAGGATAGCCAAAGGTCGCGGTGCTCAACTTATTGGTGCCTTCAGTCAAGTCCTCGGGCATTTTCGGATCTGATTCGTTCAAGGATAACATCAGAAGGTTTGTGAAATTGATAGAGTTTCATCACTTTGTGTTCTTTGATCTTTCTATGTGAATTATCCTTTTTATTTATTTCTATCAATGCCTTCTATTTATAGCTTTGATTTCCTTGATTTGAAAATTCTTCCGTTGGCTATTTAATTTCGAGAATCATCCTTGATTCTCGTTTGATTTAATCCTTCTTGATTTTTGGGGATCTGTATTTTCTTCAAACATTCATCATTAAATCCGTCCTTGGTTGATTTTGCATTAATTGCTTGATCTTCGATTTAATTATATTGCAGAACTTATGAGTATCATATTTGACTTACTTGGCTGTTCTGATCATTACTTCACCACTGAGATACACTTCACTGTTATTTCTTTAGTCAGCCAACAAAACCTTCACGCCATTTGGTTTCTTTGTTTTCCTTCTACATTGATTCCTGATGTCCAATTTATATATGTACTTCATTGATCCTTGATTTGGATGAGATCCGTGTACACCATATTAAAAGAATAGATTCCATCACTTGTAATATATCTTAGACTTACCCAAGGTCATCACAGACTTCTGTGGCTGTAAGTCAGTCCACAGGTCTTCACTTCACTGTGCTGGTTCCTTGGCTTTCTTCACTGAGCTGCTTCATGGTCTTTACTAAGCCGGCCTACTAGTCTATTACAGTGCTTGTCTGACTTAACTTATACAACATGTCAGACTTCTAAGTAAAGCCTATTCAAACATTACTGCTCATTTACACTTATTTCAGGCTTGTTATAACAGCTAGTATGGCCATCATCAAAACCAAAAAATGTTCCTAAAAATTTCCCCCTTTTGATGATGCCAAAACTCTAATAAGCCTGAATATAAGTACAATCACTTAAATGTAATAATTACAATTAAAGTCAAAAATTTTATTTATCCACACAGGACAAAAAGTTGTTCAAAAATAGAGCTTTCAGGCTTACCACTACCTTCCCCCTTTTTGGTAGCATCATGCTTCTCTGCCAGAATCTTGTTTGTGGCCCCAGACACTGTTAGAATTTTGTCAAGTTTCTTGATAGTCTGATCCATTGTACTATCAATCATTTTTGGAGCTGTCTTCTCTATGTCAACAATTAGAGGGGCCAATATCCAAATGAAAAGAACTGTCTGGATTGTAGTTTGTGCATGTGCTGGTGAAGGAACATCACCAAAGTCTCTTTTTCCTCTACCAATTCTTCATAATGTTCAGTGGCAGCAAGACTAGGCTTTTCAATAGTCATTCATTTTGGAATTAACGCCTGAAAGACAATTTATGTAATTGTTTTTATAATTAATAAATGACAGATTTATTCTCATCTTATTATTTGCTTCGTGCTTATAAGTAATACACTACTGAAAACCCTAAGTCGTATCATATGTGATGGAGGACCATCCAAGGAGCTTACAAAAGATCCTTTGAAGATAAGAGATGGACCAGTGACCAGATTCCAAGCCAAAAGGATGAAAGAAGCATTAAATGCGCTTGTTGTTGAGTTGCATGACAAGGCATCAATGGTAGAAGAAGATCCACTGAAAGAGCCACTATTGGTGAATATAATCCAAGCTCGAGAGGGTCAAAATGATGATTGGGCTATGCTAGAGCAGTTGGAGTGAACAGAACACAAGTTTCAAGCACAATGGGCTATAATATGGGTTTGGCACCACTTAGCCTACTTTTACTAGTTCTTGGGCTTGTAATTTGTATTTTAATATTTCTTATCATATTATAATAGTCCAATAAGGCCCTCTACACTTTGAATTTCGTGCATGAGGTGTCCATTAGGGTTTAGGGTTCAATCAAATCTTCATCTTATTTTTGGTAGATAATCAATCAATCTGATTGGGGGATTATTTACTAATTTGTGATTTGAAGATCTTTTTTTATTTTTGGAATTACCTTTTTCTTTATTTCATCTAGACTTAGGAGTTGTCTAGGTTCATTTTTATTTTATATTTTCTTATTTTGTTTTCATTTTCTAGAAAATAAAATGCCAACATCCTTAGCCTATAAAAGGAGGGGCACACCATATGTATTTGACACCTTGAATTATAATCATATTGAGAGTTTTCTCTTAGAGTTTTTACAACTTTTGTTAAGTGCATTTTAAGTTTGTGAGCATAGCTTAAAGTGTTTCATTGTAGTCTTTGGTTTAAGGATCATTAGAAGGGTCTTGGCTTCTTCATAGCCATTGGTTCTTCTAGTATCATCCTTGAGTTAAACTACTTTTGCTCAAGTCTTTTCCTTCATCTAATTCTATTTTCCTTTTTATTTCGGGATATTCATTGTATTACTTAGGGTTCTTAACAATTTAATTGTTAGGGGTCCAAGGTATACATCAGTTGGTATCAGAGAAGTGGTTCAATCCATTTGTTTTGGTGTTGCTGATTTGACACCCGTTTTTATTTCAATTCGTTTTATGCTCATAAAAACTCAAAAAAATCTGTAATTTTTATCACATATAAATCACCAATTGATCTTCATTTTCTCTTTTTATTGTATCTCAAAATTCGAATCAGATCATACTGAAAACTGCATTGCAACACAGAATACTCTGTTCTGAAATTCTGCAGCAGTAGATCTTCTTTCGAATTTCGTTTGAGTGGGTTATCAAATTCAAAATTCATTAAAAATTGGTGGAGTGATAGGAAATTTCCTGTTCTACAACTTTCATCTTTTGAGTTTTTCCATATTCGTTATAGTTTGATCACAATCGGTAAAATAAGTCACTGCTACAACTCTGGAAAATTTTGACAGATTGAGTTAGTTGACAAGAAACGATTGTTTGTTCAACCTATAAAAGTCCAAAAAATCTGAATTTTGGGTATCATCTACATAACGCATTATTCTACAAATTTCCTTTTTTCTTCCTGTTGAAATTCGTTTTTGTTTGGGCTGCACGTGCCAATAAGTGCAGGGCTGAATTTATGGACAAAATCAGGAAGTTGTCACCGAACTCCAGTTGAAGTGCTAATCGTTTAGGCACTGATTAAAAGGTGATAATATGATCTAATCCAAGTTCTTCAGAGTTTTTTTGAGTCAAAAAAAAACACAAAAAAAAAAAAAAAAAAAAAACAAAAAAAAACACAAAAAAAAAAAAAAAGGTCATATAAAGGGCCAGTCACTCAAAATGTGCCCCAAGTCTGTTACATCTTTGGTCCCTTCCACATCTCTTCCATTATTTTGTCTTTTCTTCTCACTTTTGAATCCATCCTAGCCTTCTCTTCTTGTGATTTGAGGACTAAGGATACTGATGATTCATGAGCATTGCAAACATATTATTGTGCACTTTTTAATCGTTTAATACTCTAATTGAGAAGAGCGGTAAAAGGCAATTGTGTGGTGAGTCTATAAGAGGGGAGAGAAAAGCCAGAGTGAATTTTCAATCACCCCACAAAGAGCGTAAGTGAGGTTTTATTTTCCCTGTTTATATTTTGCAAAAAAAAAAAAAAAAAAAAAAAAAAAAAAAAAAAAAAAAAAAAAAAAAAAAAAAAAAGAGGCCGGACACCGAAAAGTGCCTTATAATTTTATTTATTTTACTCTTTCTAAAAGAATGTCAAGTGAGCGGTCGAGAAAGTTGAGGCTTCCTCAACTAAGGGAGTAGATTCTAAGTTGTCACTTGAATCATCTCATCAACAAGTTAATCGACTAATGGAAGAAATGACCGATATGAAAAACTTGTTGAGGAATCGAGAGGACAAACTAATGGTCGGAGAGCTGCTAATGCATCGATCACAAACAATGCAAGAAGACGCATTAATTTTGGCCCGAACATGATAATGAACATGAAGTTGATCGGGACCTTGATCTGATGATATACCGCAGGCGAATATGATGAGTTTACGCTTAATCAGTCTGCGAGAGGCCAAGAAGGAATAATCATCAAGATGGTATTGAAACATCAAGATGAAGATTCCTCCTTTCAAGGGACTAGTAATCCGGAGGAGTATTTAGAATGGGAAAAAAGAGTCGAGTTTGTATTTGATTGTAATAAATATAGCGAGACTCAAAAAGTAAAGTTGGCGCATTAGAATTTTACGATTATGCAATGTTACGGTGGGATCAAATAGTGACAACCGAGAAGGAGAATGGGCGATGTTCCATTGAGGCGTGGAGTGAGATGAAAAAATAATGAAAAAGATTTGTACCTAACCATTATCATCGTGAACGTCTTCAAAAATTGCAGGTACTCCGCCAAGGATCCATGACAGTCGATGATTACTATAAGGAAATGGAGGTTTCCATGATCCGTGCCAATGTTGAGGAGGATGAGGAAGCCACAATGGCCAGATTCCTTAGTGGGTTGAATAGTGAGATAGCCAACACTGTTGACTTACATCCCTATTCTGATCTACAAGGAATGGTGCATATGGCTATTAAAGTTGAAAGTCAACTCAAGAAGAAGAATTCCTTATCCAAAGGAATTCCTCTCACTTTCGACCTTATGCCAAGTCGAAGGGATGCCCCTAAGACTCTTACTAATGCACCCAAAGGTCAAGAAAAGTCCAAGGAATTGGAAAAGGGTAAGGAACGAAATTTTAATGCTAATCCTTCTAGATCTCATGATATTATGTGTTTTGGTGCAAAGGAAGAGGACATTATTCCAACAATTGTCCAAACCCGTGTGATGATTATACGGGAGATGGCACCTATGAATCAAAGCAAGTGAGGAGGAGAAAGAGCATGAAAGTGGTAAGGAAGAGGATCAAGACATTACTAATCCAATTGAGGACAACGGGGAACTACTTGTGGTAAGGCGGGCCTTAAGTGTCCAACCAAAGGTAGTGGGTCAAGAGGACCAAAGAGAAAACATCTTTCACACAAGATGTATGGTTAAAGGTAAAATTTGCATGATTATTATTGATAGTGGAAGTTGTGCAAATGTGGTAAGTCAAGAAATGGTAGATAAACTTGGTTTAGAGACTATCAAGCATCCAAACCCGTATAAATTTGCAATGGCTTAATGAGTGTGGGGAGCTTAGAGTTACTAAACAAGTTCTTTTATCTTTTTCTATTCGCAATTTGAGGATCAAATTGTGTGCGATGTGATTTCTATGCATGCTACACATATTTTACTTGGTAGACCCTGGCAATTTGATAAGAAAGCAATTCATGATGGTTTTTTGAATCAATACTCTTTTAAGCATAATAATAGAAAAATTGTCTTGACTTCTTTAAATCCAGAGCAAATCCATGAAAGTCAAGTAAAAATGGCTAAATCTAGAAAAGAACATGAATTGAATCTAAAAGAAAAAGCCGTGGTGAGTAGTGTGCAAACTGAGAGTGTTGCGTCTGAGCTTAAGGAAAAGAAGGAAGCATCGAAAGCACTTAAAAATAAACCTAACTTCTTTGCTAAAACAACTCACGTGCATAAGGCAATTCAGGAAAAGCGTCAAGTGTTTGTCATAATATTTAAAGAATGCTTGTTAAGTACGGGTGATATATCCCCGTCTATGCCTGGTATGTTTGTTGAGTTGTTGCAGGAATATCAAGACGTGTTTCCAGACGAGGAACCATATGGATTACCACCCTTACGTGGTATTGAACATCAGATTGACTTTGTTCCCGGGGCGTCATTGCCCAATAGACCTGCCTATAGAGCAAGTCCAGAGGAAACAAAGGAAATACAGAGGCAGGTAAGTGAACTATTGGAAAGGGGTAAGGTGAGGAAAACACTAGTCCTTGTGCCGTTCTGTCATTTTAGTTCCCAAGAAAAGCTGGAGAATGGCGTATGTGTACAGATTGTAGAGCAATTAATAAAATCACAATCAAGTATAGATATCCCATTCCTCGGTTGGATTATATGTTGACGAGTTACATGGTGCTATACTTTTTACTAAAATAGATCTAAAAAGTGGATACCATCAAATAAGAATAAAAGAGGGAGACGAATGGAAAAGCGCTTTCAAGACCAAGTTTGGTCTATATGAATGGCTAGTTATACCATTTGGACTCACTAATGCACCCAGTACTTTTATGCGCTTAATGAACCATGTTTTGCGTGAGTATATTGGTAAATTTGTGGTAGTCTATTTTGATGATATTTTGATCTATAGCAAGAGTCAAGATGAGCATTTGCATCATGTACGTGTTGTTTTGGACACACTTAGAAAGGAGTCTTTGTATGCTAATTTTAAAAGTGTTCATTTTGCATGGATAAAGTGGTATTTCTTGGGTTCATTGTTGGAGCCAACGGTATTGAGGTTGACCCCGAAAAGGTCAAGGCCATTAAAGAGTGGCCCACGCCTAAAACTGTTACTGAAGTGAGGAGTTTTCATGGCCTAGCTAGTTTCTATAGGCGTTTTGTGAAAGATTTCAGCACTATTGCATCTCCTTTAAATGAGTTGGTTAAAAAGGAAGTTTCTTTTCATTGGGGAGTAAAACAACAACAAGCTTTTGAACTCTTAAAAGAGAGGTTAACTAGTGCGCCTGTCTTAGCATTACCTAATTTTGATTGTGCATTTGAAATTGAATGTGATGCTTCTGGGATTGGGATTGGGGCTGTTCTTATTCAAAACAATCGTCCCATTGCCTATTTTAGTGAGAAGTTAAAGGCTGCACAATTAAATTACTCCACTTATGATAAAGAGATGTATCGTTGGTAAGAGCATTGAAAACTTGGCAGCATTACCTATGGCCCAAAGAATTTGTGATTCACACGGATCACGAATCCTTAAAGTACCTTAAGGGTCAAGGGAAGTTAAATAAGAGGCATATGAAGTGGGTAGAATTTATTGAAACATTTCCTTATGTTATCCGGTATAAATGTGGTAAAGAAAATAAAGTAGCTGATGCATTATCTCGAAGGTATACTTTAATCGCACTTTAGATTCTAAAGCGCTTGGGTTTGAAATGATTAAGGAATTGTATCATAATGATGTTGACTTTTCTTCTATACATGTTGCATGTGAGCAACTGGTTTTAAAGATTTTTATAGGCATGATGGTTATCTTTTTCGTGGTAAACAAATTTGCATACCTAAATGTTCTATAAGAGAGTTGTTGGTAAGTGAAGCTCACGGGGAGGTTTAATGGGTCATTTTGGGATGAATAAAGCGTTAGAAGTCCTAAAAGAACATTTTTATTGGCCTAATATGCGTGTGGATGTTAATAGAATTTGTGATCATTGCATTACATGTAAACATGCTAAATCCAAAACCCAGCCTCATGGTTTGTATCAACCACTCCCAATTCTAATGAACCTTGGGCGAGATATCTCTATGGATTTTGTTCTTGGTTTACCAAGGTCTAAAAGTGGTAAGGATTCGGTTTTGTAGTAGTGGATGATTTTGAAGATGGCACACTTTATTGCTTACACTAAAACAAATGATGCGACATATATTGCTAATTTATTCTTTAAAGAAGTTGTGCGTTTACATGGAGTTCCACGTACTATTGTGAGTGATCGTGATGTGAAATTTTTGAGTCACTTTTGGAAAGTTTTATGGAGTAAGTTAGGTACTAAATTACTATTTTCTACTACTTGCCACCCCCAAACTGATGGTCAAACTGAAATGGTTAATAGGACTTTAGGACAATTACTTCGTTCAATAATACATAAGAACCTTAAAAATTGGGAAAATTGTCTTCCTTTTGTTGAGTTTGCGTATAATAGAGTCCCGCATATCTGCTGACTAAATTTTCACCATTTGAAGTAGTGTATGGCTTTAATCCATTGAGCCCTCTTGATTTAATCCCCATACCTTGTGAAGAAAAAGCAAGCTTGGATGGGAAAAACAAAGCTGAGTCTATTAAAGCATTGCATGAAAAAGTTAAAGCTAATATTGAGAAACGGACTCAGGTTTACTCCAAACAGCACAACAAGGGAAGGAAAGAGGTTTTATTTGAACCCGGTGATTGGGTTTGGTTACATCTTGAAAGGATAGGTTTCTATTAAACGGAGATCCAAGTTGCAACCCAGAGGAGATGGACCATTTCAAGTTGTGGCAAAAGTGAATAATAATGCCTACAAGCTGGATCTACCTGGTGAATACAATGTAAGTGCTACTTTTAATGTTTCAGACTTAACCCCATTTGATGCGAGAAGATTTGAGGACAAATCCTTTTCAAGAGGGAGGGATGATGGAGGACCATCCAAGGAGCTTACAAAAGATCCTTTGAAGATAAGAGATGGACCAGTGACGATTCCAAGCCAAAAGGATGAAAGAAGCATTAAATGCGCTTGTTGTTGAGTTGCATGACAAGGCATCAATGGTAGAAGAAGATCCTTTGAAAGAGCCACTATTGGTGAATATAATCCAAGCTCGAGAGGGTCAAAATGATGATTGGGCTATGCTAGAGCAATTTGGAGTGAAACAGAACACAAGTTTCAAGCACAATGGGCTATAATATGGGTTTGGCACCACTTAGCCTACTTTTACTAGTTCTTGGGCTTGTAATTTGTATTTTAATATTTCTTATCATATTATAATAGTCCAATAAGGCCCTCTACACTTTGAATTTCGTGCATGAGGTGTCCATTAGGGTTTAGGGTTCAATCAAATCTTCATCTTATTTTTGGTAGATAATCAATCAATCTGATTGGGGGATTATTTACTAATTTGTGATTTGAAGATCTTTTTTTATTTTTGGAATTACCTTTTTCTTTATTTCATCTAGACTTAGGAGTTGTCTAGGTTCATTTTATTTTATATTTTCTTATTTTGTTTTCATTTTCTAGAAAATAAAATGCCAACATCCTTAGCCTATAAAAGGAGGGGCACACCATATGTATTTGACACCTTGAATTATAATAATATTGAGAGTTTTCTCTTAGAGTTTTTACAACTTTTGTTAAGTGCATTTTAAGTTTGTGAGCATAGCTTAAAGTGTTTCATTGTAGTCTTTGGTTTAAGGATCATTAGAAGGGTCTTGGCTTCTTCATAGCCATTGGTTCTTCTAGTCTCATCCTTGAGTTAAACTACTTTTGCTCAAGTCTTTTCCTTCATCTAATTCTATTTTCCTTTTTATTTCGGGATATTCATTGTATTACTTAGGGTTCTTAACAATTTAATTGTTAGGGGTCCAAGGTATACATCAATATGTAGCCATATAACTTATTGTGTGTCACACGCGAGGATTATGTTTATGGTGATACACTTGAACTATTAGTCCGTGGTGCACTTAATCAAAGTATGGGGTCTATTGATTAAACAACTATTAATGCACCCATAACACTTTATGGTGTGACAGTCTTATCCGAACCGTCGATATTGGTTATCTAAGTAGGGCATTTATATATGATGTAGTCATATAGGACTTGACCGATTTAATCTGCATTTCTCATATAATTCCGTGATTGAGAAATCTTATTAATTCACATGATGATCATATATGGATTAACCTTAATCTTGAAGTGATTGCATACTCCTACTGGTTTCAAGATAGGGTTTGATGTGTTCATTAAGGATCGCTAAGATGCGCGGTCTGAATCACTTTCACGTTGGAACTATTCTGGAATGAGTGAGAAGTGTGTGTCTCACATATATGTAATCCATTCCTTCCTGCGGGAAGTAGAAAGCCAATCGCCTTATTTGTTAATTCTAGAAACTGATCGATCCGTGGAGTTCGTATTGGTTATGAACTAATTGATCACTAGTGGGTTAATGATAAATAAAGATAAGATGTGTTGAAGAATGTTTACGGAAATAATCCCGCTTCATTACGGATAGTCTATAGAGGGTTAGTTATATGTAATGATTATATCAATGGACACTTATCGACTCGACTCGACGTTTTGAGAATAAGTTATATCTATAATCGATAGAGTTCAATTTCGGATTTATGGTGGCGTAATTCCGAAATTAATGAATTAAGTAGAAATATTATGTTCGATGAATATTTTATTTAATTTATTCTAGCTACTGGTTATAGGTCCATGGTCCCCGGGTTGGCTCCTAACACGCGAGTGTTTTCTCGTTTTATGGAACCTTGAGAATAAATTAAATAGTTGGTCTATTTAATTAATATGCAAATATTATTTATTTGGTAAATAATATGTAGTATAGAAAAGACATTTTCTATTATGCCAAATGACATTAAAAATGGTGCCACATTTTTTTGGTTTTGAGAAAATAAATTTTCTCCTAATTAATTATATTGTGGATAATATAATTATTTATGGGTTAAATAATTATAAATAAGAAATAAGCTTTCTTATTGGATAAATTGGAAATTTGTTTTTCTATGGGATAAAGGTTTTATTTTCCTAAAAGGAAAAGATAAATTTGTGTGTAGTAGATAAACTCTCAAATTATTAGTTATTTTCCTATAAAAAGAGAGTTTCTCCCAACACAAAAATAACAATATCAACGCCATTTTTTAAAATCAAAATTGCGCCACTTTAGTTGGAAAAAAGAGAGAAATTTTGTTTTCTTGTCTTAGCCATTGGGAAAAAAAAAAAACCTAGGGTTTTTCTTGGGCATATTCGAGGAGGTTCTACGGTGAAGATCGGCGCCCACGATCGTCGCTAGAAGATACAATCCGGAAGAATGTGGTTTCTCTATCTGTCGATTTATTATTCCTCTTTAAATAAGGTAAATCTTCCACCTTCTCATAGTTAGATTAATTGTTTATGCGAATCGAATCATGGTAAAATTGCATGCGAATTTGTTCGTAGTTTTTGCTGTGCAAGATCGAGTGTCTTGATCGGTGCGGTGAATTAGATCTGATGATCCAATTATGGATCGGATCCGGATTCAGGTTTCTGTATATCTAGCATGTGGTATCAGAGCAAGGTTAAAGCGATTTTGCCATCATGATTTCATAATTAATTAATAAGGAGTGGAATAGAATAAAATTGCATCTTTTTAATTTTTTTAATTTATGCGATTGAATGTTTTGGTTGACGAGATGAATTGGGGTTGGTACTTGTATACCGTTAGATCTATTGCAAACCCGTTTTTGGGTATAGGATATCTTGTAATTTAATTTTCCAATTTTAATTTTCTGCATTTAATTTATTTCGGCCGAGTCCTATTTAATTAATCGGACGAAGAACAAGAAGAAGAAAAGCTGCAACATAGTGGTTAAGACACAGGTTCAATTATGCATAGACCTGGGTTCAAATCCCCTTGGCCAGCTCAATTCTAAATTTTCATTTACTCCAATTTTTTCCCCGTTCGAATTTTTTTTCCTGATGGAGAAAAAAAAAACGATTTGTTTCCTGTTCAAAAACGAAAAAAAACGAAACAAAAAAATAGAAAAGAAAAAAAAGGAAGTGCGGTTCTTCTTTGCAAGATTCAAACTCAGCGGTGATGAAGGAAGAAAAGAGTCTCTTACCAACTCAATTTGGCAGATTTTTCATAAAGGAACAAAAGCAGAAAATTAAAAACCCGAAGCGGCTGAAGAAAATAGTAGATTAATTTGTATTCTATGCTTAGGGTTTATTTATTTATAGATTAGATACGGGTGTACCAACGGTCCATCTCAGTGGTTTATTTTTCGCATTTATTTTATTGTATGATTATTTATTTGATATAACTATGTCATGCATCATATTCAAGAATTTCACTCCTAGCATATGCATACATGTAGAAAATTAATATTGACATTAATTAGAGATGTATGGACACGATAATTAATTTAGATTAAAAATAAATTAAATTAATTAAAATGAACGGAATTTTATCGGGATATAAAATTCACATGATAAAATAAAATTACTCGGTAAATTTAATTATGGGATCTAAAAATCATCCGTGGATTTCAATTATGTAGTGACTAAATAAAAGAATTTTGATAATTGAAAAATTGGAAAATCCAGAAAAGTTGGACACTAAGTGAGCAAAAGGTTCGAAAATTGTTTCGGGCGGTCAACAGGGCTTTGGCTCGACTAGACTTGTCCGTCCAAGTGCGGCGTTAGCCACGGGGGTCCGTCAAGGTGAAGCTATCCGGCGAGCTGAGGCTCAATGGGGCAACCTTAGCCTGATTTTCAACCCAGCACCCGCACACGTGCGACGTTACCATCAGGTGTCCGGCAAGGTCGAGCTATCTGACGAGTTTCAGCTCAATGGGGTAGCCTTTTCCTGATTCATCCAGTAGTCGTATATGAACCAACGAAGAGGAAGGGTCGGCTTAGCCAATCCCGACAACGTTCGGTGAACTCAGTTAAAGCTCAGCCAGGGTTTAATACTGATAAGTTGGTGATTGATTTTCAAGATTTATTGTTTTCAAATTATTGAGATAAAATTCTACAATCCTAAAACTTTTATCATGACATATTAGGATAATAAAATTCTTTGTGAATTTTATTTGAGTAGTGTCTACACAAAACAATTTTCATCCATAAAAGTGGAATGGTGATGCCTCGTGCCGCTTTGATTTCAGACCCCTACGGATGGCATTTGCCGCTATAAAAATTCAAGGCTTGGTTTCCAGAAGGATAGGATTCTGGGTACTCGTCGAGTCACTGACCGACCCTATGGCGGCATACTCGGGGCGTACTTTGAGATCTGAAATAGTATGTCACACTCACAATGATATTTTTGGAAATATCTTGGCTGAAAAAGGAAGGTAATCAACAATTAAATGGAGATGTTTGATTCTTAATGGTTTGATTGTTGAGAGAGATTGTCTCAATAACTATCGTTGTGTTGATACCGACCCTACGGCGGCAACATGATGTGAGATTAAATCCTTGGAATGGTAGGATAAACTGCATGCATGACATCACGTTTATAATTCCTAAAATCATTATTTGTTGTGGTGTATGATTTCATTTATATTTCTGTCATGATTTATTTTCTACAACTGCATATTATCTCATGGTATCTAAACTGCTAAACATGATAAATTGACTGATGATGACTTCGTAAAAGTGTAAAAGTAACAAGAACGTTGAACTCAATAATTGAGAATGCAAATTAATTCTTCAGAAGAGGATGATCCTCTTGAGCCTACAAACTTCAGTGTCATTTGATAAGAATGTGACAGCTGTCACTCGTGCTGAGCGAGAGACAAAATAAAATTAGTTCAAAGATGACGAGAATGATTTGGTATCAATCTCACTAGACATCCCACGGTTCATGAGTAGTGTCTACTCAAATGAACTGCTAGTTCACGGCCATTTCCTTTAATGAAAGCCAAGAATGGGAACGTAAATGTCTACAAGTATAAGTCGTCTCAACTAAATAAGTTAAAGCCTAAACCGAAATATTAATCAAAGAAAGTAAAGGATAAGGAAAGTGATTTCGGATCACCAACCTATGAATCTTTATAGACTTTCTTAACTTCAAGAATTTGACACGAAGCTAAAGTTCTTTTGTTTGAACAAGGTAGTGAGGAATTCATGGTAAAGAGTAAACAACGGGCAGTTATTTAATCTAAGATAATGGGAGTGATATAAGGAAATAAATTTTGGATTTTAATCCTTGAATATCAAATAAATACAATTTCTGTTTTCAGATTCGTTGGAACAAATGGATTCACTTTCACATCGATAATGTAGTTGCCTGAAAGAAAAGTGAATATGACATTTGTATACGATTTTGAGACTTGGACTTTTGTCTAATAAAGTCAGATCCACTGAGTAATGCTGAAAAGGTATATATAACACATCATAAGCTATTAAAGACAAATGGTTTCCATATTAAGATAAACGATTCTCCAGCATCTATTAATTAGTGCATATATCCTAAAGATAGGATATGAAGACTGGCTAAGGGTGATTCCTATCTCCCAGTCTAAGAACACTATCTCAATGGAAAAATAACTAAGTAACCTTTCAATTAGGAAAGGGTAATAGAGCTGAAGAACTAACACAGCTTGTTCATACTGACCTTCGGGTTCTTATGAAAGATACAAGCTAGTGGGAGCTTTTGAGTGGCTGACACTATGTCTGACGAATACTCACAATGCTTATTAGTTTATCTAAACATTTGGAGGAATCTCTGATATTACCAGAGAAACGAGTATTCCATGCTCAGATATAGGCTATAGCATAGTTTTGGCACTGATGCTTGGCCTACCTCCGGGTGAATTGATTTCACTGAAAGGATAAACCATGTATTGTCTTGTATAGTTATTGATATGCTATATTACACTGCTTAACTCAACTAAGATATTAGTTGCAAAATAACAGTTACATTATTATGTAATACCGAGAAGTCTACCTAGAAGATGCTTATGAATTTATGGATATTGAGTGAACTACGTTACTGCACTTTCGTAAATAGAGGCGTTTAGCACTTGGTGTTTGAAGGTAGGATTGGAGATTTTGCATACACGTTCAGATGGAGACTGTTCGTGAAATATCTTAATCCAATGAGTAAAGGCTGGTTATAATATTCTTAAGATTGGATAGTGACGGTAACACTTTTACATCCTTTCTAAAAGAATGTTTAGATAACAACCTTGGACCGTGAAGTAAAGATACTCAAGGAGTTACAATCTGATTTAATCAGACCACATCCAACATTGGTTGTTGGGGGTTACGCTGATAAATACTACCAAACCAGATCAGCATATCAATTCACCCTAAAGCAGTGGGAGTATGGCTTAACCATTGACCCGCTGTGATTATGTAGACTTTACTGCCTGCTGGGGTGATCGATAACCTATGTTCCTATGGAAGGACAGTATAGGATTCTGATAAATAGAGGTTGGTTTAAAGCCATAAACCTGTAAATGGAGTTTTGGTACTCCAGTTCTGTTCACACTCTTGTAGAACCACATGAGTGTCTCAGACCCAGTGAGAGAATTGGATCTACATGGAAAAGAGTTGAATGAATGAGAAAGTTTATCTTTCTAAGCAAAGCCAAGTGGTTTTGGGGGTAAATCCCTGAGAAGTAGACAGTTAAACAGGGGTGATGCCCTGAAACTTTCTCACCACTCAGCCTTGCTTAACTCTATGGAAAACGGAAAGATTAACAGGGGTGATGACCTGAAACTTTCTTGCCGTACAATGCAGCTTAGATTCATTCGGAACGGAAGGGTTTTAGCTTAAATCCAATGGAAGATTGACTGCCTATTCTTATATCCATTGATGGATTAAACCAAACCTCTAGGTCACTAAAAGTCACATGTTTTGGAATGTGTGGGCTTGACCAGAATATTGATGAGTCTTTTGTAGACTGGAGAATCAATATTGGTAAAGTAGTAGACGTTAGTGTTAATGACAAAGATAACACTGCAACAGTTGTAAGCAACTTGGGTGCGTTATCTGAAGTCAGAAACTGACACAGCCAAAGCTTCTCTGAATTAGAGAAGTGGACTATATTCTTAGAAATCGATTCGGTCGAATTCTTGAGAACAAGATTTTGGCCGCATCCCTTCCATCTTATTGGTTAAGATGATACAATGCATTTTAGCATGCAACATTCAACAAGAGGTTTCCTACCCAACCCCTCACGGAATAATTCTCTCATTCTTCGGATATAGAGAAAATGGGATAACTTCTCTTTTGGATAGAGAAAGTCAGATTATTAAAAGTCAAATGTAATCGAATCTTGGATTCGAGTATTGATAGCAGTATAGTGCACCCTCATGTCTCTTTAGAGAATGAGGTATCATATGCTTATATATTCGGGTGCAAACCTTAGTGTTGTTGACTAGACTGATTCTGATTATTAGTCGGATTAAGGATGATCATGAATCGATATCAAGCTCAGTGTTTACTCATAGTAATGGAGCTATAGTCTGGAGCAATCCAGCACTGCCAGATTTGACTCTGTTAGTCGAATACATAGCAGCTTTTGGAGTAGCTAAAGAGGCAGTGTGGCTTGAGAAGTTCTTTGTTGGACCGAGAAATGATTCTAGGTCTCGATGAGCCGATACCTTTTTTTCCGTGAAAACAGTTGAGAGGTAGCTCTTGAAAATGTTCTTCACAATCACAAGAGTTCAAAAGCATATTGAGAGGAAGTACCACCTGTCAGACAAACCGTGTGAAGAAGCGACGTTTCGGTCCTAAAGATCGCCTCGAGCCGACAACCTAGCTGATCAGTTTACCAAGTCGTGTGGCATCTAATGTCACTGATAAGCACTTGGTGGGTATGAAATTGGTTGATATGTCTCATCTGCTTTAGATAAAGTGGGAGAATGTTGTGCATAGATAGAATAAGGGTGAGGTGCTCTAAAAACAATCATTGCTTGTCTTTACGGGCAATGGGGAGATTGTTAGGTATAGTGTGCCCGATAGACAATTGTTGCTTGACCTTACGGGCAACGGGAGATTTTTGGAAGAAACGTCCGAAAGACAATTTATGTAATTATTTTTATAATTAATAAATGACATATTTATTCTCATCTTATTATTTGCTTCTTGCTTATAAGTAATACACTACTGCAAAACCCTATGTCGTATCATATGTAGCCATATAACTTAATGTGTGTCACAAGCGAGGATTAAGTTTATGGTGATACACTTGAACTATTAGTCCGTGGTGAACTTAATCAAAGTATGGGTCTATTGATTAAACCACCATTAATGCACCCATAACACTTTATGGTGTGACCGTCTTATCCGGACCGTCGATATTGGTTATCAAAGTGGGGCATTTATATATGTGATTGAGGTCAAGTTAAATTATTAACTCGATGCCTAAATAACCACTAGCAAGTGAACTAGGTTCAATCGCAGTATAGCTAGATAGAGTCGAGGTCGATCCCACAGAGAATCAATTTGTGGATCCTAACTTAAATAGTCAACCTATTTATTTCGTTTGACAAAAAGGCGTCTACATGACCAACATAGGATACGAGAAAAGAAAGACACACTCAAACATATAAACAAATAACATGTAAACAAATAACGTAATCAACTGCCCCATTATAACCGTAATCATTTGGACCTAGACAATTTATATAACAACGAGACTTATCAACTATTAATCCGTCCATATCTATTTATATTGGCTACGGGAGTCATCCTCTAAAACTTGACGTAGCACCGGTAGGTCACTAAATCACTGTGATATTGTTACGTGACTTCGCCTTTTAAGTGCCTCCATCTCATATAACTCACACGCTTACGACTCTAAGGATGCCGATATTAACCGTACACCTCGTCTAGGCAACATTCCTATGGTTAGGCGTACTTCCTAAACGATCGCTCAAACTCTCGTCCAACTAACAATTACCAAGTCATAGTCTCATGCTAGTTTACGATCTACGTATAAACAAGGTGCGCGCAATTCTCTAATGTAAACCCACCTAGATAACGCTGAACGTCCGTGAAGATCAATTCATAAGCCCACCTAAGAGTTTTATATTGGTATTTCCTTTTTACACGTTTTAATTAAATTAAGCGAGTGACGTAGCCATATCCATACCTACTGACTCACTCGCCTACCCAGGCTCATTTCGTTACTCTTGCTTATGAGAAGTACTCCCTACGGCGTTTTCCTCTACTTGCTGCCTCAAAAACCAACTTCCAACCACAGATTCAGATGTCACGATTGGAATTAGAAAACGTGCGTATCATAAAACCTGATCTAATGGAACCTTCTAAGAAGCGAGGTAGGGTGGGACGGCTCCCGGCGCAAGAGCATTATAGTATCCCAGTCGAGTGTTTTTTACAGCGCTTAACGGGATCTCCCGCTACCCGTTTACTATTGATAGCTACACAGTGTATATGCAAGCAAGAAAGGGTTCTTAGTCGCTCTAAAACCACAGTTTTTGTACAATGGAAGAGATTCAATTAAGCTAACCTAATCATAAAGACGTGACTGATTAACGGATGAAACAGAGCTAGAGACTCTCGGTCGACCGAATAGAGACACTCGGTCGACCGAGTGACACCTCTCGGTCACCCGAGTGCTTCACTCCCCAGATTACATCCCTGAATATATTTCTCAGCGTTTCTCATACGAATCGGATTATATAGTGAATCATCAGGACATTATATAAATTAATCTAAATACACGTAAATTAAACACGTAGATTCATCCATAAATCGTAGGAAGAGGACGTAGGGTATGAGATCCTCATAGACAAGGCATCACCACCTCCCTAACGTCATAGCCTAGATCTACATCATCTAGATATGAATAACTACTCAAACAATCAAAGCATAATTGGGAAATTGATTACTAAAAGAAAACAAGAAGAAAAACTAGGGCTTACATGATTGCACCCCCAGCTCCTTCACAAGCCTAATGAATCCTTATTTGCTTATATGTAAATATGAATTGATATTGGTGTGTATATGTGTGTCTTAAAAAATACAAAGGACTTGTGTTTATATAGAGCTACAGCCGACTTAAGAAAACCGACTTAAATGCCGACACTACTGAACCCTAACCGCCTCAAACAATGTGCCGGACTTCTGCTGGACTTCAGGCCCACTCGGTCGACCGAATGCATAGGCTCGGTCGACCGAGCCTTGTATGCTTTTTGGGCTTCCTTCTTGCTTCGTCTTGGGCTTTCCTCCTTTTATGCCTTGGGCTTCCTGAACTTGTCTGCAATCCATTAAAGCTTCTCCGAAGTCCATCCTTGCGCTCCCAAATGAGTTACTACAAATATAGCATAAAATACAGTCTGTAACATCAAATAATATAATAAAACCTCTAAATACATAATAACGAATCGTAGCTCTCGGCATATTCAAATTAAGCATATTACGACTTATTATTACTCTATTATAGCTCTTTCAAACTAGAATCGGGGATAAAGATCATAGAATAATAGGCACAAAATGACCGTTATCAACTACCCCCCACTTAGCCTTTGATCGTCCCGATCAAAATATCAATAAGTCATTCCCCATAAACTACTTTCCAGTGGTCACAGTATACTTGACACAAGAAACTCGAATCAACTCATACCCTCTATGCTCATAGATATCCATTATCCACTATTCATCATGAATCGATGTGTTGTGTGCATGTGCATTGAGTTTTAAATATTCGTAGTAAGATTAGAGTTTATGCAAACTTTGTAGTCTTAACCTACCAACTTCAGTATTCCCATTTCTTAAGCCTTTTAATTGTTTAAGCACTAGAATAATAAGCAAGAGCGTATCTATAGGGTTTTTGGACTTGGAGACCGAGTACTACTCAAAACCTCTTGAAGAGTTAAATATTCTTTTCATATCTTCATATTTTTCAGATACTATCAATCTCAAGAAGGAAAAACTTTTTAGAGCATCCCCCTATCTTAGATCAAACATAGCATCGAATATTACCACAAGCGCGAGGCTACTTTGGTAACTTACTACAAGCCCAGTGTTTTAATATTATCAAACACAGGTACGTCTCAAGCTTATTACTCAGCTTTTGTGGCTAGAATTTGAGGAACACATCAGACGATAAATTTGACACTAGGTAAACATAACCAATTATCTATGCAATGTACACATAATTTTTTTCATTTTTATAATAAGCGTAGTACAACTCGATTCATTTATCGAATAATTGAATAATAAACAACTACTACTTAACGGATAATATGAATATCATTAAGTTTACTAATCAATAAATCGCGAAGTATAAAGTGATCACGTACTCATGAAATATGGTTTATTTCTTATTAGATATAATTATCCAGGAACTTACCAAGGTAAATGTGATTCTATGTTTAAAAGTTTTAATTTTTTACTCATTTTATTTATTATTTGATATATGGGAGTATATGGAAGCTTATTTGAGCTAAGTGACTTGTACCCCCCACTTAAACCATGCATTGTCCCCAATGTATAAAAATCGAAATAACAAACTCAGAAAAGGAACTTAGCTCTGGATAAGCGTGGAAGTTGAACAAGTCTTGGGAATTCGGCAAAGTTTAACAGCACATGCATTGGCGCTAGCAAGGCGGAAGAATAATCAACGCAACATGCATCTTAAACAAAGCTCGAAACTCGTTCTGAGATTAGTCAAACAGTAATAATCAGAAAAAGGGACCGTAAAAGAGATAACAAATTCCTTAAACATTTTTAAGTCCATAAGTTAATTATTACATTTCAATATCTTTCAGCAAGTCCAAAACATTACATGAGTTTGAATTTAGGAAGTAGTGAAACCTACTCTATACAACACGACATACTAGTATAAACAAGTCAAAATAAAAATGCGTTAATCATAGGAAATGCAAATACGGAAATACAAATGCTTAATCCCAAAATCCTGGAGCATTGGGATCATAAGGCCCATAAATAGGATTGAGTGGTGCTAGTTGCAAATTGTTCGGGCCGGCTTCGTCAGCATCGTCCCCGGGCTCCCCTTCTTGTTCTTGATCGTGGCCGTAAACGATAGGTGGTGCGACAGAATTTAAAGATAGGATAGGCATTGGCTCCACATAGGAATCACCGCCTAACACTGGGCACTCGGCTCCCTCACAGAATGTAGTGATCAGTGAACCAAAAGGTAAGGTGTGCCGAGGCTTGAGATCATCGTCTTTCATTTCCTTGCGTATCAATGCCCCCACATTCATGGGCCATCCCATGTATAACCAATAAAGCAGAGTGTCATGGGTATAGTAGACCGTAGATACATGCTTGGCCGGAAAAATATTAGAACGGATAAGCCGATGAAGGCATTTATCCTCCCATCTCCTGAAATATGGTTCCGCAAATGTGCGGGCAACCTCCCCTATAGTCCATTCTATCCCGAGATAGGCACCGCTTTTCCTCCAACCAAGCGTCGGACCGTCCAATGTCACCATATACTCCGGCCCGTCCTCCGAGATATCCAGACCAAAATAAGCGAGAAGCGTGCCGGAGAAATTACAATCGGTCGTCCACGAATAGTAACAATATTGGTGTCGGGATGTACGCGTAAATAAGCATAAAATTCCCTTACCCAATTGACGTTGACTCGGCCGGGGGGCGCTACGACATCTCGCCACTGATAATGTTCCACCAATCCCAAAAGCTCATCTCCACAATTATCCAAATCCAGTCCTCGAGCTTGATGTACAGGGGCATTTGCGAAATGATTAATAAACGAAGAATATACCTCCCGACTCGCGAATTGTGGTACCCCGTTTATTAGAGGTATGTTGCCTTCAACAGCCACAAATTGGGCGGCTCTGCGTCTTCTTGGTGGTATTATGACAGACAAGCGGCACAGCAGCGGACGCAAGCAACAGGGTGACTCTCGGTCGACCGAGAGTAATCACTCGGTTGACCGAGTGCGATCCGTCGACCGAATCGGTGGGTTTCGCCCTGTATCCTCTCGAGTGGTGATTTGGCCGATCGAAAAAGTTCCGACAGCTCCTTTGCGATTAAAAGATGAAAAGTGAGTGAAATGGTCTCATGGATGAAGATTTGCAAAATATTTCCATTTGATTTCTACAAGGATTTGGGGAAAAGGTAGGTGGAGAATTTGGATGAAAAATGGAAAAGAGGATGAAGAAAATGGAGAAGAGGATGAATGGGTTAAATAGAGAAATTGGAAATTTAAAAGTGGAATGTGATTGGTGGATTAGAATGGTTGGGGATTGATGAGGTGTAAAGGTGGAATTTGAAAATTTAAATTTGGAAGAATAAAGAAATCGGGAAGAGGGAAAGGTGAATGGTTGGGAATAGGGAAAGGTGAATGGGGATATGTAGAAATAAATGGTGTTAACCATTTAATTTTGACACACCGGAAATTAACTACAACATATAACCATACCAAAACTATTATTTCACTTTTTTCAATTCCTACTGCATAAATTATCCCAACCGACAAGTTGTCTCAAGAACAAAAACAATCTCATTCTTTTCATAAATAAATCAAACAATCTGGCCTACAGCATTTGTAAAATAACGCATTCTTATTTCCTTAATCAACATTTTTTTTACAAAGACTCGGTTACTACACTCTATTTCACGTAAAAACGATTCGAATAAAAAAAATTATTTTGCACATCCTTAACTCAGCAGTCGTCGGAACACGGAAAAATAAAAAAAACTTCTTATCGTTTCACGCTACTTTTATTTTTAAAATAAAATAACGAAGAATAGAAATAGTTCTACAGTTTAAGTCGGTAGCTCGACTTTCCAAAAATCATCACTTTCTACGAACTGCTCTTGGCTTGCCAGGTTTTCACCCGGTTAGCCTTTACCGAAAATGTCTTGCTGTCCTTTTGCACGAGTGCCTTTCCGCGAGGTGTGAGTCCAATGAAAAGACAGTCGAACTGTCCATCCAAGCAAGCTCCAACTTTCGTGATTGTTTTAGAACTAGATGAGCTCTCTTTAGCTCGAACTCTACGAGTTTATTTCTTTGTTTGCTTCCTTCTAGCCTTGGGTCTGGAGAAAGTCAGGCCTTCAGAATTATGATTTTCTAGAACAGGGGTAGGCTCGACAGCTTTCTTACGACTCAGAACTGTAAGGGTCTCATCTCTTTCTTCTATCTTGTCATCAACACTTTTTTCTGAGTCCGGAGTAAAATCGGTTTGAACTACCAACTCCTATAACATTCACGCTCACGGAGTAGGAAATCTGAATTCCTCGTCCCATAGGTCTCGTAACCCTTAGCATCGAAAAATGTGATCTCACGCTGGACATACAATTAGGGCTCTAGAAGTATTGATAAAGGCTCTCCCTAAAATGATCGAGGCGTTGAGGGTGCCATCTATATCCATAACAACTATATCTATCTTAAACCTGAGCTGTCCTATGCAAATGATCATATTATACATATTTCCAGACATGATCGTTCTGGTCCTATCTGCAAATCTAACTTGCAATGGAGTATTTGTGGGGGTAAGGATTAGATTTCTATCACAAAGACTCTTCGGGAAAATGTTCAGACTCGAGCCAGAATCTATCAAAGCCAACCCTAGGTATGTTCCTTCTAGGGTAACCTCTACCATAAATGCTCCTGGGTCATCTAGTTTCGGCATCAACCGAGCTTCATTCTCAATATGCGCTGCATCTCTGGGACAGACGACTATAGGGTGATTTAGGTCTATGCTAACCTCAGAATCTGATTCTATATCTGACATGTGATGCATGTAGTCATATCCTGAATCTGAATCTGAAGAAATCTCTTCAGGATTTAACTTGGACATACCTCTGTATATGTAAGCATCTTTAGACTCTTTTGACTTCTTAGCTTCTTGAATTCTTGCCTTCATCTTTGCTATTCTCTCATTGAGTTTAGGTGTCAACGGCTTTCTAGGTGTGGTTTTGGTTCTCAGCACAATGACTTCTTCTCCTCGAGCCTCAGAAGGCTGATGTGATGATATTTTGCTAAACAGTTCGCTTGAGTGATTCCTCGATTAAAAGCATCATAAGAAAAACAACAAACGGTTATTGAACTAACAAGCAGTATGATTACTCATACTGCTGCTAGGCTTATAACCTACTAACAGAATCACATGGGGAAAACAACTATCAGAAAATATAAAACAAATAATGGCTCGGTCGACCGAGTGATAACGTTCGGTCGACCGAACATACAGATTAAATTTTTTTTTTAATTTTATGAAAGAAAACAGAAAAACGAAATAATTAAGTAGATTATTTAAGCAGTTGGACCATTGATTCCCCGGCAACGGCGCCAAAAACTTGATTGAGGTCAAGTTAAATTATTAACTCGATGCCTAAATAACCACTAGCAAGTGAACTAGGTTCAATCGCAGTATAGCTAGATAGAGTCGAGGTCGATCCCACAGAGAATCAATTTGTGGATCCTAACTTAAATAGTCAACCTATTTATTTCGTTTGACAAAGATGGTCTATGACCAACATAGGATACGAGAAAAGAAAGACACACTCAAACATATAAACAAATAACATGTAAACAAATAACGTAATCAACTGCCCCATTATAACCGTAATCATTTGGACCTAGACAATTTATATAACAACGAGACTTATCAACTATTTATTCGTTCATATCTATTTATATTGGCTACGGGAGTCATCCTCTAAAACTTGACGTAGCACCGGTAGGTCACTAAATCACTGTGATATTGTTACGTGACTTCGCCTTTTAAGTGCCTCCATCTCATATAACTCACACGCTTATGACTCTAAGGATGCCGATATTAACCGTACACCTCGTCTAGGCAACATTCCTATGGTTAGGCGTACTTCCTAAACGATCACTCAAACTCTCGTCCAACTAACAATTACCAAGTCATAGTCTCATGCTAGTTTACGATCTACGTATAAACAAGGTACGCGTAATTCCCTAATATAAACCCACCTAGATAACGCTGAACGTCCGTGAAGATCAATTCATAAGCCCACCTAAGAGTTTTATATTGGTATTTCCTTTACACGCGTTTTAATTAAATTAAGTGAGTGGCGTAGCCATGGCCATACCTCTCGAGATAATGATTCAATTAAGCTAACCTAATCATAAAGGCGTGATGATTAACGGATGAAGCAGAGCTAGAGACTCTCGGTTAGGCCGAATAGAGACACTCGGTCGACCGAGTGACACCTCTCGGTCACCCAAGTGCTTCACTCCCCAGATTACATCCCTGAATATATTTCTCAGCGTTTCTCATACGAATCGGATTATATAGTGAATCATCAGGACATTATATAAATTACATTAAATACATGTAAATTAAACACGTAGATTCATCCATAAATCGTAGGAAGAGGACGTAGGGTATGAGATCCTCATAGACAAGGCATCACCACCTCCCTAACGTCATATCCTAGATCTACATCATCTAGATATGAATAACTACTCAAACAATCAAAGCATAATTGGGAAATTGATTACTAAAAGAAAACAAGAAGAAAAACTAGGGCTTACATGATTGCACCCCCAGCTCCTTCACAAGCCTAATGAATCCTTATTTGCTTATATGTAAATATGAATTGATATTGGTGTGTATATGTGTGTCTTAAAAAATACAAAGGACTTGTGTTTATATAGAGCTACAGCCGACTTAAGAAAACCGACTTAAATGCCGACACTACTGAACCCTAACCGCCCCAAACAATGTGCCGGACTTCTGCTGGACTTCAGGCCCACTCGGTCGACCGAGCCTTGTATGATTTTTGGGCTTCCTTCTTGCTTCGTCTTGGGCTTTCCTCCTTTTATGCCTTGGGCTTCCTGAACTTGTCTGCAATCCATTAAAGCTTCTCCGAAGTCCATCCTTGCGCTCCCAAATGAGTTACTACAAATATAGCATAAAATACAGTCTGTAACATCAAATAATATAATAAAACCTCTAAATACATAATAACGAATCGTAGCTCTCCGCATATGCAAATTAAGTGTATTACGACTTATTATTACTCTATTATAGCTCTTTCAAACTAGAATCGGGGATAAAGATCATAGAATAACGGGCACAAAATTACCGTTAAAAATACGATGTAGTCATATAGGACTGGACCGATTTAATATGCATTTCTCATATAATTCCGTCATTGAGAAATCTTATTAAGTCACAAGATGTTCATATACGGATTAACCATAATCCTGAAGTGATCGCATACTCCTAATGGTTTCAAGATAGGGTTTGATGTGTTCGTTAAGGATCTGTTGGTCCCTTGGAAAGGCTAACACAAGTTTAGAGGGGGGGGGTGAATAAACTTGTCACCAAAAACTTTCCCAAAACTGGAATTACCCCAGGAACTGAGTTTTTGCCAAACTCAAACTGATTCTCAGCTCAGTTTTGTTCCTGTCCTTTAACTTGTGCGGAGTTCAGCTAACTCAACTGAGTATAAGTCAATACTGACTTATATTTAGTCTTGTTAACTGGCAGCGGATATAACTAGCCTTTAGTTCGATAGATGTGTCAATAAAGATCTGAATCTCCTATGTATCAGTTTTATGCTGACTCAGTGTCTGTCGTTTGCTGAGTGTGAAGATAACAAGAATTAAATCAATCACACCAAGAATATAAATGCATAAAGTAAATCAACACAAGATTTGTTTATGGAAGTTCCGGGTGGTGTAATCCCGTACGCCTCCCCTTCTCCTGTGGTGTAGGATGTATCACCATAATCTTGAGATAACCGTTACAAAATCCTAGCACAATGACAGTCCTTCACGACACCCTAGTTTTACTGTCTACACATAATGAAGAAAGGTAAAATTGCTCTCTTCATTCTGCACACTGATCTTTCGGAGGTGGAATTGCTCCTTCACCAGCTCACCACTAACACACACACAGTCCGCAGACTGCACCAACAGCTGTGGCAACAAATTTGCATCCGTATGAAGAAAGGTGGAATTGCTCTCTTCAAACTATGCACAACCAACCCTTTTTCACAAAGGTTAGGTTTAGAATTAATCAAGAGATTAATTCAGTGAGCTGTCTGATTCTTCTGGATCTGGCTTGGTAGCTCCAAGATGCCTTCTTTCCCCCTTAATGGGTTACTGGATCTTTCTTTTAAATCTTCAAGGCAATTCCGTTGGCTTCCCCTTTTCTAGATATATATTATCTGATTTTCTGGATCTGGATCTTTGGATATGTGCTTGTAAAGCTCTTTTTCGGATCCTTCTCTCTCTCTATCCTTCAAGTGATACTCTTGTGTATTTATAGGGGCGATGTATTGGTCACTAGCTCTTGTAGCCGTTACACTTGTCATTTAGCCAACGTTCATATGTACGACCTTTGTCGTATTGTTAATTCAACAAGGCCTTAACTCAGTTTTCTACTTTACTTGAAAACAGAGTACCTTGTATACTTAACATCTGACTTTAATTGACTAATTTAGAGTACACCATTCAGTCTCTTCTTTTCCTGGTAACTGAAACTCTTTTTCCTTAAGATTATTCAGTTTTACATGATCTATAGTTCAGTTTCAGGTCACCACAGACTTGCCTGAATCCTGACTTATAGTCACGACTTAATCAGCTTCTAACTGAGTTTGCCACCTCAGTTCTTCAGTCTTCTGTAACTGAGTCTGTGTCCCTCAGATCACCAGTCTTATAGATAAGCCAACTGAGTCTGTGACCCTCAACAAACTTATCTTCTTCAGTTCTTGCGTAACTAAGTTTGAACCCTCAGTTCTTCATGTGCATACTCAGTTTTCTTGTTGTGACTCAGCTGTTCGCCTAGTTCCTATTCTATTACAATGCTTGTCTGAACAACCTATACAAGGTTCAGACTCTAGATAGAACTTATACATTTTCTCTAGACCATTTCTAGCTTCTTCTTCCATTATGCACAATAACAGTTAGTTATGACTTCATCATCATGGGTTGTAAGTGATTTGTCTAATTACGTGACGAATCATCATCTAAACATAAATAATATTTCCAACAATTTCCCCTTTTTTGATGATGTATCATAACCCTCCCTAAAAGCAATAATAAAAGAATAATTCAAGAAATCATAACAAATCAAATTCAGATAACAAACTAGAACAGCTGAATTCATTACAAGAGTAAAGTTTAAAACAAACTGAGTTAAAACTGAATAGATTACAACTTTTCTTTTTCAAGTGCCAACATCTTTTCACCAAGGGAAATACTTCTTTTGGTTTCTAGGAGTCTTCTTTCTTTTCCTTCTTCAACTGATTCGCCATCTCTAGGCTTGATTTCTAGATATTCAATGATCAACTGATTAGCCTTTTCATTGTCTTGATTTTTGAGCTTTATCAAGATTTTTTTTATCTCCTCATTCATCATCATTTCTTCTTCTTCTGAAATATGACTATGTTCTTCTTCCTTAGTCTTTTCAGCTGTTCCTTCTTGTTCCAATTCAGCTTCCCCCTTAGTTGTTGTCTATCTATCTTCTACTGACTTTAGACGTTTTCGATTGACGTCTGATTGCAAGTTTCCTTCTGATATTCATCACAACTCTAACTGAGGTCTCTTCATCTTCCTCAGTTCTTGTTTCTTTGAAGGTTTCTTCTGCGATCAGTTCTTCAATCAAACTGTCAACTGCTTCTCCATTCTGTTGAATTGCAAGTAGATCAGCATCTACTTGTTTGTGTTGTTCTATCACCAACTGTTTGACATAGAATTCTTCAGCTGATTCAGCTTTAGCAACACCTTTAACTTCATCACCAGCTTCACCAGCTTCATCTTCCCCCTTGTTTGAAGATAAGCGATAGCTTTCTTCAAATAACTTACGCAGGGTGATGAGGTTGGAATATTCGTTCAAGCCTGAGTAATGAGATCTTCCAATGAGGTCATGTAGATTGTAAAGTCTCTGCTGTAGAGTCTGCATCACACCTTCAATGATTTCTTTCACTTTTTTTTTAAAATTTTCTTCAATTGTTTCAGTTGACTGTTGCTGAGATGTTTCAGTAGCAGACTTGCTTGTGGATGCTTCATGGACTGTGATGAGGAACAGATTTCAGGATAATTAAAATGAGTGTCATGAATTGTCAGTTCCTTTTCATATACAGCCTCACAAAATTCACCATCTTCCAAAGCTTCCCTTTGTTCATCAGTGTACTCTCCATGTATTTCAGTTGGAGGTTCACATTCTTTAGTTTTATCAATCTCGCTTCCTTCGCTTCCTTCAGGTTCACTATCCTCAGTTTCCCCAAGCTCGCTTTCTTCAGTCTCATTCTGTTCACTCATTACAGTTTCATTCTGTTCACTCTCTTCAGTTTCATCCTGTTCACTCTCTTCAGTTTCATCCTCAATTTGAATTACTTCTTCAGTTTCAGTTTCCTTTTTCTGAAATTTGTTCCAAGCCCTCTTTTGTCTTCTGAGAGTCCTTTCATCTAAATTCACAGTTCCACTAGAACTTGAATTTGAAACTTCACTTGATTCTTCATCAACAATCTTCCTTTTCTTCACTCCAGTGGACATTGATTTGTGTTCCACTTTTGTTCTTGTGGATTTTCAAATAGGGAAATGATCTAGTATTTTTTGAACTGGAAAAGTGAATCCCTTTTTCAATAGACACTTTTCCCCAGAAACCTTCTTTCATTGTGCTATTTCTTTCTCGTCTGAAATATGTTTTATCAATTGATTGAGAACAAATTTGTTCCAATCAAATCTCTCTTCAAACCAAATAGCATATATCAGTTTTAGTTTATCTGTTGAGAGAGTGTAGAAATTCCTGGCATGACCAATGACATTTTTGGTTAGAAGAATCATCAAGAATGCGAATTCTTTTTTGCTGATAGATGGATCCGATGAAGTTCTTCTCTTCTTTGTTGACTGCAATAACACTCCAAAGCTTGCCTTTTTCTTCATTTCCAAACGTAAGAGATGAAGATCCTCCGATTATGTCCAAGCCAAACACCAGTGAAAGCAACTATTCATCAACAGTAAAGCTCTTATCTTGAACTGTCGTTTTGAAGCTTTTTCCATTATTGATGATTTCGGCATATTTGTAGAAGTCTCTGCTGCCGTCTGGACTCAAGGTAGTGACTTTTGTATCAATCATGTTTTCCAATCCTCGAATCTTCTTGATCTTGTTCACAATCCGTTTTGATAAAGTGGAGTTTGAATACTTTTGACAAAATTCGTCCAGGCTTGTGGTGATTCCATCATCAATATTGTATTGCTCCATTGATTTCTGAATTAGGAATTCTTTTGGAAAATCTTGAATGCTTTGACTTTGGATGAGCAAGATTTCGTCAAGATTTTTTTTGCAATCGTTTTCAAATAAGAGTCGTGTCACAATCAATGGGATTTTGTAGGGATGTACATCTACTTCTTTTTCTCCCAGATTGACACATGGCTTCGAGTGATTTGTCATGTCAGCCCAAGCGTCAGATGGTAGCTGGAATGTTTTCTGCTTTTGACCAATATGTTCTTCATCAGCTTTTGTTTAGATGTCAGCTTTATCGGGATTCAACATTGAGAACTGACTCGGCCTGCAAAACAGTTTTAAGTTTTCTTCGGTACCCATATCTTTTTGGGTCCGGCTAGATTAGTTACTGAAGTATTATTTTCAGTTTCTTCGATGAGAGAATTAAGATTTCTCATTTCTTTTCTGGCTAAACCATTACGCTCAATCTTAGTTGATTTCACAAGGATTCCTTTAGATTTATCATTCGTAGTTTCCTTGTGTAATCCACTAGATCTCCCAGTAATTTGATGTCCAGAATTTTCATTCTTTGAAATCTCATTACTGGGTAGGGGTGGGAAATTATCATTGCTTTTGTCAAATTTACTAGACATTAATCTTTCAGCAAGATTTGACATCTCAGTTTCAAGAAACTCATTCCAATCTTTCGCTTTGTCAAGTTCTCCGTCTTTTAATTTCAGTTCCAACATAAGTTTTTCGGTTATCTTGACAAGTTCAGGGTTTCTCTTACTAAGTTCAGCGAATGATAACTGAGTTGAAGAATGTACCTTTTGATGATGGTTTGATATAGTTTTAAGATCTGAGTGTACATCCTTTTGTTGCTCTAATGAATCTTCTATATCAATGGTAACTTGCGACAACTTCTTTTCTTCTTCTTCTGAGAGATTTCTTTGTGATGGAACTCCTCTGGATTTGTCTATATAAACATTGAAGTTTGTATCCACATCATCACGGAGTTGAGGTTCTAGATTTGTATGCAGATTTGTCACACTGAACCTTTCAACTATTTGTTCCTGAAAATTAGATACATTTTGCAAACAGTTAGTCAGGAGGTGAGTAAGCCAACTCTTAATTCTAGATGTAGTCATTGAAATCAAACTAAGTGATTTTACAACTGATACATTGAGGGATCTTCAACAACTGCTTTAAAAGATATCTTTGGATCACTTCCAAGTGGAAGAACTGCTCTGATACCAATTGTTGGTCCCTTGGAAAGGCTAACACAAGTTTAGAGGGGGGACGGTGAATAAACTTGTCACCAAAAACTTTCCCAAAACTGGAATTTCCCCAGGAACTGAGTTTTTGGCAAACTCAAACTGATTCTCAGCTCAGTTTTGTTCCTGTCCTTTAACTTGTGCGGAGTTCAGCTAACTCAACTGAGTATAAGTCAATACTAACTTATATTTAGTCTTGTTAACTGCCAGCGGATATAACTAGCCTTTAGTGCGATAGATGTGTCAATAAAGATCTGAATCTCCTATGTATCAGTTTTATGCTGACTCAGTGTCTGTCGTTTGCTGAGTGTGAAGATAACAAGAATTAAATCAATCACAGCAAGAATATAAATGCATAAAGTAAATCAACACAAGATTTGTTTATGGAAGTTTCGGGTGGTGTAATCCCGTACGTCTCCCTTCTCCTGTGGTGTAGGAGGTATCACTAGAATCTTGAGATAACCGTTACAAAATCCTTGCACAATGACAGTCCTTCATGACACCCTAGTTTCACTGTCTACACATAATGAAGAAAGGTAGGATTGCTCCCTTCATTCTGCACACTGATATTTCTGAGGTGGAATTGCTCCTTCACCAGCTCACCACTAACACAAACACAGTCCGCAGACTGCAACAACAGCTGTGGCAACAAAGTTGCATCCGTATGAAGAAAGGTGGAATTGCTCTCTTCAAACTATGCACAGCCAACCCTTTTTCACAAAGGTTAGGTTTAGAATTAATCAAGAGATTAATTCAGTGAGCTGTCTGATTCTTCTGGATCTGGCTTTGTAGCTCCAATATGCCTTCTTTCCCCCTTAATGGGTTACTGGATCTTTCTTTGAAATCTTCAAGGAAATTCCGTTGGCTTCCCCTTTTCTAGATATATATTATCTGATTTTCTGGATCTGGATCTTTGGATATGTGCTTGTAAAGCTCTTTTTCTAATCTCTCTCTCTCTCTCTCTCTCTCTCTCTCTCTCTATCCTTCAAGTGATTCTCTTGTGTATTTATAGGGGCGATGTAATGGTCACTAGCTCTTGTAGCCGTTACAATTTTCGTTTAGCCAACGTTCATATGTACGACCTTTGTCGTATTGTTAATTCAGCAAGGCCTTAACTCAGTTTTCTACTTTACTTCAAAACTGAGTACCTTGTATACTTAACATTTGACTTTAATTGACTAAGTCAGAGTACACCATTCAGTCTCTTCTTTTCCTGGTAACTGATAATCTTTGTCCTTAAGATTATTCAGTTTTACATGATCTATAGTTCAGTTTCAGGTCACCACAGACTTGCTCGAAATCGACTTATAGTCACGACTTAATCGACTTTAAACCGAGTTTGCCACCTCGGTTCTTGAGTCTTCAGAATCGAGTATGTGTCCTCGGTTCTTCAGTCTTCTAGATAAGCCAACTGAGTCTGTGACCCTCAGCGAACTTATCTTATTCAGTTCTTGCATAACTGAGTTTCTACCTTCAGTTCTTCTTGTGCATACTCAGTTTTCTTGTTTTGACTCAGCTGTTCGCATAGTTCCTATTCTATTACAATACTTGTCTGAAACAACCTATACAAGGTTCAGACTCTAAATAGAACTTATACATTTTCTCTAGACCATTTCTTGCTTCTTCTTCCATTATGCACTATAACAGTTAGTTATGACTTCATCTTCATGGGTTTTAAGTGATTTGTCTAATTATGTGACGAATCATCATCAAATCATAAATAATATTTCCAATAGGATCGCTAAGAGGCGCGGTCTGAATCACTTTCACGTTGGCACTATTCTGGAATGAGTGAGAAGTGTGTGTCTCACAGATATGGAATCCATTCCTTCCTGCGGTGAGTAGAAAGACAATCCCCTTATTTGTTAATTCTAGAAAATGATCGATCCACGGAGTTTGCATTGGTTATGAACTAATTGGTCACTAGTGGGTTAATGGTAAATAAGGATAAGATGTATTGAAGAAGGTTTACGAAACTAATCCCGCTTCATTACGGATAGTCTATGGAGGGTTAGTTTATATGTAATGATTATATCAATGGACACTTATCTACTCGACTTGACGTTTTGAGAATAAGTTATATCTATAATCGATAGAGTTCAGTTTCGGATTTATGGTGGCGTAATTCCGGAATTAATGAATTAAGTAGAAATATTATGTTTGATGAATATTTTATTTAATTTATTGTAGCTACTCGTTATAGGTTCATGGTCCCCGGGTTGGCTCCTAACACGCGAGTGTTTTCTCGTTTTATGGAACCTCGATAATAAATTAAATAGTTGGTCTTTTTAATGAATATGCAAATATTATTTATTTGGTAAATAATATGTAATATAGAAAAGACATTTTCTATTATCCCAAATGACATCAAAAATGGTGCCACATTTTTTGGGTTTTGGGAAAAGAAATTTTCTCCAGATTAATTATATTGTGGATAATATAATTATTTATGTATTAAATAATTATAAATAAGAAATTAGCTTTCTTATTGGATAAATAGGAAATGTGTTTCCTATTGGATAAAGGTTTTATTTTTCTAAAAGGAAAAGATAAATTTGTGTGTAAAAGATAAAATCTCAAATTATTAGTTATTTTCCTATAAAAAAAGAGTTTCTCCCAACACAAAAATAACAATATCAACGCCATTTTTTATAACCAATATTGCGCCACTTTAGTTGGAAAAAAGAGATAAATTTTGTTTTCTTGTCTTAGCCATTGGGAGAAGAAAAACCTTGGGTTTTTCTTGGGCAAATTCGAGGAGGTTCTACGGCGAGGATCGACGTCTACCAGTCGTCGCTAGGAGATACAAACTGGAAAATTATGGCTTCTCCATCTGTCAATTTATTATTCCTCTTTAAATAAGGTAAATCTTCAACCTTCTCATAGTTAGATTAATTGTTTATGCGAATCGAATCATGGTAAAATCGCATGCGAATTTGTTCGTAGCTTTCACAGTGCAAGATCGAGTGTTTCGATCAGTGCTGTGAATCAGATCTGACAATCCAATTATGGATCGGATCCGGATTCGGGTTTCTATATATCTAGCATTTACCCATTTCTTTCTGCTAGGGATGCTTCTTGATGTGTCTGCAGCAATAGGGTCACTTGGTTGAGATTTTGTGTATAAGAAATCGCGGCTATTGAGTGTAGTGGGGGAATGGATTGAGGCAAACGATGAAGCCCTAAAATCGAGGCACTACCGTCATTCCCTCCTATCAAAAAACAACCTCTATAGATTAATCCTTACGTCTGATTAAAAATCCACATGTGTAATCTTCACAAAATAAAAGCTCCATAAATCTCTGATTTTCCACATGTATAAAAGTGATTCATTGCACACTTCACTTCACTGTATTCTCCATTGTATATAGCGGTTGAGTGACTTGGCTGACTACTAGGCCAGTGTAGTAACCTATTTACTGAGCTATAACAAAACAAATGTTCCTAGCAATCAGTGAAGTGGACTTTGTTGGTACCAGTACCTTACCTACCAAGTGAGAGCACCCAAAATGGAAAAGGTTCAGTCAGCTGGTGAAGCCACTTCACTGATTACTCCTATTAGCTTCTCCTTGTAAATTAATCAATTTCAATCATTCCCAACTCAGTTCTAAACTTACAAAATATTTCGTGACTGAGTGGCTTTGTGAAATATCAGCCAATTGATCTTCTGTAGATATATACCTCAAACTTACATCTCCTTTATCAACATGATCTCTGATGAAATGATGTCTTACATCAATATGCTTTGTTCTTGCATGAAATACTGTATTTTCTATAATTGATATTGCACTTGTGTTATCACACATCATAGGAATTGTCTTTTTTTCTACTCTATAGTCTCTTAGCTATTTTCTGATCCGGAGAACTTGTGCACAACAGCTACCTGCAGCTATATATTCTGCTTCAGCTGTTGAAGTAGATATGGAATTCTGCTTTAGGCTAAACCATGATACTAGTCTGTTACCTGGCATCTGACAAGTTTATTGAGGTGCTTTTTCTATTCACTTTACATCCAATATAATCTGACTCTAAATAAGATATCAATTTGAATACATCATCTTTTGGATACTAAATTCCAACATTTACCGTCTGCTTCAGATATTTGATGTTTATCATTTGCTGCTGGTAAGTGCGATTCTTTTGGTAGTGATTGAAACCTTGAATATACTCTTACTGTAAATTCAATATCACGTCTGCTTGCAGTCAAGTAATGTAGTGAACCAATAATTCCTTTGTATAGCTTTTGATGCACATCTTTCCCATTTTCATCTAACCTAAGAACAATCCTGGCACACATTGGGGTCTCTGATGTGCCACTTGTGTCCATTCCATATTTTTTTATCAAGTCATTTGAGTATTTGGACTGACTGATAAATTTGCCATCTTTCATCTGCTTCACTTGTAGTCCAAGAAAGTTGTTGAGTTCTCCCATCATGCTCATCTGAAATTAGCCTTTCATTAGGTCTGCAAAATTTTCACATAGCTTTTCATCTTATGATCCAAAGATGATATCATCCATATAGATTTGGACGAGTAGAATGCTTGATCCATCTTGTAGCTTGAAAAGTGTCTTGTCAATAGTTCCTTTGCTGAATCCATTGTTTATCAAGAATTGTGAAAGTATCTCATACCATGCTCTAGGTGCCGGTTTTAGTACATACAGAGTCTTATTGAGCTTGTACACTTCGTCTTTTTTCCCTTGAGTTGAAATCTAAGGGGTTACTCTACATACACTTCCTCTTCCAGTAATCAATTCAGAAATGCACTTTCGACATCCATCTGATATACTTCGAAGTATATGTGAGTTGCAAATGACATGAACGGTCTTATTGCTTCCAATCTTGCTACTGGTGAAAATGTCTCATCATAGTCTATGCCTTCTGCCTGTGAATATCCCTTTGCTACCAGTCTTGCCTTGTTTCTGACAATTGCTCATCCATATTATTTTTGAACACCCATTTCGTTCCAATAATGTTTTCCATGTCTGGTCTATCAACAAGTTCGCATACATCATTTATTTCAAAATCATTTTGCTGTGACATCATCTATTGTCTGTGGTTCAACCTGTGACAGAAAACAAGTTAACATTCTGATGTGATTCCGGATGGAAATCAAATCCGATGTTTCTCCCAGGAAGTAACTAAGGGGAACAATGACGAGCTAAGGATCCTAGACCTCGTAATCCAACTAAATCGTAGGAAGAGAATGCCCAACAATCGCTCACTGTGCTGGTAAATTCTTGAAGATTTGAATATTCTACGATGAAGAAAATTCTCACTCGTAAGTGATGTTCAAGTCTCACAACATGGTTGAGTAAAACTCAATAATCTGATTTTTCATATATCGATTGTGTTCCCCTAATATTACAAGTAGAATTCCTTTATATAGGCTACAAAATAGAAGACTAACAAACTCTTAAGCAATGTGGGATAAATTACTTAGTAATTTTCGCCACTTTATTTCCTAGTGGGCCTAACTTGACTATAATAAGCCCAAATTGCTTTTACATGCTGAAAATAAACACTTGACCCAACATACTAACATACAGGCAACTCCCCTAATGGGCTTTTGGCCTTTTTCTACTAAAAACATCATAAAAGAACATAAATAAATTAAATCAAGCCAAATAGTCCCAATAGACCTAATTGGACATAAACAATGCGCATTGGCTTCTATCTACAACTGATCTTCTTGCTTCTTGAATAAATGGTGCATCCTCATTCTTCTTGAATAGGATCACATCATTCTCTCCATCTTCAAAAGGATCTGTCCTCAGATCTAAGTCCAATGGTAGTGAAGGGACTGTCAAAATAGGACCTTCCGGGTCACATCATTCCCTCTCCCTTCGAAAAGATTCACCCTTGAATCCACCTGGACGAAATAACAATCTCGGCCCATCATATGTGAGTAAGCCCACATATGAATAGCAACCACTAAAAATAAAGAGGTGAACAATGCAGTAATAATCCTCTTGTACAATGGAATGAGTGAAACATAAAAATCAGCAATAATAGAATCTGAAGGATTACAATGCAATAAAATGGATCATAATAAATATGGGCTGCTTGTATATTCTTTAACTGTTGAACAGACCCGGCTGAGTTCGATTCCTTGTCAGCTTCTCCAAAAATATGAATGGATGTTGCAACAGAAATATCATGTATCTGCAAAGATAATTCAACATCCTCTGATGGGGGTTGATGAGATTCCCCATCCATTTCCGCAATAAAACTCTCAACATGACCATCAACGAATGTATCATCAACGTGAACTATCTTGTGCACAACAATTTCCGTATCATCGTTAACTACTTCGGGCACTAATACAGAAGTATATTCATCCTTCATCTCCACCACTGTATCAATCTGCTCCTCCTTAGTTTCGGAAACCTCATCAATGAGAAGGAGAGATGAATCATCATCACATACATCATCATCACTTAATACATTATCATCCTCAAATGGAAACTCCTTTACTGCGGGGAAGACAACGTCTCCCTCGAATCCGTCCAACCAATGCTCATGCCATATGATTGAAAGTAGGGTGAAGTCTTTACCCTCGGCTATACATCTATCCACGGAGCGCTGATAAATCTCATACTTCCGATGTACCTTTCTCTTTTTCTCTCTTAGCTTCCGCTCTTCTTCCCGTTTTTCTTCTAAAAGACCCGTCTTGATTCCTTCCTGTAATACTTCTCTAACGGACACATCGCTATTTTCAATAATTCATACCCTCACAGTTCGCTTGTGTTTACACACACTCATATATAGAGATCAACCATGGTAGTATCACAATAATGAGCAAACCCTTAATATGATGTTGTTAGGATTTCCAGAAATTAAACAGTGACGTTTCGTGCAGATTTTGAACAAATGATTAAGAATTTGGGAAACCTCGAAAGATGAAAGATTCAGAGCAGAGAGTTTTCTAAAGGATGTCAAAATTTCAGATTTTTTGGGGCTATAGAAGTCGTTCAAGCAATCGGTTTTCGGAGACTAGTGCAATCTATCAAAATTCCAGATTGTTAGCAGTGTCTTAGGGCATTCGTAGCAGAAGCCCTATATGGTGCCCAATCCCTAAAATGAAGATACAAAATAGATTTTACCGCAAAATAGCTTCCACAGTGTATTCCCTATCCCTATATATTTTTAAGGATACGAACATCGCATCCCTACTTGTGGGGATGCACTATTCACTCTCTAAATATATTTAATTATTAAAAATTATAAGCATAGGGATAGGGATGTTGCTGGAGTGAAATATTAAATATTTAATGTGAATAAATATGGTTGTGAGGTAGAATATGTATTATTTAATATTATTTGAAATGTTATAGGGATGTTGTTGTGGAGGTTTTTGAATTGAGATGTTGTAAAATAGAGATATGTATTATTTTATACTATTATTTTAGAGATAAAATTTGGGGCCTCTGTTACGAATGCCCTTACGGTGCCAAATACGACCGAACTATAGAGAATTTGGAAAAAATCGAAAGATAACAGTTGTAGATATGCGAATTTCCTATAATTTCAGCAATTTTCAGGTAATTCTGAGTCATTTAACCCACTGAAAATGAATTCAAACGATGATTTACTACTGCAGTTCTTCTGGACAGATTGTTTGCATTAATCGGTTTTTAGGCCAGATACTCGTTGAATTTGGATTGGGTGTAAAGACAAAAATTGTAGATTGAGATGTGTTTGAGATGTGGTAAAAATTTCAGTATTTTTGGAGGTTTATTTAGTTAGGTAACGGCCTGATACACAAACAAGTCTGGAAAACAAAAAAAAAGAATTAGGGTTCTGGGATGAAGGTTTGAAGATACAAGGGAATTTCCGGGTTGATGGATGAAGATGGAGAGAATGATGTGATCCAATTCAAGAAGAATGAAGACACACCAGTTATCCAAGAAACAAGAAGTTAAGTCGAAGATAGAAGCCAATGCGCATTGTTTATGTTCAATTAGGTCTATTGGGCCTATTGGGCTTGATTTAATTTATTTCTGTTCGTTTATGAATTTTTAGTAGAAAAAGGCCAAAAGCGCATTAGGGGAGTTGCCTATATGTTAGTATATTGGGTCAAGTGTTTATTTTCAGCAAGTAAAAGCCATTTGGGCTTATTATAGTCAAGTTAGGCCACTAGGAAATAGAGTGGCGAAAATTACTAAGTAATTTATCCCACATTGTTTAGGAGTTTGTTAGTCTTCTATTTTGTAGCCTTTATAAAGGAATTATAAAGTCAATATTAGGGGAACACAATTGATATATGAAAAATCAGATTATTGAGTTTTACTGAACCAAGTCGTGAGACTTGAACATCACTTACGAGTGAGAATTTTCTTCGTCGTAGAAAGTGCAACCCTTCGAGAATTTGCCAGCACTATGAGCGATTGTTGGGCGTTCTCTTCCTACGTTTTGTTGGATCGATAATGCGCATAAAACAATCTAGAAGGGGGGGGGGGGTTGAATTGAGTGTTGGTAATTTATACCACTTTTTCGATTTATCACAAAATACGCATGTTGGAGCAATTTTACTACACAATAACTAATTTGTTAAATCAGAAGCTATTTAACAAAATTATTTGATTGTGTATTACCTAAGTGATCAAGAAGTTAAATTGGTGATTTATAAATGGTGTGAAAACAGTCTAATTGATATTAAATTCCAACAGAGTCAAGTTATTTCTTTGATAAGACAGTTTAGTAAATTAAGGTACCGTTTCAGCAGAAATAGTCAATACAAAACATAAACTCAAGTTATAAACAAAAAATCAGAACATATACAGGTTTACAGATACAAATAAGATTACAAAAGTAAGACAGAACTGAGTGTAGGGATAATTACAGTTTTTAGCTGATTAAACAAATTTAAATAAGATGTGACTGATCAGAAATTTGATCCTCAGATCAATCAAGGGCACTGCTTAGACTGAAATATCAGATGTATTTTAGTGATGATAAACACACTCAACTTTGAGGTTTATCAGCACCTAAATGCAACCAGATTTACACCAAGTTCAGTGAGCACAACAAGTAGGGACCAGACTAGGCTAATCAATCAGTTTCAGCACTGAACTGAATGTCAGATCTGAGTTATAACTCTGATCTAAACTATCAAGGTCAGTATTGTAAATAATCACAACTGATCAGCAGGTCCAAACTGTGGCCAAAAGGGAAAAACTCAGATAAAAGTCCTATTACATGGTGTTCAAATGAAAACTTAGATGAACAGATTTGCAGGCAGCACATATGAGCAGATTATGGAAAGAATTCAACAAGTGAGCACAGTAGGGGCATAATTTCAGGATGTAAATCACAAGGATATACACACTGAAAATTCCCAGCAGTTATAAGGGAAATGCAGTGGACTCAACAGGCAAAAGCTCACACTGATTAATGCAGATTTGTACTAAAAGGAACTCAGTCTGTCAGCCTTATCACAAGGCAGTAAGGAGGTATATCAAACCAACCTTACCAAGGGACATATCCTGAATTTTTGGTATAGTCTGAAATAATCAGAAATGAGTCTTAGCACAGTGAACTTTTTCAATTTTTTGGTGATCAAAATCACAGTAAAGTGCTGAGGTCAAAATCAGTTAAAGCCTTTTAACTTGGCAGATTTTTCCTACTGACTTTCTGTGAGATCAAAGCATCAAATGAAAAGTGAACCTACACTGGTAACTACTTTAGTATGCAGACACACAAGCACATACAACAAGTATAACAAGACTTAATCTGAATTCTTGATTGACACAAGATCAGAGGTATATTGAAGCCTATGTCTGAATTGCCAAATCCTCACTAAGGAAATTTCCAGACAAGAGTCCTTCAGTACCAATGATCTTAGAATAGGGGTGCTTCAGGTTAATCATGCCACAGAACAGTTAAACAAAAGCAATTAAAAAGGTTTTTCTATATTGATTACCTTTTCACAAAGACACAATGCAGACAAACATATGGTTGATTGATAGATTTAGACAAAGATTGACTCGGTTTAGTTCAGACCAGGTTGGGTATGACTAGTTTTGGGCATCACTGGACTGAGGCCCTCAGTATATGACTCGAACCAGACCATCATTGGGTTAAGAAACCCTAGGTCAACTATCTAGCCCACAGAAAGGGTTCAAGCCTATTTACCTGAGCGGTTTGGGTTGAGATTCACCAAACCAGGGCTAATTCACTCAACAGGAATACCACCAGGGTTATGACACAGTACCACTTCAACTCTCAATGAATTGAGACTACCTTTGGAACCAGGTTAGATCCTTAACGGCTATACGAACAGTCATCACGTTCAAAATGTGTTTCTGAACGTATCTGCACAAAATCGGACACAGAAGGAAATGGTCATGGAAATATGAAGATCAAATCAACCAATAAAAGACAGAATATTAACTTTTTAGATTAAAAGATACGACCTTGATTTAGAGTTGACTGCAAGATCATAGAATCAGACATTTAGGGATCATATCAGTCACCGAAACGGATGAAAGATCAAGTCTTCCATACTTAAACCTTCAATTAGACATAGTAGCACAAAATCAGGACAGAGTCAATGTTAAAATCAGAAAAATAAAGATATGATATCAACGCAAAAAGAAAGATACAACCTTTTTGGTGATTCGAAGCCTTCACTGTAGGGATTCTGCGTTTCTTCAATTGAATATCGAAAATCATTGCAATCAATGCTCGAATCAGAGCCTATACATTGTCAAACGCATTGCTCTGAAACCAACCCGGTAACATTCCAAAACCAGGACCTACCAATGGATGAAATTCGCACATGGTGGATCTTATTCGAAAGGAAAAGGTATCAGCAAGATATTTTGACCATGTGATTAAACCGATTAGGAAAATAGATGAAAGAATGGAACAAGATAGCCAGAAAGACGGATAGCATTGAAAGAGGGTTCCTGAGAATCGAGAGTATTTACTGAGGGGATATGAGGAGGATTTTGGTAACAAATAGGAAGACGACTGGAATGAAATAGGGTTTAGGTTTTTTTTTTTGTTTTTGGTTCAGATAGGTGGGAGAAAAAGCTGGGCCGGACCTTAGGTACACTGAATTGGGCCAAAAGAAAAGAAAATGTCCTGCCCGAAATTGTATGTAAAATAAATCATATAATATAATTATTTTAATTAAAATTTTACTTATAAAATTAATAATATTGAGTTTATAACATAAATTAAGAATTAAATAATTTATTACATTATTTAATAAATCCTGAAAAATAAATGTTGAGCACAAGGGATGCCATATGATGTAAGTTTCAACTTCATGGCGGTTAGTGGCAGGGGCATTTTAGTAAAAACACATATTAGGGGTATTTGGTAAATTAATCAAACTTAAATTCAACTCGGGCTAAGAGGGCTTCATCAACTTTCTTAGGTTCGATGTTAGAAACAAATGCATGCAAAGATGAGGGATAGAAAGTGGACCTTCGGGTGCTTACACCAGCAGTGGGATCACCAATGATCAAGTCTGGGTGTGATATTTTTCCCATCTGTGTTGTGGAGCACCATCATTTTCCTCTTGCATGTCTTCTTTGTTGGGAGCATCATTTGCTAAAATGTCATCCACAACGGGTGTTGTTGACTCAACAGCTACTTTTTGTGCTATTTCCGTTCCAGAGGATGTTTCGTTTTATGCGGGTGGAAGCAGCTCAAACTCATCCTACAAGTCCAACTGTTTCTTATCTTTCACACAAGAGCACATGTCAGACAAGGAAACAGACTCATGAAATGAAACGTGTATGGACTCCAGAATGGGTCGAGAAACAGGATCGTAGCATCTATAAGCGCGTGAGGTCTTAGAATAACCAATGATTATGCATTCGATGGACTTAGATGCAAATTTATACAAATTTCCTTTATCATTCAACATGAAACACTTGCATCCAAAAACGTGAAAGTAGTTAACTTTCATAGGCCGATTTATTAGGACTTCGTAGGGTGTCTTTTGCAATCTGTGTCTAATAGACACTCGATTTACAACATAACATGCACAAGCAACAACCTCAGCCCACAGAAACTGAGGCACCTTGAACTCATTTTGCATTGTTCGAGCAGATTCTTGCAGTGTTCGATTCTTACGTTCAACGACGCCGTTTTGTTGAGGAGTTCGAGGAGCAGAGAATTCGTGAAAGATACCAAGGACTCACAAAATTCTATGAGACTAGTATCCATGAATTCACCACCTCTATCACTCTTGACAGCTACAACAGAAATATCCAAGGTATTATGTAGTTGCTTCACGAGAGTAGAGAATGCCTGAGCACTATCACTCTTGTGAGTCAAAAACAGAGTCCATGTATATATGGAATAATCATCAATGAGGACAAGTGCGTAAGACTTTCCACTGAGACTTACTACTCTACTAGGACCAAACAAGTCAATGTGCAACAATTCTAGGATGCGAGTGGAACACACTTCGTGTTTTGATCTGAATGAAGTTGGTGTTTATGCTTCCAGTTGGTGTTTATGCTACCACATAAGCTGGTCTATAATCTTGTTTTGCTATCTCTGTTTCTTTTAGAGTGATTAAATCTTCAGAGCTGGTATTAGGTTCATCAAACACAACCTGTATTGATTCTTCAATCAGAAAGGTCCTTTTGTTTAGTACTCTAAAGGCTTTGCTCGTATCTGAATATCCTATGAAGATTCCTTCATCATCTTTTTCATCAAAAGTATGTAACTGATTCATGTTTAAGACAAAACATTTAGCTCCAAACATATGTAAGTGAGAAATGTTAGGCTTTCTTCCCTTTCAAACTTCATAGGGTGTTTCACCATGCTATTTGTTGATGATTGATCTATTTTTTGTATAACAAGTTGGGTTTCCTGCTTCAGCCCAAAACATTTTTGGTAGACCTGCTTCAGCTATCATAGATCTAACAGCTTCTTTGAGAGTTCTATTTCATCTTTCTACAACTCTATTTTGCTGTGGTGTTCCTGCTGCTGAAAGTTGATGTAGACAATAATTTCACTCACAGTAGGTTCTGATCACTTCATTTAGGAATTATTTGCCTCTATCTGATCTTATCTTGATAAGCTTTAATTCTTTTTCATTTTGAATTCTTCTTAGTAAATCAGGTAGTTTTTTAGTGTTTTTTTTCTTCTTGTTCGTGAAGATGGTCCAAGTGAATTTTGAAAAGTTATCAAGCACCACTAGAGTGTACTTTTTGCCACTCACACTCACCGGTGTGACTGGTCCAAAAAGATCCATATGTAGAAGCTGAAGAATTCTTGTGGCTCATTGGCGTGGCTTTGATTTGAATGAGCTTTTGATTTTTTTCCCTTTTGGCATGCATCACATAGACTTTCTTTCTTGAATGTGATCTCAGGTAGGCCTTCCACAAGTTTGTTCTTTTTTAGTTTGTTGATTGTCTTGAAGTTCAGATGAGTCAGTCTTCTATGCCAAATCCAACTAGGTGATTGTTTATTTTTGACAAGAAGACATGTTTCTACCTTTGCTATCTTCTAGTCTACCACACACAAGTTGTCGTCTCTTTTTCCTGCAAGTACAACTGTGCCGGTTTGTTTGTGAATCACCTTGCACCCTTCTTTGTTGAAGTGCACATTGTAGCCTTTGTCACAGAATTGACTAATGGTTAGAATATTGAAATTCAATCCCTTTACATATGCCAAATTCTAAATCTTCAGATTGTTCTTTAACATGGTGCCTTCCCCCTTAATCTTTCCGGGGTTTTCTTTACCTGCAAAAGTAACTCTGGGTCCATCAAAAGCTTTGAATTCAGTCAGCCATCCCTTCTTGCATGTCATATGTCTGGAACATCCACTATTTATGTACCAGACATCCTACAAAACAAATTAAGCAAGTTTAGGTACCCAACACTGTTTGGGTCCATACGTGTTAGCCGTCATGCCTCCTACTCCAAGTGTATATCCAAAGGATTTTCTTCTTGGAGGGTTGAAGTCAACAACCTCATATGTATAAGGCCTGGCAGAATAACTTCTAATAGATTTGATAAAAGTATTATGATACATTTCTCTATATTTTGGTGTCTTATTATCCTGTTTCACTTTCTAAAATACAGAAAATGACATATTTTCATATTGTCTTCTGTATCTGGGACCATGCCTTTTCTAGCTTTCCCATGTACATTTGGCCTTGTATGAAATGGTTTTCTCTTGTATTTTGGAGTTGGAACATTCCAATCATCTTCTGAGGGGTAAAGTATACATTTACCTTTCAGTATACATTTGCCCTTAGTAGGCTGGTAAGATGATTTACTCTATGGAGTGACTGCACTGGTTTTTGACTTCGCTAGTGCAGGATGAGTAGTTCAAACTATGGTCTGTCCTTTTCTAAATTTAGGTCCAATTTTGGTACTTAGTTATGATTTGTTTTGTCCATTGCTTCCTTTCTCATCTTGACTATTGTAGCCAAGACCCGATCGAGATCCAAACAATTTTGGGGGTTCGTAAGCTAGTGCATTAAGTGGTGCAGTGATGGCCTCAGCTGGTAGGGAAGTTTCCTTAGATGGTCTGTTAGCATCAGATGAGTGATCATCTGATGTTTGTTATTCTCCCTTACTAGATGATTCAACTTTTAGTTTATCCAGTTCTTTCTTTAATCTTTTATTTTCCTCATTTACATTCTTACATTCTTGTTTCAAAATTTCATGAGCTGTTTGAATTTCTTCAAATCTACTCATGAGATTTTGAATTAGATTTGCAGAATCTAGTGTAAAGATAGAAGATTGTGCAGTGTCAGATGTGGATGAATTAGATGAATATGAACTAAATAGTACCTCTGTTTCATCCATTTCCTTAGCTATTAGACATAAACAAGCTTTGTCATTGTCTGAGATGGTGCCTTCACCATCATCTAAATCATTATCTGATGATTTTGCTGCATCACTTTGACTTTTTATTTCATCCTTTAATGCTTTCCTGCTCTGCCTCTTGTCTGATGATTTGTATCTCTTCTTTTCTTCATCTTTGTCTTTTTCTTCTGGACAATCAGCCTTGAATGGTCCTTTATTTTTCTAGTTGAAGCATCTGAATTCATCATCCTTTTTCTTCATGTTTTTGCTTGAATTTGACTTCTTATTTGATCAACAATGCCACTTGCTCTTTCATTTCTTGTGTCTCTTTGCTGGTTGACTCTGATGATTTACTCTGTTTGGGTGAAACCAGTGCTCTGGCCTTGTTTTTCTCTTTTGGTGAACCTTCCTCTTTGTTCAACTAAAATTCTTGAGCTTTTAGTTATGACATTACGGTCAGTGTATATGTATTGGCAAGATCCAACGTGCCTTTAAGCATTGATGTGATGATCCTCCATCTTTCAAGTATACCTCTCAAGATTTTACAAACAAACTTCTTTTTGTGGATATGTGTGTCCAAGCTACTGCAGTTCACTGATAATGCTTGAGAATCTATTATCCATTCGATCAACAGATTCAGCTGTCTTCATTTTGAAGGTTTGCAACTTCTGTTTTGCAAAATATATTTTATTTTCTTTGATTGCCTTTGATCCATCATTGACTAGAGCCATCTTGTCCCACATAGCTTTTGCAGTCTTGCAATCTTTAATCCTCATGAACAAATTTCTATCCCGCGTCTTCAAGATCATATCCTTTGCAATAAAATCAAGATTTGCTCTTCTTCTATCATCCTTGGTCCAATCCTTCTTTGGATTTTCAATTTATTTTCCTTGATTTGGACCTGTGGTCTCCACAGTTGTGATTTTGATGGGACCATCATTGATAACATCCAGCATCTCCTAATGAGTTGCTGCAAGATAGGATAACATTCTTATTTGGTATTCTTAGAAATTATTAACATTGAAAACATGGACTTTAGATATATAATTTGAAGAGTCCATTATTATAGACAGGCAGATGTATATTTAAAACAACGATTTGAGAAACTACTTTGAATGTGTGTGATCTCCTTTTTACCAGAAATCAGATATGAACAGGTTCTGAACTAGGAACATGCTCCGATACCAATTGTTGGTCCAAGAGAAGCATGAAAATATAGTCGATTGGGGGGGGGAATGACTATATTGAATGACTATATTTGGATTAAGTTTCAAAAGGTTTATATTGGTTGTTCCCATGTCTTAGATTAGTTTGTTTCTTAGGTTAGATTACTTGAAAAACTTTTCTTATTTAAAAGCTTTTAGGCATAAGTCTTTTCGCTTTTAATCTCGCTTTCAATTTCGTTAATCTTAGTTTTTAGGTGGATAAGTCCTTTAAGAAAAAGGAAGAGAAGTTTGTGAGATGGAAGGATAAGGAGGATGAGGCGATAAAGAATCAAGCTTACAGTGGAATGATAAAGCCCTTCCTTATCCACCAAAAAAGGAAGAGAGAGCCTCGCCAAAGACAAGCAAGATGATGGGGGTGAGTGAGGATACTTAGGACACTAAAGTGAGTATGCCTTAGCCGAGGTATTGTCCAAATGCCTAAATGTACTAAGCATCTTAAAGAATTTCTGGAGCAAAGAGAAAGCTTCAGGATGGTCAAGAAGTGTTTCGAGAAGATTGCGCGATGGTTTCACGTAAAATTGTCATGTTTAGGTGATTCCTCGCACCTTCAATCTCCTCGTGAGATCGAAGGCCATTTATTCAAAATGTCTTATGCGACTGGGGCCTCCATCAATGTGATGCCATTAAATGTATGCAAGAAGCTCGGCTAGACAAAAGAATGCAAGAACGCCCCATTTCTCTTCGGGATGGTAGACAAATCTAGTCGCATCGCAGCCGGTTGTGTAGCTAATGTTCTCCTTCAAGTTGAACATTTGGTCTTCCCTACCGATTGGGTTATTCTAGACTATCCACCTGATAAATGAGATGCCTCTACTTCTAGGCCGAACCTTTTAGACACTTCTAACGCCTCATCGACTTCCTCTGCAGCGATGATTACATTTAGAGTCGGTGACACATCCGCTACCTTCACACGAGGACACATCCTCGAAAGAGCCGTAATTGATGAAATATCGCTTGTCGGGCTTATATGAGGACGGAGGAGATGCCTATTATGAAGATGCAAATGGAGCTTACAGAGATAGGTGTTTTTGAAGTCATGGATATTGAGGATCCGGGCCGATCGCGGACCATCTTCTAATTCATTTCAAGCCATAGGCATTGACGAGTCATCTTCACTCGCCACACCGAGCCCTGTTATTTGAGTTAAGCATGGAGATGCCAAGTTTACGAACGATGATTTCAAAGAATCGAAGTCAGGAAGACTTCATCCCTGGTGAAGGTTAAGCTCTGACGGGTAGTCGGACGAGGTAGAGTTTCTGAGAGAAGCTACCATTGGGAAGTAGATGATCGGGATGAGTTAGCGTAAGAGCTTAAAGATGAAGAGTTAAGGAAAATGATCGATCACAAGAAAAAGGAAGCAAGTGTTGACCGGAGGATTCCGATGGATGATTTGATCCAAGACTTTCTCGGGTTGAGCCTCGGGAAGATGAGGTGTTCTATCACAACCACTTCAAGCTCATAAGGAGAAAGGTGGCCCGTTAAAGTCTAGTATCGAGCAACCACTCATCGATTTAGAGCTCAAACCGCTCCAAACACCTTAAGTATATCTTTCTTAAGGATGGAGATAAATTGCCTTTGATCATTTCTTCAAACTCGACTCGAGCAAGAAGCACACTGATAAGTGCTTAAGAAAAACATCCTCGCGCTCGGTTGGCAAGTGGGTGATATCCGAGGATCACCCTGTACATATGCATGCATAAACCGAACGGAGGAAGGAGCTAAAAAGGTAAGACAACCTCAGGCCAAGGTCGAATCCGCGATATGCAAGAGGTTGTCAAGCATGAGGTTATAAAGTGGCTTGACATGGGAATCATCTACGCAATCGCCGAGAATGAGTGGGTCACCCTACTCAAGTTGTGCCAAAGCATGGCGGCATTACGGTTGAAAAGAATGAAAAGGGAGGAAGTTTCCCACGCCTCGCGGATCAAGCACAGAGTCTCAGACGACTATCGTGAGACTTAATGAGGTGACCGCCAAGGACCACTTTCCCTACCCTTCATTGACCACTAATTGAACGACCGAGTGGTCATGTGTATTATTGTTTCTTGATGGCTATTCGGCTACTTCCAGATAGCCATTGATCCTAATGACCAAGAGAAGACAACTTTATGTGTCCATCTCGGTACTTTTGCTTTCGTAGAATGCCATTCGGTCTATGCAATGCACCCGCGACTTTTCAACGGTGCATGTTGGCCATTTTTGATGGACTTGTTGAGCAATGCATGGAAGTCTTCATGGATGACTTTCACCACGGCGATAGCTTTGATGAAATCTTAAGGAATCTAGATATGGTACTCCAACGCTGCGCTGAGAAGAATCTGGTGCTTAATCGAAAATGCCATTTTCTAGTAGACGGCGAATCGCTTTGGGACATAAGGTGTCCAATGTCGGTATTCAAGTTGATAAGGCTAAGGTCGGCTTATTGAAAAGATGACGTACTCCAAAGACAAAGGAAAGAGGTACGAGGTTTTCTAGACACGCTGGCTTCTACCGGGCGCTTTCATTGAGACTTTTCTACGATTGCCAAGCCTTTATCAAATCTCTGGTGAAAGAAGATGTCGGTTTCTTGTTCGATGGCGCAAAGAAGCTTTCAATTGTCTCAAGGATGCTTTATCGCTGCCCTCTATTTTAGTTGCACCTGATCGACCAAGCCTTCGAGTTGATGTGCGATGCCTCTAATTATGCAAGAGCGCAGCTTTAGGTCAAAGAGTTGATAAAAGGTTCAGCCCATTTATTATGCGAGTCGCATTTTTAACCCTGGCTCAATGCAATTACACTACGATCGAGAAGGAATTTTAGCCGTCTGCCTTTGCCATTGACAAGTTTAGAAGCTATCTTCTCGGTCTCAAGTGATTGTATGGACAGATCATGCAGCCTTTACGCTACCTTATGGATAAAGCAGATGCCAAACCAAGGTTACTTAGATGGATTTTAATTCTACAAGAGTTTGACCTTGTGATCAAAGATAAGAAAGGTAGTGAGAATATTGTGGCCGATCATTTATCTCGCTTAGTAACGAGGGTGCGTAAAATCACAATGATATAGGCATTGATTTCCGATCGAGCAATTGATGAAGCTTGAAACGGTTAGGTCAGTGGGTATGTCGACTCACGCCAACTATTTAAGCTTGAGTGGTCATTTAGAAGACATGACGATCGTGAGAAGAAAAGTTCTTTTCTCGATCTTAAATATCTCGCATGGGAAGATCCTTATTTGTTCAAAGTCCAGAAAGACGGGTTGCTTCGACGGTGTGTTCCTGAGCATGATCATGGGATATCTTAGAACAATGACATAAATGATTCCACCGAGGTCACTATGGAACACCAAGACGGTTGCAAAGATTCTTCAAGCCGATTCTACCGCCGACTCGCTTAAAGATGCGCAAGCCTTTTGTAAAGGTTGTGATAGTGCGCGTAGAACTCGAAGGCAGAGTAGTCGGATGGAAATGCCACTTAAGCCCATTCTTGAATGCGCAAGTTTTCATGTAATGTGGGCATAGATTTTACGGGACCCTTTCCATCCTCACGTGGTAATAAGTATATCCTCGCCTGTGTGGATTATGTTTCAAAGTGGGTCGAGGCCATAGCTACTCAAACTAATGATCACAAGGTTGTAAAGAAATTCTTGCAAAAGAATATCTTTACTAGATTCGCCGTCCGAGAGCACTCATTGCTGATGAAGGTACTCACTTTTGCAATGCGCCGCTTGACAAGATCCTTGAGAGATATGGTGTCAAACATAAGATTGGTACACCATATCATCCTCAAACCAAGGGCCAAGTCGAGGTAAGCAACCGTGAGCTTGAAAAGAATTTTGGAGAAGACCGTGAACAATAATCGATCTAATTGAGTCTTAAGTTGATGACGCGCTGTGGGCTTATCGTGATCGCATTCAAAACCCCGATGGGTACGCTACCCTTCCAAATGGTCTATGGCAAAGCTTGTCATTTAATTGTCGAACTTGAGCACGAGAGCTTTCGGGCAATTAAATTCTTAAATTTCGATAGCCAACTCGCGGGGAGAAACGGGTTGTTACAATTGAACGAGCTCGATTTAATTCAGACTCCGTGGCATACGAGAATGCTAAACTCAAAGAAAGAGAGAACTAAGATACTCCATGACGCTAAGATCAAGGACCTGAGAATTCAAAGTTGGTGAAATGGCTTTACTTATAATACCGCACTTCACTTGTTTCTCGGTAAGCTAAAGTCTAGTGGTCCGTCCCTTTGAGATTCTCGAGGTTAATCCAAGTGGAGTAATTACTTTGAACGGGTATGGTAATCAAGCTTTTAAAGTGAATGGCCATCGACTTAAGAAATATTTCGGGCAACCAAAGGAAAAGCCCTAGATTCTTTATTTCCAAAGAAGAGACGAGAGTACAGATGTCCCGATTTGTAAAGAGGTTCCATCTTATTTCTTTGAGTCGATGATGATGACGTTCCTATATCCACCCGTAAGATACCTCTTCGTTGAGACTTCTCGATCATACCACTCATGCCTATGCCTATCGTGGGCGCAAGAACAAAGAAGAAGAGAGTCGTTGTCGCTTGAGAGAAAAGTTTAATGAACTTATTGCACACTTGACTTGTTGTTGTGGTGAAAATCATTTCCGCCCCAAAGGCTCCTCGATTCGACATCGAGGTGGCGGTAGTCAAACCAAAGTGGCCCGATCCGGTTGATCTCTTGAACTTTGTGTCAAGCTATTGACATTAAAAGAGCGCTCCTAGTGAGGCAACCTAGTTTTCTTTGTTTGTTTTCTTTTCTTAGTTTGTTTTATTGTATTGAAATACTACTTTAGTTGATTTTGTGTTGATGGTTATTCCTCTTACGCTCATTGTAAGTGTTTTGTGTTATGTGTTGCTCATATACCCTGTGGTATTTTGAGATTATATGGTATGTCGAAAGTGTTGCGTATACTTTTGAGGTGTTCACAAGCTTTTATGTCCAGTTGTTGTCTATTCGAAGTTGTTATGTATATTCATGCTCCGCCTCGACTTCCGCCAACTTTCATCCGACAACCAATCGTTGAAACCAATAAGTTTTCTTTTCTTTTATATTGGCACATTCTCGAGGACATAATGTGATTTGGCGTGGGGTGTTTGGGTATGTTTTTATGCTATATCCTTTGAAATATGAGTGAATGTTAAATTTTTGCTAAATTTAAAATTTTTTTAAGAGTCTCGAGCATATAATTGGAACTAGATGCTTGCTAGTTGTAGTTTTCTAACGATGATAGTATGTGACTTAGTGAGATAATTATAGCATGTTTTACTTTTATGGAGATAGTTTCGCTTTTTCACTCAATGAAAGCCTTTGATTTTGAAGCATGACTTTTGAACTATATCCTTTCATTATTTTTAATGATTTATCTTTATAAGGTCAAGATAGTAACACCTTAGTTAGACCGTGTAATGTGAATATCATTAAGTTTGAATGTGATGAGTGAGATGTGACTTATGACTTTGAAAGTGAATAAATAAAGTGAGTGAGCAATTATTTAATAAATACGTTTGTCGGAAGCTGGTCGATGATTGGAGTGCGGTGGGGCGTTATCTCGAAATGTCCTATACCACTATGATGACCAATGGCTCACGATAATCGTGAGAAGCTACCTTATGATTTGAGTAAGGTAGGTGTTATCACGTAAATGTCCTATTCTACTATGACGGGTAAGAGCTATATTCGACAAGCGCCAAATTTGTGATTGGTTCAAAGTGGTTCAAGCACACGCATAATATAAATAAAGTGAAGTAAAGAAATGTTGTAAAGTAAAGTGCAGTAAGTAAATGAACACAAAGGTTTATCATGGTTCAGGGTGGAGTAATCCCTTAATCCACTCTTCTCATGTGATGATTGGAGGAATTCAGTATTGTCTTTCCCCAATACAATAGTTATTATTGTCCTTGGATACACAAGCTTCACAATCTCCAGACTATCACTCACTTGCTGCAAAAACATCAGTGACTCAGTCTTCCACACTGCTCCTTGAGAACAAATCCTTCAGCAGCTATCACCTCAAGGGTGCAATTCCTTCTCAGCCAATCTGATTCAATTTCTTTAGTTTGGTGTGAATTGGATTCACAGAATCTTGATCAGACTCAGTTCTTGATATATATTTGATGCTCTTTTTCCTGAGTTGATCTTCTAGATATATCTTTTAGTTCTTAAAGAAGGCTTGTGATATTGATAGAGTTTTAGCACTTCGTGTTCTTTGATCTTTCCGTGTGTATTATTTTTTTTTTGTATTTATGTCAATGCCTTTAATTTATAGCCTTGATTTCTTTGAATTGAAAATTCATCTGTTGGCTATTTAATTCTCAGAATCATCCTTGATTCTGGTTTGATATAATCCTCATTGATTTTGGTGATCCGGATTTTCTTCAAACACTCATCATTAAATCCGTCCTTGATTAATTTTGCATTAATTTCTTGATCTTCGATTTAATTATATTGCAAATCTTATGAGTATCATATTTGTCATCCTTGGATGTTCCTATCATTACTTCAACATTGAGATACGCTTCACATAATTCTTTTAGTCAGCCGGCAGAACCATCACTTTGCCGGTTTGCTGTTTTTCCATCTACATTGATTACTGATGTCCAGTGTATATTTGTACTTCCCTGGTCGTTTATTTAGGTGAGATCAGTGTACACCATATTAAAATAATATATTCCATTACTTGTAATATGTATTAGACTTACCCAAGGTCATCACAGACTTCCTTGGTTGTAACTCAGTACATAGGTCTTCACTTCACTGTGTTGGTTTCTTGGCTGTCTTCACTGAGCTGCTTCAAGGGCTTTATTGAGCCGGCCTACCAGTCTATTACAATGCTTGTCTTAATCAACTTATACAACATGTCAGACTTCTAAGTAAAGCCTATACAAACATTACTGCTCATTTAGAATTATTTCAGGCTTGCTATAACAGCTAGTATGGCCATCATCAAAACAATAAAATGTTTCTAAGAATAATGTACCTCAAGTTGCCTATGTATCCTGTGTATGAATCATGAATCAAGTCTCCGTAGTTCCTTAGGGATTGCTTACATAAGGAGCCTGATGTAATCCCCATTGAGATCAGAAACTTAGTAAATTTATTTAGAGTCTTTTATTCATTTTTAGTTATTATTTCTTTTGTTTATGTGTTTATTTTCCCACAATGGTTAGATAATCTTTTATTTAGTAATTATTTTTGGTTATTGTTATATTGTCCCACATTGCTAAATTAGCAATTGGTCTTGGTGTCTGTAGCCTATATAAAGACATTTATGGTCTTTGTAATCAGAAGACAAATTTTGATATAAATATATTTGTAATATTCCGATTTTCGGGAGAGGGCGGACGTGTCATTTTGCGAAAACGAAATATTATATCTTTTACCTTTTTGAGGATTTTAAGTGTGTTTATATGTAAATGGCCAAAATATATATAAATAATTTGGAGAAAATAAGATTTTTATAATTTGGGAAAATAGTAAGAAATTATTATTTTGGGATTGTCTATTTAAAGAAAACAAATCTCATTAGTTCCCATAACCTAAATTATATCAGAAAATTATCCTACGCTCTGAGAATGGCGTGTGAGAGCAAAAATTAGGGTTGAGAGCTTTTCTTTCACTTTCTAAGACGGATCATAACGGTTTTTAGATCAGAGTAGAGCAGCGGAATCGTCGTGAAGAGAGCGTCGATTCAACACCAGAAAGTTGGAGCTTTTCCTAAGGTATGTTTCAAGCCCTAGAGGCATTTTTGCTCGAGTTTAATGGATTTAAACTCTTAATTCGTATTTTTGTTGTTATAGAAGCATGTGATGAAATCTAATCATGTTTGGATTGATCATATAGGTTTTCTGCAGAGAGATCAGGTTTGTTGTAGATTTTTCATAGCTTTGAGTTGGAATTGCTTGCTTAAAAGGTAAGAGGCTCTTCTTACAATTTAGTTACGGTTTAGAGAGGATAGATCGTGTTTCGAAGCATTTTTGTATCACGGTTTAGGCCTATATGTTGTTTAAAGATTTAGAGATGTTATAAAATGAAAAGGTTATGCTTTTATGATGTTTTCTGAGGAAAATTGTGTAGAACGTGTTTGGGATAGAGTAGAGATCATAAAGTGTAGAAAATTATGTTCTAGGGTTTAAATGCGTACGCATTGAGTAGCAATGCACAAGCATTCGTGTTATAGGTTGTTTGGCTTTAGTTCCAGCGGGTGGAATGCACACACATTCAATGGAATGAGCATGCATTCATGATTCAGGATGTTAAATCCATTTCACAGCGAGCACAATGCACACGCATTCAATGGAATGCGCACGCATTGCTGTTTCAGGATGTAAAGGTTTGCTCCCAGCATGATCAATGCGCACGCATTGGCTGGACAGCAACCCCCAGAATGTTTATGTTGGAAAGGTGTCCTAAACCCAATCGGGTTGGACCGGATCCGACCGGGTCGAGTCGTTTACAGTCTATTTAGTTCATGTAATAACTTTATTATGATTAATAAATGCACTTATGTTATTATATGTATTGTTTATCTTCATATTATTTGTTGTATATATATAGTAACATGCCTAGTGTCAAACTGTGATAGAGAAACCATGATAGAGATTATGGTTGATGAGATCTCTAGTCACTGTAACAAGTTTGGTACTTAAATGTCTCTAGTCGATTGTACTGTCAAATAGGACATTGATAGTATAATCAGACTAGCACGTATTTGATGTCTACTATCTAATAGAAGGTAGGGATAGATCTCATCTATCGAACGGTAGAGACACTTGGACTGTACGTGGACGTGTATTAGATAATGCGTACGTTCACTGACCCACTTACATTAAGTGTCACACTATGTGGTGGTTGTGTAATTTTCCTTAAGACCGGAGTCTTCATGGCATCACAATGTGGATTGTCATGCTTTGACACTATTGAGATTTCCCCTAGCCATGGGTTGATCATGCGGCAGTGATTGGTATGATATTGAAGCATGCGGAGTATACATGATTGGTCATCCGAGGATCGCGTATCCTATGATTGGGATCGATTATCCGAAATGGACTTCTTATATAGAATGTCTAGCTCTCGAGAATCTTTGCAAAGTGGGAGTATGCATGATATCAAGATTATAAGATACGATCGTTAATGTATTGACACTTGAGATACGAACGTATGGATATTATTACAGCGATAGGATTGTAAGTTACACGGTAACTGCTTCACATGAAAGGTAGTATTCAATGCTTTTGACTCTTCCGATGATTGAGGGTCACGGTGTGTTGCTAGACGCTATCTCGTGATCGTTAGGCATGAAGGGCATTTTAGTAAATTGCACTTTGTGTCTACGGCCAACATATTCGGAAGCCGATCGGGTCACACACATATGAACTTCGAGTCGGGTTAAAATGCGGTTATAGTTGATAACCAAATAAGGAATGTTTATCTATAGACTATAAATGTTATAGTGGTAAATTAATATGGTGGTATTTATTTATTATGAATAAATAAAATACAAGATATTAATTATATATAAATTATATTAATTAAAGAATATTCCGGAAGTCAATTTATTGACTATGGGGCGCCACCTCCAAGGGTATAGGATAAACTTGGTTTGTGCACTTTAATTAAAAAGATTACCATAATATTAATATAAGATATTAATTGATTTTGGAAAAATAGATTTATGGTAATAAGATAATTATATTCAATATAAGATATTGGCAAAATTAATTATAATAAAAGAGATAAATCAATCTAGAAGATTTTCCTTATTTTATTGGGAAAAAGTTTTCTTCTCCTACACACATATAGGGGCGCCACCTCTAGCTATAAATAAGAGGTGGGTGTCAAGCTCTTTTGTACATCACAGTTGCATGTGCTCATAGTTCTTGTGTAAAATAGAGAGGATCCTATAGTGAGATAGAGAGAGGGGAAAACTGCCGGTCTAGCAACCGGAGTTTTCCAATAGCAATCCAAGGAGGATTCCGGCGAGGAGTTCGTGTGGATTAGCGATAGAGGCTGGACACGTGGACGGCTCGTGCACTGTACTACTCTCCGTTGGCGGTCAAAGCGACGATCTTATAGATCATCAAGGTATAACCATCAAACTACTTAACGTGTTTATTGCATTAAACGAAGAACGATCTAGAAAAAATAAATAAAATTTTAAATTCCGTTGTGTTAAACTAGGGATTTCCTAACAGTTTATGGTCAGGGAATGCGCACGTATTTGACCTCAATTTTAATAAGACGTTGTTTCAGCTATGTAATGAGATGTTAAATGTTGTTTCATGATCTAATATTATTAATTAAACATGAACAAGCCTTCATTGTGCTTCTGATATGTTTAGTTCCGGCAACGAATGTACTCTTCAAGGGAGTTGAAGTTCAGGACCGTCGAAAGGGCATGAAAGAGCTTGTGCTTTGATGAGCTAGAGTTCATCAATGTCTGTGTTCCTAAAGGGTTGTGATGTCGAGCGGTTTAAGTGAGGGAGTAGATTCGTTAAGGTGAGCTTTTCTTTGAAAACACTTAGATGGCTAGTTAACACATAATAATTACATACGTGTAGTAAAAAATAAAACGTCACCTATTCTTGGTCAGGCACCGATTCATATCGGTGATGTGGTACGTTCATCAAGGTGAACAACTCTACTGGCTCAATAGGCTGAAGGGTAACGGAATAAATTCATCGAACGTATACACATACCGAGGAGACCCCAGAGCTATCAGGTGCTATTCACCGTTAGTTAGCAAGTATATCTTCAAGCTGATACACGCCATGCGTAGTGTCCTTGAATACTGACGTAAACAAGATAAGTTAATTTAGAAATGTATAGTCATGACATGTTGATGGACATGGAGTGAATCCTAGATTGAGTCGGTCTCATAAAGATAATCATTTATTATAAAACTTGTTAATAAACCTTAATTAATTTGTAGCCTCTACCTTTTATTGTGTACTTTGTACTTAACTCAAATGCATTATTTTCTATGTGTTTTGGGAGAGAAGATGAACAGGTAAATCCGGAGTTTGAGGAAGACTTTGATGACGACGTTTGAGGACGCCGAAGTTGAAGTATTTACTTTTATTATTGTTTTCATATTTCACTGGACTTGTTGGTTTTTGGAGAACATTGCAATTTCTTTTAGTTTTCTTTGCAGGTTTTCGTACGTTTAGTTTTTGTTTGATATCCCAATGTAATAAACGTTATATTTCTTTCTTTAGATATTGAGTTTCTGTTCTGGTCATTCATTGAAAAAATATACCCGAGTCTTTTGCTGCCGTTTTGCTTAACTCGATTCGACATAGTAGATGCTGACGTATAATATGAGATTTATTTTATATTATACGTGCTGAACGTCCGTTTCCGGATAAGGACTCGGTGTCCGGGAACGGGGCGTTACATGGTGGTATTAGAGTGAAGCTTCCTGTAGGCTTCCTTCCTTAAGATAAGATCTCTTTCGACCACATTGTAACATTCCGATCCTTCCGGATTTTTCACAATGTTAGGTAACCTCAGAGATACTCGTGTTGATAAGTTTGGAATCGGAAGTTCTTGGGCCCAGCAAGAAGCAAGTGGTTTGGTTGAAGATGGGGGTCTAGTAGTTGTGGTTCATCTAGAAGATGTTGATAGTCATGTATGAGTTTACCGTTGAACAAGAAGAAGAAGAAAAGGACCCCATAGTTTTGAATTCTATAAATCTTGGTGTAATTCTTGGTATAGGTCGGCTATCCAAGAATTTTGTCTACATGGATTGTAAACATAAGGAAGTACCTTCCAGTGAGGAATGCACCGAGTAGAAAAAAGTAGTGCAGTTGTAGTTGTTCAAGAATGGTTTGTCCCATGAGAACCAAGCGGGAAGGTTGGGAAGTACACCAGAACATGGCTGAAATGTTGAACAAGGTCTTGGAAGTTGAGACCTTCAAGGACAAGCCTTCAGTCATTAATGGTTATAAGAGGAACTCAAAATCAAGGAAGCAGGAAAGGCGGCCCGAGTTGGCATGTTCGAGTTTTTTCTGTGGATGCAGAGTATGCAGAACCGGATGATAATGTTATTTCATGTACCTTTATTTGTGTATTATAATTTATTAGAGTACTTTTATAGCACTTTAAATCATGTTGTTTTTGTATTCAAATAAATGAATCTACATCTTAGGTACAATAATATTAGAGAACTTACCGGTCATGGCCTTGTTTGATACGAGAGCGTCTAACACGTTCTGTTGTCTAAGATAGCTAAGAAGTTCAATCTAACTTTAGAGACCGTAAGAAACACTTTGGAAATAACTACACCACTAGGAAAGGTAACTAAGGTAACTAGGACGATACCTCAAGTGGATGTTCGAGTTGGATCTTATCGATGTAAAAGTGACTTTACGGTTTTGGGCTTTTTGGATTTCAATGTAATTCTTGGAATAGACTGGCTATCCGAGAATTTTGTTCACCTGGATTTTAGAGAAAAGAGAGTGATGTTTAAAGTAGCCGGGAAATAATCTAAGACTTCTCAAGGTAATGTCTACAAGCCTAGTAAGAAGCGACATCCGATGATATCAGCAGTTAAGGCGATAAGAGCGTATCAAAAGGGTTGTGAAGGCTACTTGTTATACGCAGTGGATGTGGAACTAGTGAAGCCTAAGTTAGAGGAAACCCCTTAGTAAAGGAATACCAAGAATTATTTCCAGAAGAGTTACCGGGGAACATGCTGGATAGAGAGATAGAATTCGAAATCAAGTTGATACCAGGAGCGGCACTAGTTGCTAAGGCACCCTACAGGATGGCACCGGCTGAATTGAAGGAGTTGAAAGCTCAACTTAAGGATATGCTCGAGAAGAACATAATTCACCCTAATACCTCACCCTGGGGAGCCCAGTCTTTTTTGTCAAGAAGAAATATGATAGCATAAGGATGTGTATAGACTACCGATCATTGAATAACCTTACAATCAAGAATAAGTATCCTTTACCAAGGATTGGTGTCCTGTTTAATCAGTTACAAGGCAAGAGAGTGTCTTCTAAGATTTATCTTAGGTCCGGTTATCATCAGTTGAAGATCAAGGTAGTGGATATGCCTAAGACAGCTTTCAGTACTATATATGGACATTATGAGTTCTTGGTTATGCCATTTGGATTCACTAATGCTCCATCTGCATTTATGGATTTAATGCATCGTATTTTCATGCCATACATGGACAAATTTGTGATAGTATTCATTGATGATATCCTTGTATACACAACAAATGAGAAAGAACATGAGGAACACCTAAGGGTAGTGTTGAACACTTTGAAGAAGAACCAGTTGTATGCTAAGTTTTCAAAGTTTGAATTTTGGCTGAATCAAGTTAGTTTCTTGGGTCATGTCATTTCTAGAGATGGCATTCAAGTTGATCTGGTGAAGATTGAAGCGGTTGAGAAATGGTCTAGAATGGACGACAGTTTCATAAGTGAGAAGCTTTCTTGGTTTGGCTGGCTATTATAGGAATTTTGTTCAAGACTTCTCAAAGATAGCTACACCACTTACCTGACTCACTCAGAATAATGTAAAGTTTGAGTGGACAAGTGAGTGTGAAGGTTCTTTCCAGATGTTGAAAAGGAAGTTGACTACAGCCTCAGTTTTGGTAGTTTCGGAGATCTTTGATAACTATGATGTCTATCCTGATGCTTCGGGACAAGGTTTAGGTTGTGTGTTGATGCAACGAGGAAAAGTGATTGCTTATGCATCTAGATAGTTAAAGGTGCATGAAAAGAATTATCCAACACATGACCTATTGTTGGCAGCGGTAGTGTTTCCCTTGAAAATTTTGAGGCACTATTTGTATGGAGTTAAGGCTAGAATCCTTATTGAACACAAGAGCTTAAAGTATTTCTTCACTTGGGAAAATCTGAATATGAGACAGAGGAGATGGTTAGAGTTCGTAAAGGATTACGACTTGGACATTTAGTACCATCTGGGTAAAGCCAATGTGGTTGCAGAGGCCTTAAGTAGAAAACCAGTGTTTGCAGTTTTAAGTGTTGAAGATGTGGCATAAAGGTTAGATGGGCTGAAACTCTGAGGTTTTGATTAGATTGAAGATCGACAGTTTGTGGCAATGTTGTTAGCAAGATCAAATTGATGGATGATATTCATGAAAAGTAAGATGAAGATCCAGTGTTGGTTGATTTCAAGAGGGGTGCAAGGGAAAAGCCTACAGTGGGCTATGTGTTAGATAAGAATGGGAACCTTTGGTACCATGATCTTTTGTGTGTGCCTAATGTAGGTGATTTGAGACAAAAGGTTATGGAAGAAGCACATAGGATTGCTTTTTTAGTTCATCCAGAGCTACAAAGATGTACAGAGATTTGAAGGAATAGTTTTGGTGGCATTCTATGAAAGTGGAAATACCTAAGTTTGCAGCGGAGTGTGATACTTGCCAGAAAGTTAAAGAGGAGCATAAAAGACCAGGAGGAATGCTTAAGCCATTGGACATCCCTGAATGGAAGTGGGTTAAGATCAAGATGGATTTCATTCCGGTTTACCAAAGACAAAGAGTGGACATGATGCAATTTCGGTGATTGTGGATAGATTGACCAAATCATCCCACTTCTTGCCAACGAAAGTTGAAATGTATTTGAAGAAGATGACCACACTATACTTGGAAAATATAGTGAAGTTGCACGGAGTACCTATCTTGATAGTTTTAGACCGTGACAGTTGGTTTGTCAATCGATTCTGGAAAAGTTTGCAAAGGGCTTTAGGTACAAAGTTTGATTTGAGTACGGCATTCAATCCTCAAATAGATGGACAATCATAAGGAACCATCCAAACACTAGAAGATTGTTGGAAATAAAATTTATGTTTTGATGATAATTTATCATACTTATTCAAAGTATTACCTTAACCTCATTGATGAAGTGCTGAAGCTAGCTGTTATAGTGAAAAGCTAAAAGATGTCTAGAACTAAATGTTTAGGTTTTACTAGAGTCTGATATTTGTATAGGTTACATCAGACAAGCACGGTAATAGGTATTGTGTCGTAAAATTGAAAACTGGAAGTCATTTAGCAAACTTGAAATCATCAAGATAAACAAACTGACTCAAACTACACCTATATGAAACTGAAGAAGATAAGTTCGTTGAGGGACACAGACTCAGTTGGATTATCTAGAAGATTGAAGAACTAAGGGTCACAGACTCAGTTATAGAAGATTGAAGAATTGAGGGCTCAAACTCAGTTATGTAGACTACGTCGATACTGTAAAGTTAGACTTCAGGAAAGATTGTGGTGACCTGAACTGACTTTATAGATCTTGTATAATGACCTAAGAATCATAAGGACAATGAATTCTATGAAGATAATGAGTCATGGTGTACTCTGATTAAGTCAATTATAATCAGATGAAAAACTGGAGTACTGATATTTAAAGAAGAGTAAAATCTCAGTTAATGCTCCAAGTCAGTCAAGAAACTTACAAGTGATAATCTCAGTATAAAACAGATAAGGAAACTCAGTTTTATATGTCAGTCATCCAACAAACTGATAGTACAGTCGAACGTTTTAAAGGAAGCAATTTTATTCAAGTCGAAATCCTGAACTTCGGATTTAGCATCTTTCGACCCCATAACATACTCCAATCGAAATCCACCTTAGTCAAACCTCAAAACCTGCAAAAATTTCATATTACCAATAGCAAAAAACCCGTTTAAGAACACTCATTTACCTTCATCTTTTGAAAACGATATTGAAAGCAAATTCCAAAACAACACCTTGAATTCTCAACTCCGAACGCCTCTATGAATACCCTGCGATATCAAATTACGAAGTATGATTAGCCAGCTATCCAAACACCGAAAACGCAAGTTCAACCTTCAAGAACTCATAAATTCTAAACAAGGACTTCAATCGAAAGCTTACCGTTTATCAAACCGTCTGTATCGAAACGACCCTCTTCTCGTGGTGATCAAAATCTTCTATTATCGTCTGCACAAAAGCTCAATCAATCAACTTCTATTTTGGAAGATTACGTTCCTCTTTTTCTTTCTCAAAAGCGTCGGTCTCTTCTCAGTTTTACGGAAAATTTTAACGCGCTCTGAATAATGAGAAATTATGGTATTAGTTTCCTTAAATAGCAATAATTAGATCCTTTAATAATATATAATTAATTTCCTTAATTATATCCCTTTTAGATCAAAATCAAATGGGAAAATATAAATAAAATTTCAGTTTTACTTTTATGCCACTCTTAGATTTTCAGGATATTACAATCTTGGCCACTGGTTTTCAAGAAATGTCCTTGTCAAAGTCATCCTAACAGGGTCATTTCTAACCCTTGATATGAATACCACATTTTGAAGCATCTAAGGTTCAATCATTTGCATATAATATACTTCATATAGTTAACTCTTAATTTAATCATCGTCAAAGTCACACAACGAAAATCATAAACTATATACATCATAATTACCGGTACTTCTCTATAACTAGTTCACTTGTGCATTTTATCAAACACTTGGAAGGCAATGAAATTACTATAAGAAAAACAATGATTTCTATCACAATGTAATATTGAAAGATGAAAAATTGCATATAAACATATTCATACCTTTTAATCCTTCTTAATGCCCAAAAACATCAATCTTCTTTATCTACTAAAATGGCTTCCCAAATATTAAACAAAAGAAATTAAAGTATTGCTCCTTCCCCAATACTGAATAGGACTCTCTCTCTCTCTTCTCTTCTCTGCTTTCTCTCTAAAATAATTTCTCCTACCCTTGCCGACTGTATTGCTCCATCCAGCGCCAGCTGTCTGTCCATCCTTTTCTTTTTATTTTTTCTCTAAGCTTGTTCACCTTGTCTAGACCCACCATATTTTCATCTGTATCCATCATTTCAAAGCTCATATCTAATTTTTCTTCTCCTCCATTCTCCGATTTGGCTGGTGGCGTTCTTTCCGGTGGTTTTTCTTCTTCTTAGATGCGTCCGTTTCTAGATCCTCTGTACGGCGATTGAGGGATAGGAAGTTTTCTGGCGTTGGTTTTGGATCTATGTTTGCTGCTCTTGCTAAGATCCTCTTCGCTGATTTGAAGGAGAGCACGATTTTAGGTGAAGACTTGGGTTTTATGGTTGCTGAAACTGCTTTTTTCACCTTCGCCGGTTGGTCTTGTAAGAATTTTTGGGTTTATATTAATTGCATGCAAGTATTTCTTGCTCGATTTGGCATACTGCCCAGCTGGATATGGATTGGAGGGGTTAATTCTGGTGTAGCTTTGCGGCTCATGATGGTGGACGGTGTTTTTCGGCGGATGAATTCTTTATGTGTCTATGCATGTCATGTAGTTTCGTTTTTTGTGTTTCGGATTAGGTCGGTAGTAGTTAGGTGTTCTGGATGTTTTTTAGGTTTCTAGATTTGCTTATGTTTGTTTATGCCATGATAAAGGCTGAATATTGTATTATGGTACCAAATCAAGTCCTCTTGAATGAGGTAGAATTTGGTGGAGATGGGTTATTCTCATGTCCTTTGTTTTTCTCTTTCGTTGTTGTGTTGTTAGTGTCCGGCTTTAGGCCTGCGGTGATCCGGAATTATTGTGGCTATTTTCCGGCGTTGGTCCAGTGTAACTTGTTTATTGTGTTTTAATGAAAACTTTCCGTATCTGGTATAAAAAAAAAAGCAAAAGAAATAAAAGTAGGTTATTTTATGGGATAATGAGTATATGGAGTAACGGTTTAGTAGAATTTGATATGGAAAGAAGAAATATTTAATTACAAGAAGTTAAGATGGAAAATGAAAATTTGAGGAAGAAGGTGAAGAAGTGAGGTAGATGAAGTTTAAAAAAAAGAGAAATGAGGGGGTGGGGGATTCTAATTTTTAATAGTTTTGGGGATATAAAAATATGGCGATATACTTGGCAATTTTTTTTTCTAACTTTGAAATAAAAAAATGAGGCGTACTGATAGATTTTGAAATCTTTAAATAATAGATGTGGTGTAACAATAAATGTCATTTTTTTATTTTTATCGGTAGATTTGTTGTGATACCAGTAAATACCCTTCCTTTTAATTGAATATCCAAATCATTGCTATTCTTTTTGTTAGGTGTTGGAAATCTGTCAATCTTACAACACATGATAAAATTTGCGGTTATGTAATATACAACATAGGCCCACGTCTACGGTGTTGCATATTATATTTTGAGATATAATATTGAAACATTTTGATATATAATGTTGAAACTTATTACATTTGATAACTTGTAATAACTAATAACCATGGGAGCTCAAGCGAGCACATTCAACCTATATTGTTTGTGAATTAATTACGGCTTAAATACAGATCATAGGCCCATGTGCAGGGACTTACAAAAAAATGTTGAGCACAACATTAAAGTCTTCACCTGAGAATGAATGTGGGAGACGTTAATCGTGTGAATGCTAAGTAAACAGCAACACATTGCGCTTTACAACCACATCTGTGACTGAAGGGTGTTATCAATCGGAAATCAACCCCTTTACGGGAATCGAGCCGTGGCACTAATATCTAATAATAATGTTCTCAGCCGCTTTTACACCCACGCCATCACTACTAAAAGCGTATCCAGGGGATATGTGCAGGGACTTACAAGTTGTATACGATGAAGTATAAGAAGAAATGAAGTGTCATGTCATGAAAGACGGTGTGTGGCACCTTTAAAATCTTATTACAGGGATGTCTTAACTTGGTTAACATACCATTTTATGTTAAAGGATAACAATCGGCATAAGATGTTATTGAATACGTTATGGTTCAATAGTGGTGTGCCACTAGACTTATGTTATAATGCGATACACGTGATTTAAGAATCAATTACCAGAGTGTCGTGTCATGGAAGACGATGGGGGACTGATGGAGGTCGGACTAGTACCTCGCCACGTGTCATCCCACATTGATTTGTAAATGCAGATAAAGAAGATGCGAACAAATTTGAGGCCGGACCCAAACCCCAGGTGGGAGGTCCGCTCAGCTAGCTTCCTAGTCCACCGTAGGTCGGCTAGGGCGCAACAGAAATCAGCTAGTGTAGCTCAGCCCACACAACCTAAGGGACTCGACGCAGGTCGGCCTGAGTATCCCTCAGACAGAGTAGCCCACGTGCATAATATAGCAGACAAATATGGAAAGAATCCACAGCCACAAATACACTGATCCGACATTTAAACTACCGTGATTGTCTCCCACAATCAAGGAGATCAAATCGTAATTATTCATTCATTAGGGAATGCGAAATCAGAGTCCAACAAGGACACGGCCCATGTAGGCCTAGGGCATAAGGCTCTAATGTGATCCGCAACCAAATCAGATCTGAAAATGATCAACGACTTGATTGAAGGCACCAATAAACGAGCCCCTCGACCCTTGGCTAACCTATAACCAGAAACCTTTGTATAATGGACACCCACAAGGTTGTCTCACAATCTTGATAAGTCTCGTTTGGAATCCACCAAACACCAACGTCAGAAAACTCACCAAAGCTTAAAAGTTTCAAATATAATATATTCACATCAAAATTTGTCTTCTGATTACAATGACCCTAAATGTCTTTATATAGGCTACAGACACCAAGGCCAATTGATAATTTAGCAATGTGGGACAAAATAACATTAACCAAAAATAATAACTAAAATAAAAGACTTTCTAACCAATGTGGGATAATAAAGACTTAAACAAAAGAAATAATAACAAAAAATGAATAAAAGACTCTAAATAAATTTACTAAGTTTCTGATCTCAACGGGAATCACATCATCCCCTCCTGGCTCCGAAAGGATTCGACCTCGAATCAAAAGGATGTCGTAAAACCAGCAACTAGGACAAAAAAGGCCGATCTAACAACAAACACGAATGAGATGCCTGTATCAAATACAAGACGGACATACCACTTCAAATCAATGGCACGGTTTGATGTTGAACCAAACGTCACAAATGCAACAACAACGAAGTTTTCTGACGTACGAAAAACTTGAAGAAATCCCGGAAAAGTAGCAATATAAGAAGAACAATTCACAGCCAGACAGTCAGCAACATACTCAGAAAATGGATCAAAGAAATGGTTCTCCGGTTCCTTTTCATTCTCCTATGTGATCGCCTCTACCACGATCTACTCTTGGACTACCTCCTCCAATTCTGCTCCAACAACCTCCTCCAATTTCTCAATAGAAGTTGGCTTATTCTCCTCTAGCATGCTCTCATCATCATCACTTTTCAACTCTTCCTCTCGTGTGTTAACAATCTCTTCGTTTTTCGCTTCAACAAAGTCCTCTTTCTTTGTTGATTCACGTTTCAAATGATCTTCCTCATCAATTCTATGTAGTTCTAATAAGAAATCAGGGCAATCATAATAGTAATGACCAATCCCTTTACAATGACCGCAAAAAAATAGAAAACGGCCCCGTAGAAGTTTTCTTAACCACATTTGTACCACCATGATTACCTCTACCACCACGATTATCTATACCAACCCGATTTTCTCTACTACCAACTCTTTCCGTTAACATGTGCTGAAATACAGCTTTCATGTCATCTATTCATATCATCAAAACGTCGTTACACTTTCTCCCAATTTCTTTTTGGGAATAGAACGAAACTTGAAGGATGACTAGGTATAATAATATTTTATTTTATTTATACAGAATATGCAAGAGAGGGTGAAGGTGAAGAAAGGACAAATATATGTATATATATATATATTTTTTTTTTTTTTTTTTTGGTTTAAGAGGAGTACGCAAGCAGGAAATAATTGGAACAAGTCTGGAAATTATTTTTTATTTTTTTTTTTTTTTTTTTTTTTTTTTTTGTTTGTAACAAGAAGATCGACAATGAAAATAAAGCTGGAAATCTGAAATTTTTTTTTAATGAACCAAAAAAACGGAAAGAATTATGGATAGAAAAAAAAGGATATTTATACACCGTCAGTCTCTGGCTCTGATACCAACTGATGTGATTCGTGACCGAATCACATCTGAAAATGCACGAGGACTTGACTGAATGCACCAGTGAACTAGCACCTCGACCCTTGGTTAACTTGTATCCAAAAACCTTGTTATAATGGACACCCACAAGGTTAGCTCACCACCTTGATAAGTCCCATTTGGAATTCATCAAACACCGGTTTGGAATCCACCAAACACCTACGTGAGAAAACTCACCAAAGCTTGAAAGCTTCAAATATAATATTGTAACGCCCTGTTCCCGGACACCGAGTCCTTATCCAGAAAAGAACGTGCGGCACGTATAATATAAAATAAATCTCATATTATATGTTAGCCTCTACTACGTCGTATCGAGTTAAGCAAAACGGAAGCAAAAGACTCCTATCTAAAGAAAGAAATATAACTTTTATTACATTGGGAAACCAAACGAAATCTAATCCTACGAAAACCTCCAAAGAAAACTAAAAGAAGTACAACGTTCTCCAAAGAACAAAAAGTCTAGTGAAATACCAAAACAAAAATAAAAGTAAATGCTTCAACTTCGGCGTCCTCAAACGTCGTCTTCAAAGTCTTCCTCGAACTCCGGATTTACCAGTTCATATTCTCTCCCCCAAACATATAGAAAACAATGCATTTGAGGTAAGTACAAAGTACCGAATAAGAGGTAGAAGCTACAAATTAATTAATGTTTATTAACAAGTTTTAGAATAAATGATTATCTTTATGGGACAGACTCAATCTAGGGTTCACTCCATTTCCATCAATATGTCATGACTATACGTTTATAACTTAACTTATCTTGGATACGTCAGCATTCTAGGGCACTACGCATGGCGTGTATCAGCCCGAAGATATACTTGCTAACTAACGGTGAATAGCACCTGAGAGCTCCAGGGTCTCCCCGGTATGCATATACGTTCGATTAATTTCCTCTGCTACCCTTCAGCTTTTTGAGCTAGTAGCGTGGTTCATCTTTATGAACGTACCACATCGCCGATATGAATCGGTGCCTGACTAAGAATAGGTGACGTTTTATCTTTTACTACACGTATGTAATTATTATGTCTTAATTAGCCACCTTAACGACTCTACTCACTCACTTAAACCGCTAGACATCAGATCCTATCAAGTACACAGACACTGATGAACTCTAGCTCATCAAAGCACGAGCCCTTTCATGCCCTTCCAACGGTCCCGAACTTCTACTCCCTCGAAGAGTACATTCGGTGCCGGAACTAAACGCATCAGAAGCTCAATCAAGGATTGTTCATGTTTAATTAATATTATTAGATCATGAAACAACATTTAACATCTCATTACATAGATTAAACATCGTTTTATTAAAACTAGGGGTCAATGCGTGCGCATTCCTTGACCAGAAACATGTTGAGGGTTCCTGTCCAGCCAATGCGTGAGCATGCTTGCAATGCGTGCACATTGATCATGTGGGAGCAACCAATTACATCCTGAAACAGCAATGCGTGCGCATTCCACTGAATGCGTTTGCATTCCACCTGCTGGAACTAAAGCCAAACAACCTATGACAAGAATGCATGCACATTGTTAGCCAATGAAAACGCATTCAACGCAATTAAACCCAGAACATGATTTTCTAAACTTTATGGTCTCTACTCCATCCCAAACACGTTCTACACGATTTTCCTTAGAAAACATCAGAAGAGCATAAGCTTTTCATATTCTAACATCTCTAGATACTTAAAAAAACATATAGGCCTAAACCTTGGAACAAAAACACATCAAAACATGATCTATCCTCTTTAAACCATAACTAAATTGTAGGAAGAGCCTCTTACCTTTTAAGCAAGCAAATCCAACTCAAAGCTATGAAAAATCTGCAGCAAACTAGATCCTCTCTTCAGAAAACCTATGTGATCAATCCAAGCATGACTAGATCCGATCACACGCTTCTATAACAAAAAAAACTATGAATTAAAAGTTTAAATCCATTAAACCCGAGCAAGAACGCCTCTAGGGCTTGTAACATACCTTGATAAATGCTCCAACTTTCTCGTGTTGAATCGACGCTCTCTTCACGACAATTCCGCTGCTCTACTGTGATAGGAAATCCGTTATGATCCGCCTTAGAAACCGAAAGAAAAGCTCTCAGCCCTAATTTTTGCTCTCACGCGCCGTTCCCAGAGCATAGGAAAATTTTCTGATTTAATTTTGGTTATGGGAACAAGTGGGATTTGTTTTCCTTAAATAAACAATCCCAAAATAATAATTTCTTATTATTTTCCCTTATTATAAAAATAAGATTTTTCTCCAAATTATTTATATATATTTCAGCCATATATATATAAATACACTTATAATCCTCAAAAACGTAAAAGATATAATATTTCATTTTCACAAAATGACACGTCTGTCATTTCCCGAAAATCGGAATATTATATTCCACTCCCTTTAAGAGGAGTTTCGTCCTCGAAAAACATACCTGGTAAATCCACAAACTCTGGAAACTCGCTGATCATGTCGTCTTCAACTTCCCAAGTTGCTTCATTCGGTGAATGATTGCTCTATTGCACCAAAACCAAAGAGATCAATTGTCTCTTGATCACCTTTTCTTTCCGGTCTAAAATCTTGATCAGTTTCTCATCATATGCACGATTATCTTGAAAAACTTCCGGATCAACTATAGTTTCAACATAATTCTTCGTCAAACACTTCTTCAGCATTGATACGTGGAAAACTTTATGGACTCTCGACATCGATTCCGGAAACTTGAGCTTATATGCCAAAGGTACAACTCTTTCCCGAAACTCAAACGGTCCAACATACCTTGGACTTAGCTTTCCCTTTTTCCCAAAACATTTCACTCATTTCATTGGTGAAGCTCGTAGATAAACACTTTCACCAACTTCAAACTCAGAAGGTCTTCTTCTAACATCTGCCCAACTTTTATGTCTATCTTGTGGTGCCTTCAGATTCTTCTTAACCAACTGAACCCTTTATTTAGCTTTCTCAACCAACTCTGGCCCGGTGACTTGTCATTCCCTGACTTCATCCCAAAACATCGGCGTTCGATATCTTCTCCCATAAGCTTCAAATGGTGGCATGCCTATGCTTGCATGATAACTGTTATTATAGGCAAACTCTGCTACGGGTAGGTAGTCATCCCATGATCCGCCCACTTCCAAAACTCAAGCTCTTAAAATATGTTTGTTGGTCCCTTGGAAAGGCTAACACAAGTTTAGAGGGGGGGTGAATAAACTTGTGACCAAAAACTTTCCCTAAGCTGGATTTTAAGCAAATTATGGTTCAGTTAAAACTTGTGTGGAGTTAAGCTGACTGAGCTGAGTTTAAGTCAAACAGATTTAATCAAAACTGAGTCAACCAGCAGCGGATATGATTCTAGACTTTTTCTTGATCTTGTTATTCTTTTTATGAAAACTGAGTGTGGTAAACTGAATTCTGATGAGTGTCAGTTTATGAACTGTGAAGTGTATAACAATCAATTATCAAAGTGTTGTAAGTAAATGCTGAATAAATAAATAAATGCGTAAAGTAAATAAAGCAAATATTATAGAGGTTCCAGGTGGTGCAATCCTGTACATCCTCTCTTCTCCTGTGGTGCGGAGGAAAATTCCACTAGAACTTCTTGAGGTGAACTGTTACAAAAGGTCCTAAACAATAGTCCGTGGCTAATCCCTAGCTTCACTATCTAAATAGTTGTAGAACAGGTAGAATTGCTGTTCTTCAATTGCTTGAACACTGGTCCTTAGAGGGTTGAATTGCCTCTTCACTAGCTACCACCACAAACACGATCCTGCCATTGCTGTCAGAATAATCGCCCTTGATGAGAACCTTCCCGGTTTGCTTCACAGTCTAACCCTTTGATATAGAATCAAAGTTGGGTTGAGAATCAATGAATTGATTCTTGTTTGTGGTTCTTCAAAGTGTCTGATTCTTGATAAATTCTTTGTAGCTTGAACACATGAAGAAATTCTTGATATGATCTTGTTATAGCGCAAAGATGATAGCAATTCGAATGATTAATGCACACGATAATTCTAGTTAAATCTCTGTATATAATCCTTGGTGCAAAGTCCTCTATTTATAGTGTGAGGTCCAACGTTCATTTGACTTGAATTCAAATTGTATCAACGTCTATTTTGTAACGGATATATTTTCTGACCGTTCTGATGTGTCAGTATTTCATCCAATAAAATTGCTTCCTTTTAAAAAGTTTGACTGTACTATCAGTTTGTTGGATGACTGACATATAAAACTGAGTTTCCTTATCTGTTTTATACTGAGATTATCACTTGTCAGTTTCTTGACTGACTTGGAGCATTAACTGAGATTTTACTCTTCTTTAAATATCAGTACTCCAATTATTCATCTGATTATAATTGACTTAATCAGAGTACACCATGACTCATTATCTTCTAAGAATTCATTGTCCTTATGATTCTTAGGTCATTATACAAGATCTATAAAGTTAGTTCAGGTCACCACAATCTTGCCTGATCGAAGTCTAACTTTACAGTCTCGACGTAGTCTTCATAACTGAGTTTGAGCCCTCGGTTCTTCAATCTTCTATAACTGAGTCTGTGACCCTCAGTTCTTCAATCTTATAGATAAGCCAATTGAGTTTGTGTCCCTCAGCGAACTTATCTTCTTCAGTTTCATATAGGTGTAGTTTGAGTCAGTTTGTTTATCTTGATGATTTCCAGTTTTCTAAATGCCTTCAAGTTTTCAGTTTTACGACACACTACCTATTACAGTGCTTGTCTGATGTAACCTATACAAATATCAGACTCTAGTAAAACCTAAACATTTAGTTCTAGACATCTTTTAGCTTTTCACTATAACAGCTAGCTTCAGCAATTCATCAATGAGGTTAAGGTAATACTTTGAATAATTATGATGAATTATCATCAAAACATAAATTTTATTTCCAACAATTTACCCCTTTTTGATGATGCCAAAACTCTCCCTAAAAGAAAATCTTAAAGATTAAAACAATGTAAAACTGGAAAACTGGATTTCATTAGAATGAGCAAAAACTGGAATAGTTACATTTAGTCCAAACAACTGTGATTTAAGACTAAGCTTTTTCTTAACTGAAAAAAACGTCTTCTCCTTGTCATACAGACGATATTCATTTTCTAGCTTGGTGTCTTCCTTTGAAAATGTCTAGTTGTAGTCAACTTGACATCCTTCTTTCCATCTTCTCCATAGAAATAGCTTCGGTAAGTCTGATTCTTTCAAGTAGTATTTTTCAAATTCTACTACATCAGCTTTCATTTGTTCAGTCTTGTCTTTAATCTTCAGTTTGTCATCAATCCTCTGATTCTTCTTATATTGTGCCATTTTCTGCTTTGAGAATACATCAGATAAAAAGTAGTTCAAGGATTCTTAAAATGTCCTGTCCTTGTACTTGGCTTTAATAGGATTGTGATCGTTGATAAACTTCATCCACAGATCCTTTGTAAGAGTAGCTCTCTTTTCTCCAGGTTGACTGTATTTCTCAATGAGCTGCTCGTCAGTTATCTCTTTCCTTAAGAACTTAGGATCTGATTTGTATCTTTGCAATTCTTCTTCAAGTCGCTTCATCTCTTTAAGTAACTTCAGCTTTTCTTCTTCAGCTTCCCCCTTTTTGGCATCATATAGCTGATATACCAAAGTATGGGTCGCCTGTTGGTCGGCTGATATACGTTGCTGAGAAGCAATTACTTTCTTAAGCTGAGTTTCTAATCCGTAGATATGCTGATTCATGTGCCAATAAGCCTAAGCATGAGTTTCCCGATCTACTGTGGTTGAGTCTTCTAGTTTCTGTTTAAGTAACAGTATTTCTGAAGCAGAACTTGAAATGGATTTGTGGATCATCTCTAGTCTTGAATGAACTGAGACATCTGTTCTCGTTCTGTAATCGAGATATCCAGAAATATTTGATAGAAGGCCATTTTGTGCATCTTTGTGACTGAGCACAATCTTTAAATTTTCATGAACTTTGGCCAACTCATCTTTTGTTAGGATGTCAGAAGGATCGTATGTCGTTTCAGGTTGATCTTTGGGCTGAGTGATATCTTTAATGATCATTAGTTGTCTATTATCAGTTCCATCAGCTGCTTGCTGAGTGTCAGTTGTTCGATTTCCAACTAGAAACTCTCATTGCTTACTTACAGTTTGCGTAGTTAGAGGTTGAGGTTGAATTTCTTAATGCAAAACTGTAGTCACATCAGTTTCTTTTCTCGTATGATCATCTTCATCATCATCATTTTTCTTTGAACTTTCTTTGGGAGCAGATGATGTGGCTGATTCTCTCCTTTGATCTAGTTCAGTAAACCTCTTGAAACAATTTTCAAGAAACTCTGATATAGGAAATATAAATCTCCGATTTCCAATTTCTCCAAGAGTAACTTCTCTTCAGTTTGTAAGCTAACATCACGAGAATCCTCTTGTTTAAGCTTTATCTTCATTAGACTGACAATTTTACCAGCTTTAAAAACCGGGGCTGATTGCTGAACTGATTGATGTTGTAAATGAGAAGTATTACCAGCAAGAGTGTTTTTGCTTGTATCTTCTGTTGTCAGTTGTTGTTGATGTTCTCCCTCAGTTGGTGCTGTCATAATTGAGGTTGCTGGGTATAAACATCTTACAACTGATCTTTCTTGTGCTGAGTCTTCCTTTCATTTATTTCCCCTGTGTTCAGCTTCCTGCTGAGACACAGTTTTCTGACCGGCTTCAGGTTGGGAAGTTGTTCCTGTTTTTGCTATGAATTCCTTTGTAGTTTCAGCTTCCCTTGCTTGCTTCCCTTCCTTGAGTCTTTCCAGATAGAATTGAACGATTCCACTGAGTGTTTTCTTCAGTCGGAATCTACCAACAGTTGCCTGACCTTCAGCTTGAGCTCTTTGTGCACTGTCTAATTCGGCTAAATGCTGCTTCTTTATCTGATTGACTACATAACCTGCCCAATTGAATTCTATTTCATCCCAAATTAAGTTCATCAGATAAATGTTCTCTTCAGATAGTGTACTGACTCCTTTGGATTTTCCAATGACATGTTTGCTGAGCCATCTACTGAGGTGCGCAAATTCTGGCTTGATTTTTCAACATGACTATAAATTTTTACTGGTTCCTTAGAGAAGGTAAGTTACTTTAGAAAATTCTCTTTTTGTAATGGTAGAGTAGCCAAATCTATTGATGTCACAGATGAATCCGTGATGCCGAATAATGACTTCATAACTCTTTCATTGATAGCAATACGATCTCCATGGACTGTAGTGATCAGAGAGTTTCGTACCAATCGCATATTCTCCCAAATTTTTAGAATTCCTTCCACATCACGTGGTTCATTGAATTTAACTTCTAGAAGATTCCTTAGACCTGGTTCTTTCTGTATTTTATTACAAATCCAACTTGCTAACATAGTATGGTTGCACATTGATTCATAGATGTCGAATGAAAATTCATCTAACTCTGTGATCAATCTTTCTTGTTTTGATTTGTCTGAAGTGGCCATATCTGGGTGTGAACACAAAAATTGATTTTTGAAAGGAAAGGATTTTGAAGAGTCTGATTCTGTTTTTAGGAGAGAGATGAAGAATTTGAAATTTGTTTGGAAATAGTATGAACGAGAGTTGAATAAATAGGTAGGATATATTGGCGGTTGAGTAGTGCAACTTTTCAAATTCCATGATAGTTTGGGTAACCAATGTATGCACTGTTCTGACAGTCGTGGGGTGTGCACGAAATATTCTGACAAAAATAACTGCAGTAATTAAATACGATAAAACCGCTATCGCTTTTATCTTGTCAACCTTTGACTTAAGTTGACTGGGATAGAAACTGAGACTGAATTCAGTTTGTAGATATAACTTTCAGTTTTCATCAAATTAGTCAGTTCCAGTAAAGTCTGTCAGTTTCAGTTTTAGTTGATCAGTTTGAAATTGTTGATTTCAATGGCTAATCTGTTAAGTGAGCGCACCCAACATACCAAAGATTAATCCCCCTGACGAAGTTCTGGCTTAACTGATTTCAACTGACTTTGATTATCCCTAATTCAGTTCTTAGTTTGGCAAATCTGTCTTTGTCCAATGGCTTTGTAAAGATATCTGCCAACTGATCTTCAGTAGGTAAATAAAGAACTGTGATATCCTTTTTCTCTGCATGATCTCTTATGAAGTGGTGACGCACATCAATGTGCTTTGTCCTTGAGTGTAAAACTGGATTATCAGTGATTGCAATTGCACTTGTGTTATCACACATTATGGGAATCATTCCTTCTTCTATCCCATAATCTCTCAATTGCTGTCTAATCCATAAAACATGGGCACAACAACTTCCAGCTGCTATGTATTTAGCTTCAGCTGTAGAAGTTGAGATTGAGTTTTGCTTCTTGCTAAACCATGACACAAGTCTATTTCCTAGTAACTGACAAGTGCCTGATGTGCTTTTTCTGTCCACTTTGTATCCAGCATAATCTGAGTCTGAATAAGATATTAGCTTGAATTATTCTGCTTTTGAAAACCATATTCCAACTCCATCTCTGTCTTTCAGATATTTCAATGTTCTTTTCACAACTGTGAGATGACTTTCTTTTGGTTTTGACTGAAATCTTGCACATACACCAACAGTAAATGATATATCTAGCCTACTTGCTGTAAGATAAAGTAAGCTTCCAATCATTCTTCTGTAAAGTGTTTGATAAACATCTTTGCCTTCTTTATCTTCATCTAATCTGATGTTGGTCCCCATTGGTGTAGAAATTCCAGTTGATTTTTCCATACCAAACTTTTTGATAAGTTCTCTTGTATACTTGGTTTGGTGAATAAAAATTCAATCATTTAATTGTTTAACTTGTAATCCAAGGAAGTAATTCAATTCTCCCATCATACTCATTTGGAATTTGCTTTTCATCAAACTTGCAAATTTCTCACATAATTGTTCATCTTCCGATCCAAAAATGATGTCATCAACATAAATTTGAACAAGTAGAGTATTTTCACCATTTTTACTTCTGAACAAGGTTTTGTCTATAGTTCCTTTGATGAATCCATTGTCTACTAGAAACTAAGATAGAGTTTCATACCAAGCTCTAGGTGCTTGTTTTAGTCAATAAAGAGCTTTCCTTAGTCTGAAAACTTTATCAGCTTGATCTTTGATTTCAAATCCAGGTGGTTGTTGAACATATACTTCTTCTTCAAGAATTCCATTTAAAAATGCACTTTTAACATCCATCCGGTAAACTTTGAATTTCTTATGAGCTGCAAAGGCAAGAAATAGTCTGTTTGCTTCTAATCTTGCAACTGGTGCATAGGTTTCATCAAAGTCTATGCCTTCTGCTTGAGAGTATCTCTTAGCTACAAGTCTATCTTTGTTTCTGGTGATATTCCCATCTTCATCAAGTTTGTTTCTGAAAACCCATTTTATTCCAATGATATTCACATGAGCTGGTCTTTCTACCGATTCCCATACTTGATTTCTTTCGAACTCATTCAGTTCTTCTTGCATAGAAAATATCCAATCTGGATCTTTCAAAGCATCCTCTATTTCCTTAGGTTCAGATTGTGATAGAAAACATGCAATCATTGCATCTAGTTGATGTCTTGTTAAAATGCCAGTTCGAGTGTCACCAATTACTTGTTCTTCAGGGTGATCTCTCATCCATTGATACTTGGGTGCACGCATCAAAGGGTCCATGTCTTGTTTGACTGGTTCTTGAATTTCTTTAGTTGGATTAGGAACATGTGGTTCAGGTGTGGTTTGTTGAGTAGTTGGAAACTGAGACTGATCTGGATCTGAACATTCTGAAATTTGTAGTCTCCTAATGTCAACAAAAACTGGTTCTGGCAAGACTGGTAACTGAGATTGAGAAACTGCTTCTGGTCTGTCTTCAGTTGTTTCATCAAACACCACGTGAATTGATTCTTCATGCTTGAGTGTCCTTTTGTTTAGTAATCTAAAAGCTTTTCTGACACTTGAGTATCCTAGAAAAATTCCTTCATCAGCTTTGGGCTGAAAAACATGAAGTTGATCCTTCCCATTGTTGTGTATGAAGCATTTGCTTCCAAAAGCATGAAAGTAGGAAACATTTGGTTTTCTTCCATTCCAAATTTCATAAGGGGTCTTCTCATGTCTTTTGTTCATGAGAGCTCTGTTCTGTGTATAACAAGCTGTGTTAACTGCTTCTGCCCAATTTCTTTCAGGTAGTTTTGCTTCACAGATCATAGTCCTCCCTGCTTCTTTGAGTGTTCTGTTTCTTCTTTCAGTTACACCATTCTGTTAAGGTGTTCCTGTAGCAGCAAGTTGGTGTAAAACTCCATTTTCTTCACAATATTCAATAATCACACCGTTGAGGAATTCAGTTCCCTTATCTAATCTTATTTTCACAATTGATACTCCTTTCTGATTCTGCAGTCTCTTGAGTAATTCTGTAAGTCTTTGCTTGGTTTCACTTTTCTTAGTTAAGAAGATTACCCAAGTGTACCTTGAAAAATCATCTACAACCACCAATGTATACTTCTTTCCACTGATACTAATTGGTGTAATAGGTCCAAATAAATCCATGTGTAATAACTCCAGATGTCTGGTTGTTGAATGCTGAGACTTGGCCTTGAAACTTGCTTTTGTTTGCTTTCCTTGTTGACAAACATCACATAAGTTGTCCTTCTTATATGATATTTCCGGTAGTCCAATGACTAACTGTTTCTTAACAAGTGTATTGATGTCATCAAAGTTAAGATGACTCAGTTTCTTGTGCCATAGCCAACTGATTTCTGATTTGGTATGCACAAGCAAACAAGTTTCAGCAACAGTTGTTGTCTAGTCTACTACGTACATATTTTCTTTTCTTCTTCCGGCTAAAACAACTTGATAAGCTGATTCGCTGACGACAACGCAGAATTCTTTGTCAAAAGTAACTTTGTGTCCCATATCACAGAATTGACTGGTGCTGAGTAGATTGTAGTGTAATCCTTCTACATAAGATACATTCTTGGTTGTAAGTCCATTCCTGATTAAGGTGCCATATCCTTTGGTGTATCCAGGTTTGTCTTTACTTCCAAAATTAACCTTTGGTCCATCTTTTGCAATAAAATTACTTAGACAGTCTTTGCTCTTTGTCATGTGCCTAGAGAAACCACTGTCAAAGTACCATATATCCTGCAATAAAAATTAAATAATTTTAGGTACCCAACTCAGTTTGGGTCCATGGGGGTTAGTTGTCAGTACAACTCTGAGGATATATCCTTTACATATTATTCGGATATTGTTGCACTTGTTTTCATATATGTAAGCCACAATCCCATAGTGTCTATGTTTGGATCGTGTCTTATTTATATGATCTCATAGATCTTTTGGCTGAAATTTATTTCCATCATGCTTTCTGTTAAAACTTGAATAATAACCATCATTCCTTTTGTACTGAGGTCTGGACTGACCTTGGTACTGGGGCTTTTGCTGAGAACTGAGATTAGCTCTCTGCTGATTTTTGGACTGAAACTTGTGATAAGTTCTTTGTCTAGAATGATTGTCCTTATTCTTTTTATGTGCAGTAAAATTCCAATCATCATCAGTTTGGTATAGTCTTCCTTTCCCCCTGAATGTGTGAATCTTTGAATGATTAACATTCTTGGATTTACTTTGATTGTAATTTTTCTAGTTCTTGACTTGATTGGTTTTGGTGGACCTGGTAGTTGATTTCCCAGTTCGATTTTCTTGAGATACAGCTGATTTACCATTTGGTTTACCCTTGTTGGTAAATCCAGTTGTCTTCTTGGAAAACTGATTTATCCTGTGTGATACTGGCTTTACTGGTTTAGCAATTTTCTTAGTTTGCGGAAGTTGTTCAGCTACAAACTTAATACCAGTTTTGGTACTAGGTTTGGCAGCTTTGCTGGTTCCATTCTTAGAAGATTGATGTGTATCAAATCCTAAACCCGTCTTGTCTCCATACGGTTTTCCTGATTTGAATCCAGTAACTGAACTTGATTGAGCAAATGATTCGATTCTTTGCTGCTGCCGATCGATGAGGTCGATCTTTGAATCTTTTCATTGTCAGTTTTAGTCAGTTTCAACATTTTTAGCTCAGACTTCTATCTTTCGACTTCAAGAATTAGATTTTCTTTCTCAGATTTAATTGATTCATAACCCGCTTGAATAGTTACTAGCTGATTCATCAATTCGTTAAGAGTTTCTTCTAATTCTAGATTTTTTGGATTGGAGTCAGCAATCGAAGAACATGCATTTTGCATGGAAATTTGAGCTGAGGAATATTTAGAATTGGATTCACATACCTCATTTGGATCTTCCATGTGTGCCATTAAAGCTGTGTCATCTGATAGTCTTTCAGTACCTGCTTCATAATCTGACTCATCTCCAGCAAGGAGTGCTATTCTACCAATTCTTCTTGGAGGAGTCTTCTTGGTCAGTTCTGGACATTCAGCTTTATAATGTCCAGGTTTCTTGCAATTGAAACAGAGATATTCATCATCTTTTCTTTTCTCAGGAGTCCTCTTGATGAACTTCTGAGTGACAGGGTGTCATCTCTTCATTCTTCGAATACTGTTCATCATTAGAGCCATCTATTCTTCCATCTCATCCAATTCATGAAGATTGCTTGATGAGTTTTCTTGATTGTCATTTGATGCTGCTGCAAGTGCTGTGGTCTTTGGTTCCTCTAGAGCTTTGATTATTGCAGCTGTACTTGTAAAATCTTTACTGAATTCATAAGCTTTCAAGTCTGAGAAGATTTTGAATGAATCCTCTATGTCAAGTCTTCTAGATTCTTCCATAGCAGTGACTTTCATTTTCCAGCACATTGGTAATGCCTTCAAGATTCTTGTGTTGATAACTTTCTTTGAGTATTCAATCTTGAGTAGATCTAATTCATCCATGATAGCACTGAATCTTGTTTCCATTTGGTCAATGGTTTCTCCAGATTTCATCTTGAAATTCTCAAACTTTTGTTTTGCAACAGAAATTTTGTTTTCCTTGATCGAATCTGTTCCTTCACAAACAAGTTGTAGTTTGTCCCACATTTCCTTGGTAGTTGTTCATTCTTTCATTTTTAAGTACATGTTGCTATCAAGAGTTCTGAGGATAAAATCCATAGCAACATTGTTGAGATTGTTTCGCTTGAGATCATCACTAGTCCATTCGGATTTGGGCTTTGCAACTCAAACTTGCTCTCCACCAACAGTTTGCATGTGAGTGATCTGAATTGGTCAATCAGTGAGTACATCCATAATTTCATCATGAGTAGCTGCTAGAAAAACCTGCATACGACGTTTATATTCATCAAATCTGTCCATGTTGCACATAAGCATCTATCTCGCATATTGATTGTTATCCATTGTGAGTGAGTGAAGACTGATAATAAATTAACTGGAACTGAGCTTTCAAATGAGAACAACTAGAGGAGATATAGAGCAAATGATATCTTGTCAAAGAAACAATGCTTCGATACCAATTGTTGGTCCCTTGGAAAGGCTAACACAAGTTTAGAGGGGGGGTGGGGTGAATAAACTTGTGACCAAAAACTTTCCCTGAGCTGGATTTTAAGCAAATTATGGTTCAGTTAAAAATTGTGTGGAGTTAAGCTGACTGAGCTGAGTTTAAGTCAAATTGATTTAATCAAAATTGAGTCAACTGGCAGCGGATATGATTCTAGCCTTTTTCTTGATCTTGTTATTCTTTTATGAAAACTGAGTGTGGTAAACTGAATTCTGATGAGTGTCAGTTTGTGAACTGTGAAGTGTATAACAATCAATTATCAAAGTGTTGTAAGTAAATGCTGAGTAAATAAATAAATACATAAAGTAAATAAGGCAAATATTATAGAGGTTCCAGATGGTGTAATCATGTACATCCTCTTTTCCCCTGTGGTGCGGAGGAAAATTCCACTAGAACTTCTTGAGGTGAACTGTTACAAAAGGTCCTAAACAATAGTCCTTGGCTAATCCCTAGCTTCACTATCTAAACAGTTGTAGAATAGGTAGAATTGATGTTCTTCAATTGCTTGAACACTGGTCCTTAGAGGGTTGAATTGCCTCTTCACTAGCTACCACCACAAACACGATCGCCTGATCGCTCAGAATAAGCTGCCCTTGACAAAACCTTCCCGGTTTGCTTCACAGTCTAAACCTTTGATATAGAATCAAAGTTGGGTTGAGAATCAATGAATTGATTCTTGTTTGTGGTTCTTCAAAGTGTCTGATTCTTGATAAATTCTTTGTAGCTTGAACACTTGAAGAAATTCTTGATATGATCTTGTTATAGTGCAAAGATGATAGCAATTCGAATGATTAATGCACACGATAATTCTAGTTAAATCTCTGTATATAATCCTTGGTGCAAAGTCCTCTATTTATAGTGTGAGGTCCAACGTTCATTTGTCTTGAATTCGAATTGTATCAACGTCTATTTTGTAACGGATATATTTTCTTGGATTTTTTTGTTCAGTTCGACCAGTGCAAGCGCACTGATGGATGGTGCAAGCACACCACAACGACAGAATTCTATGTTTGGTTTCTGGGAGGCCAGTGCAAGCGCACTGAGTGATGGTACAAGTGCACTTCACCTAGTTTTTCATTTTTTTCTCTTGATTTTGAATGTTTGAGTGGTTTGTGTGCCTTTAAGGGCATACCGAATTATTTTACAATATCTAACATCAACTTCTGGTAGCCTTGACTTAGCACCACAACCGAGACCCTCTGCGGGGAGAAGGTGGGAGCACCGGAAGGCATTGTTTAGGCTTTGTAAGACATTTCCTTAGTAGTCAATGATTCTTTTACAATGTGCTAGTTAATGTAACTAGTTGTCTAGGACTAGAAGTCTTTAGGAAGCCTTATACGTGAATGAATCAGGTGGTTAGAACATAACTCGTAAATACATATGTGGAGTCTAAAAGCTAAAACGTCAATATCACGGGTAAGGCACGTTTTCAAATCAAAGCATTGGATTATTACAGCCCCCTTGAAGCTTTGTGTCAAGGTCCAACGTGTAACTCCCACATGTAGACCTAAGTCCATGCCCTTTTAGAGGTGTTTAATATGTCTCGGTGCATTCTCACCATGCACAATGTCCTTTGGTATTGGTGTAACAAACTTGCGTGTGTGAGGATGTGCTATGTGATCTAGTAGAGGGTGAGTATGATCTCAATGTAACCTACATGGTAGAGTTTTTAGAATTGAAATGTTATGTGTGATATATTTTATATATATTGTATGTAACCACTTCTTCTACCCCAAACTAAGTACGTAAGTACTTACCCCTTCTTTCGTTATTCTCCCCAGCCTGAGAAGGCGGTTGTCAGGATGATGATAAGTATGGATACGATGACGGTATTGATGGAGCTGAGATTTAAGCTCAAAATGATGGACAATTATTTTGTTCTTTTTATTATTCTGTTTTGAGAGATAGACGATAACACCTTTTTCTTTTTCATTTGGGTTGTAATAAGTTAAACAACATTTATTTCATTGTTTGGTTTGTTCAGTATTCTTACCCATAGATTTTGGGAGTTGTGATCCTTTTGATTGTCGATTGACTTTCTTTTCCAAGTAATCTTTTAGATATAATTTATTCCTCTTTTACTCTGATGAATTATTACGTGGCTTATGTATATATTACTTTTGATGATTTAAAAAGTCAATATATGCATGCCGGGTGTTCTTTACGGATAAGTACTGGGTATCCGGAGCGGGGCGTAACAGGTGGTATCAGATATAAAGTTCCAATCTTACGTCTAAGTTCGTAGTTAAGTTGGATTTTTATAAATCTCTTTAGCAGCTTAGCCGACCCTTCTTTTTGACAGATGTTTAAGAAGACAACAATGAGTACAAGTGATGTTTCGAGTGAGGCTCAGGTGAGCCAGGGTTTGGCGGTGTCAGTACAGTTGGAGACAACTCAGGGTGTGACTCAAGTGGACTCGGGGTTGTTAGAGGTTAATGATGCTTAGGTGTTACCAGGGCAGACTTCGGGGGAGGAGACCTTTTGAAGGTATGGTCTGGTTACCTTCGTAAGCAGTCACCACCACCACCATCACTATTGGTGAGATTACCATGTCCTTACCACCACAACCTCCCACATCCCTAAGTGCATCTATTGTCATGTCCACATGCCCGTCATCCCACATGCCACACCCCACGTTCTTCCCACCACTGAATTACACTCCATAGCCATCTGTTGTTCCACTCTATTACCAGTTGTACCCCAACCATAGCTACATTTTCCACAGCAAACACAATACTACACATAACAAGCTCATTATTATCCACCACCACCACAGTACTACCCACCACCACCATATGGCTACCCTACACAAACCTCCTATCCATCGCCACCCACAAATGAACCGACCTTAAGGCCATAAGCAGCCTACCCAGTGTCTCACGCACCACCACACCAGCCTATAGATTTCTCTCAGCCACCCCAGATTAACCAACAATTACCACCTCTAGTATCACAGTCATATCCTGCACCTGGGGGACCTACTCAACACCATGCCCCTACCCTGACTGCTGAGGAGAAGCGTGATGAGGTCAACCGTTTTCTATACGTCAACAAATCAAGAATAGATCATTTTAATGGTAGGACAATTACAACTCAGGCAGATAGTTGGTTGAGGATAGTGGACAAAAATTTCAGCCAGATAAGGATATCAAGGGGCAGATAGGCCAACTTGGCGAATTCTTTGTTGGTTGGAGCGGCCCAGGAATGGGCAGACATGATAGAGAATACCTATGGAAATATCATGGCCTGGGATGAGTTCAAGGCAGCATTCATGGATGAGTTTTCCCCGACAGCGCAGAATTCGGCAAAGAAGAGAGCGTTTTACAACCTTCGTCAGGAAGGTATCACTATTATGGACTACCAGAGGCGATTCCACGAGCTGGAAAAATATGTGCCGACAGCAACATCGACGGAATCAGAAAGGGTATCACGGTTCATACAGGGGCTATCCAAATAAACCATGGACCGTTTAGTGGGTAACAAGCCGAAGACAATGAAGAAGCTGTTGAACACGTGTCTAGAGATTGAAGAGCACAATGCAAGGTCCACAGAAAAAGTAGTCAAGAGAACTCTCAACACAAGTCAGGGACAAGGACAAGGACCATCACAGAGACCTAGGAGAGCCACACCAGTTTCGGGTAGGGCACCACCGCCCAAATGTCCTAAGTGTAACAGGCTGCATTCAGGTGAGAGCCGTCTGGGCATAGGAGCTTGTTTCCTTTGTGGAATAACCACACACATTGCTAGGGATTGTCCACAGAGTAGGGACAAGCAGAGTTCAGCACCGACAGTACCTAGACCACAGACGGGGAAGGGTAAAGCGAGTGGTTTGAGCAAAGTGTTTTCGATCGATGCAACTGTTTATGAAATTGAGGAGTCATCAACAGGTACTATACTAGTAGGAGGTTTACATGTATCTGCTTTATTGACACCAGCGCCTCAAACACATTTGAGTCAGTCAAAGTAGCCGAACAACTTAGAATGCCTTTTGGGAAGTTAAGAAAACCTCTTTCAATTATGACACCATTAGCAGTGACCTCTTAGGTTTATTAGATGATTCCCTATTGTAAGATTCAAGTCGGTAAATACAAGTATGAATTGGATTTAGTAGTGTTGGATTTCTTAGGGTTCGATGTTATCTTGGGAAAAGATTGGTTGGCAAAGAATCATGTTCACCTGGATTACAAGGACAAGAAAGTGATCTTTAGGACCCCTATCACATATCATGGAAATGATAGGTACTCTAAGGTTAGATGCTATCCCATCATTTCATCCCTTAGAGTGGCTAAGGCAGTACAAGAATGTTGTGATGCACTTTTGTTCTTCGTAGTAGAAACGGCTAAGGAAGCCCAAAGTTGAAGGATATCCCGATAGTAAGAGAATACCCGAATGTTTCTCCAGAGGATTTACCAGGAGATATGTCTGATAGGGTGATTGAATTCACCATAAACTTAGTCCCTGGAGCAAATCTAGTAGCTAAGTCACCATACAGGATGGCTCCTGCAGAGTTAGTCGAGTTGAAGAAGCAGTTGGCAGATATGTTAGAAGAGAAAATCATCAGGCCTAGCACTTCACCGTGAGGAGCTCCAGTCTTGTTCCTTAAGAAGAAAGATGGCAGTATGAGGATGTGTATCAATTACCGAGAGTTAAATAGGTTGACCATTAAGAATAAGTACCCACTACCGAGGATTGATGGCCTGTTCAATCAACTTCAGGGGAAGAGCATCTTTTCTAAGATTGGCTTGAAGTCAGGTTACCATCAGCTGAAGGTTAATGAAAGTGACATCCCCAAGCAACGTTCAGTACTAGGTATGGGCACTGCAAATTTCAGAACTGATTGAGGCAGTGTCTAAGTGGCCTAGACCGACGTAAGTTTTAGAAATGAGGAGTTTCTTGGTCTTGGCAGGTTACTACCGATGATTTGTAAAGGAATTTTCGAGGATTGCTTCACCCCTCACATGGCTCAGTCAAAAAAGTGTGACATACGGATGGTGAAAGGAATGCAAGGATGCTTTTCAAACCCTTAAGGAAAGTTTGACCACAGTACCATTGTTGACCCTACCTGAGGTGTTTGATAATTACGATGTGTACATGGATGATTCAGGTCAAGGTCTTGGTTGGATCCTGATGCAAAATGAAAAGGTGATCGCATCCGCCTCTAGGTAGTTGAGACCACATGAGAAGAACTACCCTATGCATGATCTAGAGTTAGCAGCAGTAGTGTTTGCCATGGAGACTTGGAGGCATTACTTGTACTGGGTTAAAGCACAGATCATCACGGACCACCATAGCCTTAAGTACTTCTTTAAGTAGCAACAGTTGAATATAAGACAAAGGCGATGGTTGGAGTATGTTAAAGATTATGATTTTGAAATATAGTATCACCCGATAAAGGCAAATATAGTAGCAGATGCGTTAAGTAGGAATCCAGTCAGTGCACTTCTTAACTTGACATGAGTCGCAAATCAGTTTGAAAGGATAATTGTTCAGGATATGGGGCAGCGGGAAGAGGTACAGTATGTTGCACCATTGGTTGTGAGGTCCGAGCTTATTAATGAAATTATGAAGAAGCAAGATGAGGATCCGGTTATGGTTGACTATAAACGAGTTGAAAGGATAAAGCCGAACAGTGTATTTGAGTTAGATGAAGATGGTAATGTTTGGTACCACAATCGGCTTTGTGTTCTAGATGTTGGGGATTTGAAGAATACGGTGTTAAGTGAAGCTCACGAGATAGAATTTGTAGTTCATCCAGGGGCAAATAAGATGTACAAAGAATTGAAGTACTATTATTGGTGTCCTTCAATGAAAGCAGAGATAGCCGACTTTGTGTCAAGGTGTGACACTTGTTAGAGAGTAAAGGCAGAACATAGGAGACCGGCAGGGTTACACAAGCCTTTAGAGATTCTTGAATGGAAATGGGAAAATATCACCATGGATTTCATCAGTGGATTACCGCAGACCAAGACAGGTTTTGATAAGATTTGGGTAATTGTTGCTCGGTTCACGAAATCAGCACACTTCTTTCCAGTTAAGGAAACTATGTCATTAAAGAAGCAAGCTGACCTCTACATTTGCAACATAGTGAAGCTTCACAGGGTTCCGGTTTCCATAGTTTCAGGCAGGGATAGTCCGTTTGTCAACACATTTTGGATCAGTTTACAGAAACAGTTTGGGACCAAGTTAGATTTGAGCATATATTTTCATCCCTAGACAGACGGGCAATCAAAAATGACTATTCAGACCTTAGCGGACATGTTGATGGCATGTGCCTTAGAAGTAGCAGGTTCATGGGACGAGTACCTTCCAGTGACAGAGTTTGCATACAATAATAGTTACCACGCAAGCATCAAGATGCCAACCTTTGAGGATTTGAATTGGAGAAAGTGCATAACACAAGTGTTTTTGGATGAAGTCGGGCAAGACAGATCATAAGACCAGAGTTGATAAAACATGCTAAGGAGAAGATTGAGGTAGTTCGTCGGAAACTGAAAGTGGCTCAAGACAGGCAGAAAAGTTGGGCAGATGTGAGACGAAGACCGTTAGACTTTGAGGTTGGTAATAAAGTGTACCTCAAAGCTTCACCGTTGAGAGGAGTAAGATGGTTTGGACAGAGAGGTAAGTTGAGCCCGAGATATGTCGGGCATTTTATGTTCTTAGCTAAAGTAGGACCTTTAGCTTATCGGTTGGAGTTGTCAGGATCCCTATCAAGAGTTCATAATGTTTTTCATGTGTCAATGCTAAAGATGTGCTTAACGGATGAGGATACGGAAGAAAACATTAACCTTGATGTGGTTGAATAGAACTTAACCTATGAGGGAGAACCAGTTCTTATCAAGGGTGAAGAAGTGCAACTAGTGTTGGATCAATGGAGCAATCACACACCGGAAGAGGCAACATGGGAGAAAGAAGATTACATGGTTGACGAGTTTCCAAACATCAAGCATCTCCCAGGTATGTTCAATTTCAAGGATGAAACTTTTCTTAAGGGGGGAGGGATGTGATAGCCCTAAAATCCTGGAAGGGTATAAAAGTAAAACTGAAATTTTATTTATATTTATTTTGATCTAAAAGGAATATAATTAAGGAAATTAATTATATATCATTAAAGGATCTAATTATTGTTATTTAAGGAAAATAATACCATAATTCTAATTAGTCAAAACAGGTTAAACTTTTCTGAAAAACTGAGAGGAGACCAGCGCTTTTGAGAAAGAAAAATGAGGAACGTAATCTTCCAAAATCGAGGTTAATTGATTTCTTTTGTGCAGACTATAGTAGAAGATTTTGATCACCATGAAAAGAGGGTCGCTTCTATATAGACGGTTTGATAAACAAAAAGCTTTCGATTCTAGCCCTACTTTCTAATTCATGTGTTCTTGAGGATGGAAACTGTATTTTCTGAATTTTGATAGTTGGGTAATCGTATTTCATAATTTGATATCATAGGGTATTCGCAGAGGTGTTTGGAGTTGAGAATTCAAGGTGTTGTTTTTGAATTTGCTTTCAATTTCATTTTCAAAAGATCAAGGTAAAGGGGTGTTCTTAAACGGGTTTATCGGTAATGTTGGGATGAGATTTTTGTAGGTTTTGAGGTTGGAATATGGTGGAATTCAATTGGAGTAAGTTACGTGGTCTAAAAGGGCTAAATCCAAAGTTCAGGCGCCAGTGCAAGCGCACTGGGGGCTGGGGCAAGCGCACTGATAGACCGGAGATTTGGATTTTTATTTTATTAGACCGGTACAAGCGGACGGATGGATGGTGCAAGCACACAACAACAACAATGTTATGTTTGGTTTCTGGGAGGCTAGTGCAAGCGCACTGAGTGATGGTGCTAGCGCATTACATTCAATTTTCCTTTTTTCTCTTCATTTTGCATGTTTGAGTGGTTTGTGTGCATTTGAGAGCAATCCATGTTATTTAACAATGTCTAACATAGATTTTTGGTAGCCTTGGCTCAGCACCACAATTGAGACCCTCTGCGGGGAGAAGGTGGGAGCACCAGAAGGCGTTGTTTAGGCATTGTGGGATATTGCCTTCGTAGTCAAACATTCTTTTACAACGTGCTAGGTATTGTAACTAGTTGTCTAGGACTAGAAGTCCTTATAAAGCCTTATACGTGAATGAATCAGGTGTTAGAACATAACTCTTAAATACATATCTGGAGTCTAAAAGCTAAAACGTCAATATCACTGGTAAGACACGTTTCTAAATCAATGCATGGAATTCTTACAGCTCTCTTGAAGCTATGTGTGAAGGGCCAATGTGTAACTCCCACATGGAGACCTAAGTCCGTGCCCCTTGAGAGGTGCTTATTATGTCTCGGTGCATTCTCACCATGCACAGTGTCCTTTGGTATTGGTGTAACAAACTCACGTGTGTGAGCATGTGCTATGTGATCTAGTAGAGGGTGAGTGTGATCTCAATGCAACCTATGTGGTAGAGTTTGTAGAATTGAATTGTTATGTGAGATATATTTTATATACATTGTATGTAACTGTTTCTTCTACCCTTTACTATGTATGTAAGTACTTACCCCTTCTTTATTTATTGTCCTCACCCCGAGAAGGTGGTTGTCATGATGACGATGAGTACGAATACGATGACGGTGCTCAGGTTTAAGCTCAAAATGATGGACAATTATTTTATGCTTTTTATTACTCTGTTTTGAGAGATAGGCGATAGCACCTTTTTCTATTTCATTTGGGATGTAATATGTTAAACAACATTTATTTCGTTGTTTGTTCTGTACAGTTTTCTTAGACGTAGATTTTGGGACTTGGTGATCTTTTTTATTGTCGGTTGACTTTCTTTTCCGAGTAATCTTTTAGATTTAATTTATTCCGCTCTTGCTTTGATGAATTGTTAGGAGGCTTATGTATATATTACTTTTGACGATTTAAAAAAGTAATATATGCCTGCCGGGCTTTCTTTACGGATAAGTACTCGGTATCCGAAATGGAGCGTCACAAAGATTGAAACGACCATGTCAGTGTCGTTTGTGACAGAAACGACTTATTGTAAAGTCCGTTCTCAGAAAGCTTTTTCACCCAACCCTTGTTTTGAAATGAAAACAAAGCTTGTATTAATTACTATATGTGTCTTAAGTAGATTCTATGTGAATTTGTGCCTTCTGTTATAGGTTCATGGCATGTATTTGATTTGGGCTTGTGAATTCGTTTTGTTGTTCAAGTAAGATTTACGTGGCTTACTAGGCTTGTATGAGTGAGTGAACCACAGAGAATAGTTATCTTATGTCTTGGCTTTTGCTTTATGATTGAAACACATGATTTGCACGATACTTCAAATCCACATAATTTTGTGCTTGTTTTTCCGTTTTTTTTTACCCTTAACCTAAACGTGTCAGCCAAATAAATTGGATTTTAACATGTGTTTGCATATAAGGCTAACGTGGATACCGGCCGTCATGAAGCCCGCTCGTGAGATAATATGTGAACCATTAGATGTTTCAAAACACAAGGGGAGGTCCCTACAAATGACAAAGGGGAGGGAGTTCATGTGACGAAAGTGAATTAAAAAAGTGATAGTACTTGACATTTGTTTTTGATATGAATGTAATGGTTTCATCATTGAAATGTAGAAGAAACAACCCTGCGACAGTCGAATCTCTCTGGAATCGACTGTTCGGGGTTGTTTTATGTAGAAATTTATTTTTAACGCATTCTGAAGGCGATTATGTCATGAAACTAACATTTGAATAATTCCTTTCCCTAACCATTCATATCCATACTCACATCTTTTGACACCTTGGGACTTCTTCCTTCCACGGATTGATTATAGGAGGTAGTGGACAATCATATTTCATCAAAACACACAAGTAAGGATTATTCTTGTACATAAGTGTGATATTCAGAGGATGAGAGGTTGTCGACCCCCAAGAAGTAGATTTTGTGTAAATCGATCCCAATGAAGTCGTTTCTGCACAAAATGACCTCCACAAGGTCAAATGTAACACAATCGACTTTGGTAAGGTAGTTTCGATCTGGGCGCAAAAAAAGGCTTGAACTTTTGCAACATTCAATCACCAAACCCAAATAAAAGAGTGTAATTCACTAATTTCATGTACATTAAAGCAATTTTAAGTAACTATTAAATGAAAACAACACACAAAAGTAGATTGATTTTAAAAGTAACTTCTCATCGATTTTGCATGGAACCCCAATTTCTCCAATAGGGGTTTTTACTCCATTTCTTTATCCATTAAACCTTGCTATACAACCTTAAAATAAAGTCCTTTTTTTCGTATGGTTTGGATGGATTTGATGTAGATGATGGTGAGGATGATTATGAAGAAAGAGAAAGATGAAGACGGCGATATAGTTTGAAGACGATGAGGGGTATAAAGGTTTAGGATAATGAAGATGAAATATGTTGACGTAGTATCCTAAGCACAATCGAGTTGGACCGGATCCGACCGGGTCGGATCATTTCTACCGTGTTTTTATGTTTCTACATATAATAAATGAATATTTTGTTATTATATATTTGTTCGTTTAACGAACAATTTATGATATTGTATATATGATAAAGTCCCTAGTGTCAAACTGTGATAGTGAACTTATAATAGTGATTATAGTTGATGACATCTTGATTCACTTCAAAACAGTTTGATACTTAAATTTATCTAGTCGTATGTGCTATTAAATTGAACATTAATAGTACGGTTGGACTAGCTCGTATTACATGTCTTCTATCTTATGAAGATAAAGATATATCTCGTCTATTGAAATGTATGGACACTTGGACTGTATGTGGACATGTATTAGAGAATGCGTATGTTAGACTGACCCTCTAGCTTTATTATGAGTCGCACTATGTGGCGGTTGTGTAATTATCATTATATTATAGTCTTCATAACATCACGGTGTGGATTGTCATCTTTGACGCTATTGAGGTTTTCCCTAATCACAGGGAAATCATGCAGTAGTGCTTGGTGTTAGGAAATCTGGACGGAAATGCAGCGGAATTTATATTATATTTCCTTTTTAACCAGGATCGACTTTGTTTAAGCAATAAACAAATAAATAGTAGAAGGTGAATACCTTACTTGATCTAAAAGATCGACGCTTTGACCGTCCAAGGAAATTAGTGGTGCACGGAGCCGCCCAAGCATTTGGCCTCTACCACTAGTCAACACGAACAACTTACCGGAATCTACTATTGGATTGCTACTAGAAAAACTCGGTTGCTAGACCAACCTTTTCTCTCTCAAAACTCTTTCTAGGAGGCTCTCTTATTTTCACAAGAACTATTAGTCTCTTGGAATAATGATGTGCAAAAGAGCTCGACACCTACCTCCTATTTATAATGAAGGTGGTGCCTCAATGTAGAGTAGAGAGGAATAATACATTTTACTAGTAAGATAAGGAAAATAGATATTCTACATTTATCTCATTAATATCTAATATTACATTTTTTTTTCTAAGATATATATTGACATTATCTTATACTGAATATATATTGATTATATTACCACAAATCAACTTACACATTTGTGCAAATCCATACTCATTAATATCTAATATTAATATATGATAATGCTATTAATCAAATTGCACAATCCAAGTGTATCTTATACACTAATAACCTGCGCCCATATAGCCTTTTATTGGCTTCCGGAATACTCTTAATTAATATAATGCTATGTTTAATTAATTTACAAAATACATGTGTATCAATATACACAAATATATATTTCGACTTATACATCAACTATGTATATTTAATTAATCAACATAATTAATATCCTGTATCTAATATATTCATAATAAATAAATACTATCACATTAATTTATCACTATAACACTTTATAGTCGAGATAAACTTTCCTTATTTGGTTATCGCTATAACCGCATTTTAAACCGGCTAGATGTTCTTATGTGTGTGACCCGATAGGCTTCCGAATATGTTGGCCGTAGACACAAAGTGAAAATTATGAATATGCCCTTCATACCTAATGATCACGGAATAGCATCTAGCAACACACCATGACCCCTAATCATCGAAAGAGTCAAATGAAATGATTGCTACCTTTCATGTGAAACAGTTACCATGTAAATAGAATCCTATCACTGTTACAATATCCATATGTTCGTACGTTGAGTGTCAAGCATCAATGACCGTATCTTATAATCTGGATATAAAGCTCTCTCGAAGTAACTCATTTACTTCCACTTTTCAAAGATTCCCGAGAGCAAGACATTCCTTATAAGAAGGCCCTTTCGGAGATTTATTCCTATTAATAGGATACCCGATTTCCGGACGAGCAACATGAATCCTATGCATGCTTCAGTATCACACCCAATCATTACCGCATTATCGCCCCATGGCTAGGGGAAACCCTAATAGTGTCAAAGCATGATAATCGCGATGCCATGAAGACTCCGGTCTCAGGATAATCACACAACTGCCACATACCGTGACACTGAATGCAAGTGTGTCATTCTAACGTATGCATTCTCTAATACACGTCTACGTATAGTCCAAGTGTCTTAACACTTTGATAAACGAGATCTATCTCTACCTTCAATAAGATAAAAGATATCCAATACGTGCTAGTCTAATCGTACTATCAATGTCTCATTTAATAGTACATACGACTAGAGACATTTGAGTATCAAACCCTTTAAGGTGGGTCGAGATCTCATCAACCATAATCACTTTTAAGATTTCACTCTCACAGTTTGCACTAGGGACGTTATCATATATACAATCACAAATTGGTTCATATAGATAAATAGAATATGTAATAATCATAAATACGTTTATTATATGTATAAACATAAAGAAATTGTACAAATGACCTGACCCGGTCGGATCCAGTCCAACCCGATTGGGTTTAGGACACTATGACAACGCTTGGGTGTGATACTGAAGCATGCGTTGGCTTTATGTTGCTCGTCCGGAAATCGCGTATTCTAATGGTAGGAGTAAATATCCGTAAGGGCCTTCTTATAAGGAATGTCTTATTCACGAAAGCCTTTGGAAAGCAGGAGTAATGTGTTAATTTGAGAGACTAGGATCTCTAGAGTATAAGATATGGTCGCAAATTCTTGACTCAAGATACGACTGTATGGATATGGTCGCTAATTCTTGACACTCATATTCGTACTAGCTCGAACTTTTCGGGCTTTTCCAAATTTCGAACTTCCCTAAGTACATTCAACTATTTCTATAATAGTCAAAGAGAGTAATAAACAATAATATTATTTGTGGCTTTAATTGTCATAAGCCAACAAACATCATTATGTTTAGGCTTCAGGGAACTTTCTAGACTCTATAACCTTTTCATAAAAGGGTATTTTGGTCATCTTCAGATAAGGTACATATTACCCACATGATTCATAATCACATGGTTCAGACATCATCAGAATGATATCTGATTACACATTTCTCATCCGTAGAGACTATTTCTAGAACAACCAAAAAATATCAAGGATAATAGCCATACAAACATTTGGTTGAGATATCATTATCTATATCAACTATATAGTAACAACAATCTAGTATGATAGATTCAGTGACCGTTCAACTTTATCGGAATAACATTTCTTCCTTAAAATTAGAATTTTTCTACTGAACCCTAAGAAACAACAAAACTCATTTTCTTTATAAGAACCGGAACACAATAACATTTATTTAGTTCCTTTACTAGTTTACTAGACATAGAATATTGTATGGTAAGTGCTACAACGTTTGCTTCACTTTCCATATTTTAGAATATTATGTATTTAATCTTTCTAACTTAATCACACTCGTAAGATATCATATATCTCAGAGTTGACTTGAGTTTTGATAGATTTACCTCAACTTACTTGCTTAAAATAGAGACTCTGATAAGTTCTCTTATTTAAGCACATAACCTAACTTCCTTTTAATCCTTTAAGCACTCGTAAATATTTCTTAGTGTAGTCTTCATAAGACTTAAGAAAAATCACAAGAGCTACTTTAATTTTCTTTCGTAAGGAAATCCAAAGTTTATTAGATAGTTTATTTAACCTTTTGAATCATATTCAAAACATCACCTATTTAATTTACTTTCAAGCAATGATTAAAGAATTAAGTCGATACTTAAATCTTACAATTTAGAAAACAACCTTCCCAAAATTCATTGTGATCATTCACATTCAACGTGTCTAATGTTTTGAATTAATTGTCATCGTATGACAAAATGACCCATTGGAAAACATTGTATCCAATATATGATTAATTCGTTGATACTCATTTCAAGTGATTTAATCATAACTTGAGCTTCCGTTCTGATTAATAATTAATGTCTTGGAGCACTCCATCAAATATGTAGTCTCCTTGTCTTTAACTACTATAAAGTATTTGCTCGTGTCATTGCTTATTTTAAAAAGATTAAAATTACTTGACCATATTTGAGAACGTTTCTCAAAAGGTAACATTCATAATTTGGTTTTACTAACCGAGAATAAGAAAATAAATAAAAGCTTGTTAAAAACTACAACATAAAATAAAGATAAAAAGAGTGTTGTTGTTTATACATGCAAAATCAAAAATAGTCTTTTGGTTAATATTTTGATCCACTAGAACCTACTCCCAATTGTCTTTCAAGAATCATCCAAAATTATTTAGTGGATGGAATCCAATCTATTTGACTCGATCCCTGACGTGGGCCGATCAACCGGGTCAATTTCGGAAGGTGGGTACACTTACTGGTCACATCTCATGCGGCTTCCATTGGTTGACTAGTAAACTCTTTGACAGCTCACATCTCTATATGATAGCCACCTCTTGTATTTAAAATCAAACGGTCCTGTCGTGGGCCAATCACCGTAAGATTCTTAGTCGAGTCGTAACCCAAATATTCATGAGTTCTCTTAATGATCATATCTCGATAATAACGATATACACGAGGTAGGTCAACTCCCAACGTGGGTCAATCAGTTTGATCCGAACAATGGCTCTTCACTGTCATTATAATATTGGGAGACAAAATATGACACGATTTTTGTTGTGGGAGTAATTCTAAATTCATTCACTTAATTAATTTCAATTAATTACGGTCTCATCAAATACATCTATCTCTATAGACATACATCCTACACAGTTATCTAGATCGTTCCTAGTTATGCATCTCTCGTATCATATAAAATAAATACAAGCACAATATAAATAAATACGTAAAGTAACCGGTATGCTCATGGACCATTTTTAGGTACGGTTTCGAATACAAACTGAGGAAACCGCGGGTCACAATCTAAGGGTAGCTGCAACCGCCAATGGGATCTTTAATGCACCATCTCCAATGAGATCTTTGTTTGTCTTTCTTTGGTCTCCGTCTTCTGCTTCATTCTTGCTACATAAAATAATATCTAATAAAATAAATACGCCCGCCGCACACGGGTGGAGCTAACGGGAATTTGATATTGCAGAAAATAAACTAGTGTGCTCATGGAAAAATAAACTAGTGTGCTCATGGACCTTTTTTTAGGTACGGTTTCGAATACAAACTTAGGAAACCGCGGGTCACAATCTAAGGGTAGCTGCAACCGCCAATGGGATCTTTAATGCACCATCTCAAATGAGATCTTTGTTCGTCTTTCTTTGGTCTCCGTCGATCTTCTGTTTCATTCTTTCTACATAAAATAATATCTAATAAAATAAATACGCCCGCCACACACGGGTGGAGCTAACGGTAATTTGATATTGCAGAAAATAAACTAGGTCACATTGTTCATAACGGCCTAAGACAATTTTTAAAACGAACAGAAAAATTAAATCATTCACATCTATCCTATTGGTCGAGTCCATGATCAATCGGGGTATATATAATCATATTATATCTACTATATCTAATTCATACAATAAAATCTTATTAAAAAGATAAAATATAAATTTACCAATTTGCGTCTTCATTAATCTATTAACGTTTAATCAATTAAATAATTTAATCCAATCAATTAACTAATTAAATGGTTTTAATCGAAATAAATTAACAATTAATTTAAACGATTTCAATTTTAATTTTAATTAATTAGAACTATTCTAAAAATAAATCAAAATTAAAATTAAGTCTCCTTTGTTTCATTCCTTTTTATTCCTAATCAAAAGGGATGTATTTGGTTTTTAAAACCAAAAGGCACCCACTTGGGCCCTTTCCAAAATCAAAATTTTGAATAGGGGCTAGGCATAGGCCTGGGCCCTTTCCAAAATCAAATATTTGAAAAAGGCTTAGGCCTATTCCAAACAAAATTTGGAATGGCCTAGCTTAATCATATTACCATATAATGCCATGTGGCTTCCCAATCGTCGAAACTATTTGAACTATTCATTAGCTACATGACACCAACTAAACAAAGAGATATCAATCACAACAATGAGAAATATTGAATCACAAATACACAGAACAAAAATTTTGGAGATCCACAACCTTTGACCAGTCAACCAACGCTGGCCGCAGGTTGCCCCGCCGCCGACCAGCCGCCGGTTGTGGTGCCGCCGCCAGTTGGCCGATCACCACCCGATCTCGTTTTTTTCGTGTATCGTTTTGCAAATAAAAAATCTTTCAACTTTTAATTACGTGATTTAAATAGTAAAATCAACTACGCAAATTAACATGCTTATTGCTTAAGCTCGAAACTCTACGCGGGAACGCAACGGAATTTAAAATTTTATTTCCTTTTTATCTAGAATCGACTTCATTTAAGCAATAAACAAATAAGTAGTAGACGGTGAATACCATGCTTGATCTAAAATATCAACGCTTTGACGGTCCAAGGAGAGTAGTGGTGCACAAAGACGCCCAAGCGTTCGGCTTCTACCGCTAGTTCACACGAACAACCGGCCGGAATCCACCATTGGATTGCTACTAGAAAACTCAGCTGCTAGACCGACCTTTTCTCTCTCTCAAAACTCTATCTAGGAAGCTCTCTTATTTTCACTAGATCTATTAGTCTCTTGGAAATATTGTATGCAAAAGAGCTTGACACCCACCACCTATTTATAATGAAGGTGGCACCCCAATGTAGAGTAGAAAGGAAGAAAACCTTTTACTAGTAAAATATGGAAAATAGATATTCTAGATTTATCTCATTAGTATCTAATATCTTAAATTAAATATTTTTTTCCAAGATATAAATTGACAATATCTTATAATGAATATATCTTTATTATATTACCATAAATCAATTTACACATATGTGCAAATCTATACCCTAATATTAGTATATGATAATGCTATTAATTAAATTGCACAATCTAAGTGTATCTTATAAACTAATAACCTATGCCCCACATAGCCTTTTATTGACTTCTGAAATATTCTTAATTAATATAATGCTATGGTTAATTAATTTGTAAAATACATGTGTATCAAATATACACAAATATATATTTCGACTTATACATCAACTATGTATGTTTAATTACTCAACATAATTAATATCTTGTATTTAATTTATTCATAATAAATAAATACTACCATATTAATTTATCACTATAACACTTTGTAGTAAAGATAAACTTTTCTTATTTGGTTGTCGCTATAACCGCATTTTAATCCGGCTAGATGTTCTTATGTGTGTGACCAGATAGACTTCTGAATATGTTGGCCGTAGGCACAAAGTGCAAATTACGAAAATGCCCTTCATACCTAATGATCACGGAATAGCGTCTAGCAACACACTATGACCCCCAATCATCGAAAGAGTCAAATGAAATGACTACTACCTTTCTTGTGAAACAGTTACCGTGTAAATAAAATCCTATCGCTGTTACAATATACATACGGTCGTACGTCGAGTGTCAAACATCAATGACCGTATCTAATAATTTGGATATAATGCTCTCTCGAAGTAATCATTTACTTCCACTTTGAAAAGATTCACGAGGTCAAGACATTTCTTATAAGAAGGTCCTTTCGATATTTACTCCTATTCATAGGATACGCGATTTCTTGATGAGCAACATGAATCCTACGCATGCTTCAGTATCACACCCAATCACTACCGCATTATCGCCTCATGGCCAGGGGAAACAATAGTGTCAAAGCATGACAATCCACACCGTAATGCCATGAAGACTCCGGATAATTACACAACTGCCACATACTACGACACTTAATTTAACCGGGCCAATCTAATGTACAAATTCTCTAATACACGTCCACTTACAGTCCAAGTGTCTCAACACTTTGATAGACGAGAGCTATCCCTACCTTCAATAAGATAGAAGACATCGAATATGTGCTAGTCTAATCATACTATCATTGTCCCATATAATAGTACAAGCGACTAGAGACATTTGAGTATCAAACCCTTTAAAGTGAGTTGAGATCTCATCAACCATAATCACTATTATGATTTCTATCTCATAGTTTGACACTAGGGACGTTATCATATATACAATCACAATTTGGTTCATATAGATAAACAGAATATATAATAACATAAAACCCATTTATCATATGTATAAACATAAAAAAATAGTAGAAATGACCCGACCTGGACGGATCCGGTCCAACCCGATTAGGTTTAGGACACTATTTCAACACTTGGGTGTGATACTAAAGCATGCGTTGGATTTATGTTGCTCGTCCGGAAATAACGTATTCTAATGGTAGGAGTAAATATCCGTAAGGGCCTTCTTATAAGGAATGTCTTATTCACGAAGTCTTTGCAAAGCGGCAGTAATGTGTTACTTCGAGAGAATAGGATCTTTAGATTATAAGATATGGTCGCTAATTCTTGACACTCAAGATACGACTGTATGGATATTATAACAACGATAGGATTCTCTTTACTCGGTAACCATTTCACATGAAAGCTAGTAGTCAATCTATATAACTATTACGATGATTGGGGGTCAAGACATGTTGCTAGACGTTGATCATGACCGTTGGGCGTGAAAGGCATTTTGGTAAATGTATTTTATGCTTACGACCAACATATTCAGAATCCTATCGGGTCACAAACATATGACCAACGAGCCAGAATTAAATTGTGGTTATAGTGATAACCAAATGAGGAATTATTTATCCAGATTATGAAGTACTATAGTGATAAATTAATATTATGGTATTTATTTATTATGAATAAATAATACAAGATATTAAATGTGTAGATTAATTAAATATCCACTATTTATATGATACATGTGGTGCCAATATTACATATATATGATATATGTATTTTGCAAATTGATTAAACATGGTATTATATTATCATGCATTAATATTGGATATTAATATGTATAAATATAGATTTATACATGTGGTATATATGTAATATATGCACATGTGTAATTGATATATATTCAAGTAATATAATAAAGACATATTCAATATTACATGTTGACAATTCATATACACACCCTCCGTCCCAATTTGATTGAGACTTATTCCGTTTTTGGCTGTCCAAAAATAAGTCTCATAACTCCAAATAGACTTAAATTTTTTGATTTATTTGCCTAAGTTTCCCCAACTCATTAATTGATGTCTCTTAAATATTGTAAAAATAATGCTACATAGAAAAAGGATAAAAAGGTAATTTAGTCAAGTTTTAAATGACCAGACAACTCATTAATTGATGTCTCCTTAAATAAATTAAGGATTTGATATTAGTGGATAAATAAATTAAAAGGATTTATTTTCTTAATCCTTATTTTAATGGCAAATCCTTTTCTTATTTCCTACTCCAAGTCAAGAAGATATTCCCAAGCCTATTGGGAACTAAATGTGGCGCCACCTTCATATATATAAGAGAAGGTATGCGAACCTCTTCTGGATGAAAATATTCTTTTAATACTTTAGTGAGATAAAAGAGAGCTTTTTAAGAGAGAGTTTTAGCAGAAAAGGAAAAGGCGGACTAACAACTGATTTTTTCCGGTAGCAATCTTGTGGGAGGATGCCGTCGTTTGTTCGTATGGATCAATGGTAGATGCCTAACACTTGGGCGGCTTTGTGCACAAACTACATCCATAGACAAAGCGACGACCTATTTAAGTTCATTTTGGTATGATATCTTGTCTACTTTCTATTTGTTTATTATTTAAAGGAAGTATATTTTAGTTCAAATGAAATGAATATTTTAAATTCCTTTGTGTTCCACGTTGATTTTCTAACAGTGGTATCAGAGCGGTCTGGAATTGAGCAATAAGCCTTTTTTAATTTTCATTGTAAATTCATCATGTTTATCACATCTTGAATATTCATGATTTGGATTTACAAAACGATGTGATCGATGAAACAAAAAATTATTTTCCGGCGACCACCACCAACGGCTGAGGCGGCGGAATAGCCTGCTGCCGACGGCATCCGCCATCATGGTTGTGGTCTTCCTTTTTTTGTTTTATTTTATGTATTTATGATTCCATGTGGTTCTTATTGATGTCGTAATTTCTTTTTTGTTTAAGTTGTTACCATGTAGTTCACCAATGGTTCAAATGGTTCGAAACATTGGCATGCCTCATGGCCTCCCCTAGCATCAAAAAGTTTGATCCCATGGGTTGATGTAATCACTTAAAATTTCAGAGAAAAAGAGTAGAACCTATGGTCCACAATTGTAGACCAAATGTTAACCTATGACATTCAAAATTTTGAATAGGCCTAGATTGACACCTTAGGTGTAATATCCCGACTTTTCGAAAAAGGGCAGACGTGTATTTTTGCGAAAAATGGAATAATATGATTTATGGATCAAAGTATTTTATGTGTATATATATATATTTCGGATATCAATATTTATTTAAGGGAAAAATCTGATGTGAAGTAAAAAGGGCAATTAAGGAAAATAAGAGATTAGGTTAATTATTGAGAATTTTCCTATTTAAGGAAAAATAAACCCCATTAGTTTTCCCTAACTTTTTGAATCATAATTTCACCTCCTAATCTTCCCCTCTCCTGTGTGTAAGAGTTTGAGAAAAAAATTAAGAGATTTCTTCCATTTTCTAAGTCGAATCTCAACCGTTTTCAGATTCGAGTAGAGCGTTGGAATCGTCGTGAAGAGGGCGTCGTTTCAACACAAGAAAGTTGGAGTTGTTCTCAAGGTATGATTTTCGACCTAGCTGCTGTTTTCGATGAGTTTTGGAGATCAAAACTCATATCTTTCGTAGTCTTGTATTAATCGAAGCGGGGGATTGAATCTAACCCTTTTTGGAAATGATCACATAGGCTACCCGCGAGAAAAGATCAGGTTTTACTGTTTTTCTGAGGATTTGGAATTGGATTAGCTTGCTAAAAGGTAAGAGGGTCTTCCTACAAGTTGAATACGGTTTATAAGGGTTTATGTTAGAATGAAGATGATTAATATGCTAGAATTTCTACCTTCATGTTGCCTAAGAATCTATAGTTGTTATGATAGATAAAAGTTGTTTTTTATGCCTTTTTCTGAGTATTATGATGTTGGACAAGTTTGAGAACAATTAGGGATCGATTAGAAGTCAAAAACTGAGTTTCTGGAAGTTGCTGCGCTTGGTGCGGGCGCACCAAGCCCTGTGCGGACGCACTAGAGAACCAAAAAGTGAAATTTTACATACAGAGAGCTGCTGCGTGCGCACCAGCCCCAGTGCTAGCGCACTAGACGGGAAAAATTCCAGTCTTTACGTACAGAGGCTTAGTGCGGGCTCACTGAACCAGGTGTGGGCACACTAGACCTCTTTTTCGATGAAAAAGATTATTATTAGTTGTGATATGAATCCTAAATGTTAATCCTTTGATCTAACAACCTTAATTAAACAAATTAACCCCTGATTGTGTTCTGATGCGTTTGGTTCCGGCACCAGACGTACTCTTAAAGGGAGTTGAAGTACGGGACCGTCGGAAAGGCATGAACGGGCTTGTGCTTTGATGAATTAGTATTCATCAATGTCTGTGTAATTGATAGGCCTTGCCCATGTCTAGAGGTCTAGGAAAGAGAGATGAGCTGTGAGGGAGCTTACTTGAAAACAACTAGGTGGTTAGTTAACAACTAATGATAATTACATACTTGACTAGTAAAAGACTAAACATCATGTCATTCTTGGATACACACAAGTTTATATCGCAATGTGTAGGCATTCGGATAAAATGAGTAAACTTGCTGGCCTTTCTAAAGGCACCAGGAGTAGAAGGTACTCGTGGATGGATAACTTTGCTGGCCGTTAGAGGGCACCAGGAGTAGAGGGACTTCACCGAACGCATATACTATTGGGACTAGCCTGTGGCTATTGGTGTGATCCACTAATAGATAGCACCCATATACTTTGTGGTGAGTAGCACCATGCATAGTGCCCTTGAATGCTGATGTAAAACCGATAAGCTAAGCTAGAAATGTATAGTCATGACATGTTGATGGACATGAAGTGAACCTTAGATCGAGTCGGTCTCATAAAGATAACTATTATAATAAAAATTCTTTATAAACCTTAGTTAATTTGAAGATTCTACCTCTTATTGAGTACACTGTACTTACCTCAAATGCATTGTTTTTCTATGTGTTTGAGGGAGAGAAGATGAACAGGTAGATCCGGAGTTCGAGGCAGACTTTGATGACGACATTTGAGGATGCCGGAGTTGAAGCATTTAGTTATTCGATTTTCTTTTATATTCTTTAGATATGTTGTTCTTTTGGAAATGTTGTAACTTCTTTTAGTTTCACTTGGAGGATTTCATAGGCTTTAGATTTCATTTTGTTTTTCAATATAATAAATGTTACATTTCTATCTTAAGTATGTTGAGTTCTTTTCATAGTAGCATTTATGGTGTTAATTTGCCGAGTCTTTTTAGCTACCGTTTTGCTTAGGTGATATTAGATTTATTTAATATTAGCTACTCGATATGACGTAGTAGAGGCTTATGTGTAATATTAGATTTATTTAATATTATATGTGCCGAGCGTTTCATTTCCGGATAAAGACTCTGTATCCGGGAGCGGGGCGTTACAGTTAGTATCAGAGAGAAGCGTCTTCTTGGCTTTCTTTCCTACAAGATAAGATTTCCTTAGATCTTGTTGAACCTTTCTGATCTCTCTTGATCTTGGTGCCAAATCCTCATAATACTAAGAATCCTTAAACCATGGTTAAGTTGCACTAGGACCAAGTGAAGAGTCTCTTCAAGCGAAGGTTAGGTTGAGTTCTAAACACACATCTCTGACGTGATTCCCTCAAGTTCGCTCCTCTAGGATCCTTGATAGAATCCCTCTCTTATTTTGGAACTTTTAGACTTCCCTCACATGTTCTATTTCTTGGAGGATTTAATTTTTTTTTTTACGTTTGGTCCTAATCATTTCTTTTTGTAACTTGGTGTTATGCAAAACGAGTAAACGATTTTGTTCACATTTCTAAATGCCATGTAATATCATTTCTGAAATACCAAAAAAATTTGTAAATTTTCAGCCACTTTGAAAGTTGTCTTATCTACAACTTCTGTCTTTACATCAACTCAGTTTTCAAATTGGATTGTTCATAAATTTCATGACAAGGATGAGCACTCTGTTCAGAAAATTCTGCGGTGGTACTCTTACTTATCAATCTGTTTTGCATAAGCTAAACACCTCCAAATGACTTGAATTTTTTATAAGTTGTAGAAAACATCCTGCACTAATATCTTTGTTTTGGAACCAAGTTAAAATTCCTTTTGGTTTGAGCACAATATGCAACACAAGTCAGTGTGTGAAGTCTTGAAATTTTTTGACAGCTTATAGCAGTAGATGAAAAGAATTATTTTGCCGACCTATTGATTTCCAAATTTTTTGATTTTTGAGCACCATATGTTAAACGTATATACTTACAAATTTTCTCTTTGTCTCATGTTCAAAATAAGTTCGGTTTGTATTGTGCAAATCAATTATTTCATGGCTCATGTATGCACTTGCATTTCTAAAAAACATTTAAGTCCTCTGGTCAAGAAAGAATAGATGCCTTTCTTTCACCCAAGAAGTTTGGTAGTTAGAGATTAGGTGATGTTGTTCTAGGGCTCAACAAGAATCGAGTGGTTTGGTTTAGGACAGTAGTGAGTCAGTTGGAACTTGTTGATCCGTTTCAGAATCAGCTACCCCACCTCAATTTTAGTAGGGACAACCTCAAGGATCTCTTGGTTGTAGCAACACCTTTTGGATAGAGTAATCAAGGTTGCTAGGGTGTTACCAAAAGTTGCTGGTTGTGTTGGATTCTACCATGGCAAGAGTAAAGCTACAGTTTTGAATTCTACGCACCGTAAGGTGATTCTTGGTATAGGTTGGATATCTAAGAATTTTGTCTACTTGGATTATAGACACAAGAAAGTATCTTCCAGTGATGGTTGCACCGAGTATAAGAGTGGCTAGTGCAGTTTTAGTAACTCGAGTTGTGGTTGGTCAGTTTTGGGTTGAGTGTACGAGATTTGAGCGGTTTGGGAACCAGTAGCGTGTTGGTTCAGTGGTTAGCAAGATCAGAATCGGTTGTTGTTGTCAGTGGGAAACAAGTGAAGCTTCGGTTTGGTTTGTGTTGAAGAGAGAGTGCTAAGGAGGTCAATGGTTTGACCACACTCGAGTTTCGAGGACGAAACTCCTTTTAAGGGGGAAGGAATGTAATATCCTGACTTTTCGAAAAAGGGCAGATGTGTCTTTTTGCAAAAAAATGGAATATTATGATTTACGGATTAAAGTATTTTATGTGTATATGTATATATTTCGGATATCTATATTTATTTAAGGTAAAAATCTGATTTTAAGTAAAAAGGGCAATTAAGGAAAATAAGGGATTATGTTAATTATTGCGAATTTTCCTATTTAAGGAAAAATAAACCCGATTAGTTTTCCCTAACCTTTTGAATCATAATTCGACCTCCTAATCTTCCCCTCTCCCGTGTGTAAGAGTAAGAGAAATAATTTGAGAGATTTCTTCCATTTTCTAAGTCGAATCTCAACCGTTTTCAGATTCGAGTGGAGCGTTGGAATCGTCGTAAAGAGGGCATTGTTTCAACACAAGAAAGTTGAAGCTTTTATCAAGGTATGATGTTCGATCTAGCTGCTGTTTTGGATGAGTTTTGGAGATCAAAACTCATATATTTCATAGTCTTGTGTTAATCGAAGCGGGTGATTGAATCTTACCCTTTTTGGAATTGATCACATAGGATACTTGCAAGAAAAGATCAGGTTTTGCTAGTTTTTCTAAGGATTTGGAATTGGATTAGCTTGTTAAAAGGTTAGAGGGTCTTCCTACAAGTTGATTACGTTTTATTAGGGTTTATGTTAAGATGGAGATGATTAATGTGCTGTAATTTCTACCTTCGTGTTGCCTAAGAATCTATACTTGTTATGATAGATAAAAGTTGTGTTTTTATGCCTTTTTCTGAGTATATGATGTTGGACAAGTTTGAGAACGATTAGGGATCGATTAGTGGTCAAAAACTAAGTTTTTGGAAGTTCACGCGCTTGTTGCGGGCGCACCAAGCCCAGTGCGGACGCACTGGAGAACCAAAAAGTGAAATTTTACATAAAGAGATCTGATGCGTGCACACCAGTCCCAGTGCTGGGCACTGGACAGGCAGAATTCCAGTCTTTACGTACAGAGGCTTAGTACATGCGCACTGAACCCAGTGTGGGCGCACTGGACCTCGTTTTTTATGAAAAATATTATTTTTAGCTGTGATATGAATCCTGAATGTTAATACTTTGCTCTAACAACCTTAATTTAACATAATAAGCCCGATTGAGTTATGATGCGTTTGGTTCCGGCACCGGACGTACACTTATAGGGAGTTGAAGTCCGGGACCGTCGGAAAGGCATGAAAGGGCATGTGCTTTGATGAATTAGTGTTCATCAATGTCTATGTAATTGCTAGACCTTGTCCAGGTCTAGAGGTCTATGAAAGAGAGATGAGTTGTGATGGAGCTTACTTGAAAACAACTAGGTGGCTAGTTAACAACTAATGATGATTACATACTTGGATATACACAAGTTTATATCACAATGTGTAGGCTTGCGGATAGAATGAGTAAACTTGTTGGCCTTTCTAGAGGCACCGGGAGTAGAGGGTACTCATGGATGGATAACTTTGCTGGCCATTATAGGGCACCAGGAGTAGAGGGACTTCACCGAACGTATATTCTATCGGGACTAGCCCGAGGCTATTGGTGTGATCCACTAATAGGTTGCACCCAGATACTTCGTGGTGAGTAGCACCATGTGTAGTGCCCTTGAATGCTTATGTAACACAGATAAGCTAAGCTAGAAACTTATAGTCATGACATGTTTATGGAAATGAAGTGAACCTTAGATCGAGTCGGTCCCATAAAGATAACTATTATAATAAAACATGTTTATAAACCTTAGTTAATTTGTAGCTTTACCTCTTATTGAGTACTTTGTACTTACCTCAAATACATTGTTTTTCGATGTGTTTGGGGGGGGAGGGGAGAATATGAACAGGTAGATCCGGAGTTCGAGGCAGACTTTGATGACGACGTTTGAGGACGCCGGAGTTGAAGCATTTAGTTATTCTGTTTTCTTTTATGTTCATTAGACATGTTGTTCTTCGGGAAATGTTGCAACTTCTTTTAGTTTCACTTGGAGGATTTCGTACGCTTTAGATTTCGTTTGGTTTTCCAATATAATAAATGTTACATTTCTATCTGTAGTATGTTGAGTTCTTTTCATAGTAGCATTTATGGTGTTTGCCGAGTCTTTTTAGCTTCCGTTTTGCTTAACTCGATACGACATAGTAAAGGCTTACGTGTAATATTTGATTTATTTAATATTATACGTGCCGAGCATTTCGTTTCCACATAAGGACTCGGTATCTGGGGGCATTACAGTTGGTATCAGAGAGAAGCATCTTCTAGGCTTCCTTTCATCTAAGATAAGATTTCCTTAAATCTCTCTTGATCTTGGTGGTAAATCCTCGTAAGCCTAAGAATCCTTAAACCGTGGTTAAGTTGCACTAGGACCAAGTGAAGAGTTTCCTCAAGCGAAGGTTAGGTTGAGTTCTAAACACACATCTCTTACGTGATTCCCTCAAGTTTGTTCCTCTAGGATCCTTGATAGAATCCCTCTATTCTTTTGGAACTTTCAGACATCCCTCAAATGTTCTATTTCTTGGAGGATTTATTTTTTTTTTTGTTATTTTGGTCCTAATCATTTCTTTTTGTAACTTGGTGTTATGCAAAATGAGTAACGATTTTGTTCACATTTGTATATGCCATGTAATATCATTTCTGAAATACCAAAAAAAATCTATAAATTTTCAGCCACTTAGAAAGTTTTCTTATATACAACTTCTGTCTTTACATCAACTCAGTTTTCAAATTGGAGTGTTCATAAATTTCCTGACAAGGATGTGCACTCTGCTCCGAAAATTCTGTGGCGGTACTCTTACTTATCAATCTGTTTTTAATAAGCTAAACACCTACGAATTACTAGAATTTTTTATATGTTGTAGAAAATATCCTGCACTAAAATTTTCCTTTTGGAACCAAGCAGAAATTATTTTTGGTTTGAGCACAATATGCAACACAAGTCAGTTTGTGAAGTCTTGAATTTTTTTGACAGCTTATAGCAGTAGATGAAAAGAATTATTTTGGCCGACCTATGGCTTTCCAATTTTTTTGATTTTTGAGCATCATATGTAAAACTTATATACTTACAAATTTCTCTTTGTATCATGTTCAAAATCAGTTTGGTTTGTATTGTGCAAATCAATTATTTCATGGCTCATGTATGCACTAGCATTTCTCAAAACCATTTAAGTCCTCAGGTGAAGAAAGAATAGATGCCTTTCTTTCACCCTAGAAGTTTGGTAGTTAGAGACTAGGTGTTGTTGTTTTAGGGCTCAACAAGAAGAGATTTGTTTGGTTTAGGACAGTAGTGAGTCAGTTGGAACTTGTTGATCCGTTTCAGAATCAGGTACCCCGCCTCAGTTTTAGTAAGAACAACCTCACGGATCTCTTTGTTGCAGCAACACCTTTTGGATAGAGTAATCAAGGTTGCTCGGGTGTTACTACGAGTTGCTGGTTGTGTTGGAATCTACCGTGGCAAGAGTAAAGTTATAATTTTGAATTTTACGAACCGTAAGGTGATTCTTGGTATAGGTCGGCTATCCAAGAATTTTGTCTACTTGGATTATAGACACAAGAAAGTATCTTCCGGTGATGGTTGCACCGAGTAGAAGAGTGGCCAGTGCAGTTTCAGTAAATCGAGTTGTGGTTGGTCAGTTTTGGGTTGAGTGCAAGAGGTTTGAGCGGTTTGGCAACCAGTAGCATGTTGGTTCAGTGGTTAGCAAGATCGGAATCGGTTGTTGTTGTCAGTGGGAAACAATTGAAGCTTCGGTTTTGTTTGTGTTGAAGAGAGAGTTCTATGGAAGGTCAATGGTTTGAGCACGTTCGAGTTTCGAGGACAAATCTCCTTTTAAGGGGGGAGGAATGTAATATCCCGACTTTTCGAAAAATGGCAGACGTGTCTTTTTGCGAAAAATTGAATATTATGATTTACGGATTTAAGTCTTTTATGTGTATATACATATATATTTCGGATATCTATATTTATTTAAGGGAAAAATCTGATTTTAAGTAAAAAGGGCAATTAAGGAAAATAAGGGATTAGGTTAATTATTGGGAATTTTCCTATTTAAGGAAAAATAATCCCCATTAGTTTTCCCCAACCTTTTGAATCAGAATTTCACCTCCTAATCTTCCCCTCTCCTGCATGTAAGATTTTGAGAAAAATGTTGAGAGATTTCTTCCGTTTTCTAAGTCGAAGCTCAACCTTTTTCAGATTGAAGTGGAGCGTTGGAATTGTCGTAAAGAGGGCATCGTTTCAACACAAGAAAGTTGGAGATTTTCTCATGGTATGATTTTTGACCTAGTTGCTGTTTTGGATGAGTTTTGGAGATCAAAAATCAAATCTTTCGTAGTCTTGTGTTAATCGAAGCGGGTGATTGAATATAACCCTTTTTGGAATTGATCACATAGGCTACCTGCAAAAAAAGATCATGTTTTGCTGGTTTTTTTGAGGATTTGGAATTGGATTAGCTTGTTAAAAGGTATGAGGGTCTTCCTACAAGTTGATTACGGTTTATTAGGGTCTATGTTAGGATGGAGATGATTAATATGCTAGAATTGCTCCCTTCGTGTTGCCTACAAATCTATAGATGTTATGATAGATAAAAGTTGTGTTTTTATGCCTTTTTCTGAGTATTATGATGTTGACAAGTTTGAGAACAATTAGGGATCGATTAGAGGTCAAAAACTGAGTTTTTGGAAGTTGCCACTATTTGGTGTGCGGCCAACCAAGCCAGTCTTGGACGCATCAAGAAGAACCGTAAAGTGAAATTTTACATATCGAGAGCTGGCTGCGTGCGTCACCATTGATCTTTGGTGCTTTGGACAAGCAGAATTCCAGTCTTTACGTGCAGAGGCTTAGTACGTGCGCATTAAACCCGGTGTGGGTGCACTGGACCTCCTTTTTAATGAAAAAGATTATTTTAGCTGTGATATGAATCCTAAATGTTAATCCTTTGATCTAACAACCTTAATTAAACATATTAAGCCCCAATGTGTTTGGTTCCGGCACCGGACATAGTCTTAAAGGAAGTTGAAGTCCGGGACCGTCGGAAAGGCATGAAAGGGCTTGTCTTTTGTTGAATTAGTATTCATCAATGTCTGTGTAATTGGTTGGCCTTGTCCATGTCTAGAGGTCTAGGAAAGAGAGATGATTTGTTAGGGAGCTTACTTGAAAACAACTAGGTGGCTAGTTAACAACTAATGATGATTACATACTTGACTACTGAAAGACTAAACATCATGTCATTCTTGGATATACACAAGTTTATATGGCAATGTGTAGGCTTTCAGATAAAACATGTATACTTGCTGGCCTTTATAGAGGCTCCAGGAGTAGAGGGTACTCATGGATGGATAACTTTGCTGGCCATTAGAGGGCACTAGGAGTAGAGGGACTTCACCAAATGCTTATACTATCGGGACTAGCCCGTGGCTATTGGTGTGATCCACTAATAGGTTGCACCCAGATACTTTTTGGTGAGTAGCACCATGCGTAATGCCCTTGAATGCTGATGTAACATAGATAAGCTAAGCTAGAAACGTATAGTCATGACATGTTGATGGACATGAAGTGAACCTTAGATCGAGTCGGTCTCATAAAGATAACTATTAAAATAAAAATTGTTTATAAACCTTAGTTAATTTGTAGCTTCTACCTCTTATTGAGTACTTTGTACTTACCTCAAATGCATTGTTTTTCTATGTTTTTGGGGGAGAGAAGATGAACAGGTAGATCTGGAGTTCGAGGCAGACTTTTATGACGACGTTTGAGGACTCCGGAGTTGAAGCATTTAGTTATTCTGTTTTCTTTTATATTCATTAGACATGTTGTTATTTGGGAAACTTTGTAACTTCTTTTAGTTTCACTTTGGGGGTTTCGTACGCTTTAAATTTCGTTTGGTTTTCCAATATAATAAATGTTACATTTATATCTTTAGTATGTTGAGTTCTTTTCAAAGTAGCATTTTTGGTGTTTGCCGAGTCTTTTTAGGTTCCTTTTTGCTTAACTCGATACGACGTAGTAGAGGCTTACGTGTAATATTAGATTTATACAATTATATATGTGCCGAGCATTTCATTTCCGGATAAGGACTCGGTATCCGGGAATTGTGGTTCATGTTCGAACCACAATACATCACTTTTGATTAGTGAATCAAAAGGGGCAACCATAAGCATTTTATTCTAATTTTATAATAGTTCTTAATTATAAAATTCAAAATTTAATTGATTTTGAAATTAATCGTTAATTTTAATTTCAATTAAATAATTATCTAATTAATGAACTGTTAATTAACTGGATTAAAAAGACACGAATTGGTAGTTTAGATTTTTGCCCTTTTCATAAGATATGATTGTATGCATTGGATGTTTTAATTTATTTAATATGGACCCCGATTGATCATGGACTCAACCAATAGGATATATGTTGAATGTTTTATTTTTTGGGATTAAAAGTTGTCCTAGGCGGTTATGATCAACGAGCCTAGTTTATTTTCTGCATTTATCCCATTCCCATTAGCTCCACCGTGTGCGGTGGGTGTATTTTATTAGATAAATTTTATGTAACAAGTGGAGTCCAAAAGAAGACAACATAAAGGTCCATTGGAGGTTGCTACTACCATTAGTTTGTGACCCGCAGTTTCGTCAGTTTATATTCGAAACCGCACATAGGAAAAGTCAATGATCATATCGGTTACTTTACACATTTATTTATTTTGTGAATGTATTTATTTAATACGATATGATAGATGCGTTACTAGGCATGATCTAGATGAATGTGTAGGGTGTATGTCTATAGAAATAGGTATGTAATTATCTGACCGATTAATAATTTAAATGAATACTCCTACAAAAAAACATTAAGTCTGAATTTCGTCTTCCCATATTATAATGACGGTGAAGATAGGGATAGATCTTGTCTATCGAAGTGTTTGGACACTTGGACTACACATGGACGTGTATAAGAGAATGCACACATTAGACTGACCCACTTATATTATTAAGTGTCGCACTATGTGGCAGTTGTGTAATTATCCTTAGATCGGAGTCTTCATAACATCACGGTATAAAAATTGTCATGCTTTGACACTATTGACGTTTCCCTTAGCCATGGGGCGATCATGCGGTAGTGATTGTGTATGACATTAAAGCATGCGTAGGATTTATGTCTCTCGTCCGGAAATCGCGTATCCTAATGGTAGGAGTAAATATCCAAAAGGGCCTTCTTAAAAGGAATGTCTTATTCTCGGTCTTTGCAAATAGGATGCAATGTGTTATTTCGAATAGTAGGATATCCAGATTATAAGATACGGTCGTTAATATTTAACACTCGAGACACGACTGTATGGATATTATAACTGTGATATGATTCTATTTACATGGTAACCGTTTCACATGAAAGGTTGTCGTCATAGCACTTGACTCTTTCCGATGATAGGGGGTCGTGATGTGTTGCTAGACGCTGATCGCGGTCGTTAGGTGTGAAAGGTATTTTAGTAAATACACTTTATATTTACGACCAACATATTTGTAATCCTATCGGGTCACACACATACTGATAACTAGCCGGAATTAATTTGTGGTTATAGTGATAACCGAATGAAGATTTCTTTATGCCAACAATAAAGTGTTATAGTGGAAATTAATATTATGGTACTTATTTATTATAAATAAATTAGTTCAAGATATTAATTATAGTATGATATTATTATATATGAATATTGGATAATAATACATATAAAATATATACATGTGTGTGCTATTTATAAATATATCTATATATAATATATAGAGGAGGGGATTTAACCCAATTACCCACAATTTTGCCCCAAACCCACACTTTGACCCGTCTCAGACCCGTCAAGAAAACAACTATACAATATAAAAACATCTTTAAATACATTTGCAATAAATACGGAATCAGCTTTAAATACGAATTTTTTTTTTCAATAAATGCAAAATTTTCTATTGCATTCATACCCACTACGGAATAGCTACGAATTATTTTTGCAATAACTAGGAATCAGCTTTAAATGTGATTTTTTTTTGCAATAAATACAATTTTTTTTAACGCCAAATCACTATTAAAATACAGAATCATGCGATTTTTTTTACATTTGCAATAAATACGGAATCAGCTTTAAATACGATTTTTTTTTTCAATAAATGCAAAATTTTCTATTGCATTCATACCCACTACGGAATAGCTACGAATTTTTTTCGCAATAACTAGGAATCAGCTTTAAATGTGATTTTTTTTGCAATAAATACATTTTTTTTAACGTCAAATCACAATTAAAATACGGAATCATGCGAATTTTTTTCCAATATACAATAAAAAACATCTTTAAATACATTTACAATAAATACGGAATCAGCTTTAATTACGGAATTTTTTTTCAATAAATGTGAAATTTTCTATTGCCTTCATACCCACTAATAAAATAGCTACGATTTTTTTTGGCAATAACTGAGAATCAACTTTTTTGGGGAATGAATCAGCTTTAAATGCGATTTTTTTTGTGCAATAAATAAGATTTTTTTTAACCTAAAATCACTATTAAAATACGGAAATAAATACGGAATCAGCTTTAAATGCAATTTTTTTTTTGCAATCAATACGAATTTTCTTAAAATACGGAATATTATTTTGTTTTGAAACTACTCAACCCACTACTTATACCACTACTTATACGACTATATATACATATTAACATGATATCATTCATTTGCACAATTACAATCCACATGTACTGTCATTTTTTTAGTCCGAATTTTTCTTCCCTTTGTGATTTATTCCCCGATTAATTTTTGCCATGAGTTCACAAAGATTGTAATTTATTCCCGGATTATTTTTTTCCATGAGTTCACAAGATTGTTATTTACGTTTTATCTGTTTTGAATTGTTTTCGCTAGGCTTCATGAGACGAATCGTAGCATGGCTATAATTTTCCATTCATCATCAGATCAAGGGTGGTGAGAAGAATGTGTTGAAGAATTTATTAATTAATTATATAGTTTTGATGATTATGAATTTTTTTTCTTTTTTGAAGGGATGATTATGAATTGTTATTAAGCGCAACACGCTACACGAAAAGGTAAATAATATATTATTTGACACTAAAAAAATTGTTGTCTAGATTATACTCTATATATGGTTTGTGTTGAATAACAAAAAAAAAAGATTTAGAAGATTAAAAAATAAAAAATTGTTATACGGAATTTTTTTTCAATAAATCCGGAATTATCTTTAAATGCCAATTTTTTTGCAATAAATACTTTTTTTTCTATAAATACAAAAAAATTCTATTGCTTTCATACCCACTAAAAACAGCTTTACAGTAAAATGCCAAACATAATAAATACAGAATCAGCTTTAAATACCATATTTTTTTTTGCAATAAATAAGGAATCAAGTTTAAATGAGATTTTTTTGCAATAAATACGAATTTTTTGAAACGCCAAATCACTTTAAATATACGGAAATAAATACGGTATCAACTTTAAATGCACAATTCCAATACAATCTACATATACTCTGATTTTTTATAGTCCGACCAAGGTATTGAATTTTTTTTAAGTAATTATATATTTTTTATGTTTACGAATTTAATAGTGGTATTATTTTGATGTCTTTGCTATAGGCACGCTACTTATAAACGAGAATTGTTATTAAGCGCAACTCGCTACACGAAAAGGTAAATAATATATTATTTGACATTAAAAAATTGTTGTCTAGATTATACCATATACAGTTTCTGTTGAATAATAAAAAAATTATTTGGAAGAATAAAAAATAAAAATGCAAATTTTTTTTTGTAATTGTATTACGGAATTTTTCGCAATAAATACGCAATCAGCTTTAAATGTGAATAAATATGAATTTCCTTTACAATAAATACAAAAACTTTCTATTGCATTCATATATACCCACTAAAAAAATAGCTATACAATAAAATGCGGAACATAATAAAAAAATTTGACACACATAAAAATTACGGATTCAGCTTTTAATACGGAATTGTTTTTCCATAAATACTGAATCAATTTTAAATGCAAAATTTTTGGCAATAAATACGAATTTTTTTCCTATAAAACACTATTGAAGTACGGAAATAAATACGGAATCAGTTTAAAATGCACACTTCCAATACAATCTACATATACTGTGATTTTTATAGTCCGACTAAAGTATTGAATTTTTTTAATTAATTATATACTTTTTGGTATTACGAATTTAATAGTGGTATTATTTTGATGTCTTGCTATAAGCACGCTGCTTACGAACGAGAATTGTTATTAAGTGCAACATGAAAGATAAATAATATATTATTTGACACTAAAAAATTGTTGTCTAGATTTTTTTTACTATACTTAAGTCTAATATTATTTTTTTATACCGTCAAACCAAACAACATTTGAGTTTTTTACTATATAAAAAAGGTAATGGTTGTTCTATTTTAATTCTTTTTACTATTTACATTAGATAATTGCTACAAATTCTTTATCAAATATTCAATCACTATGCTTCTTTATTTCACACATTCTTTGTTTTAAAATATATATTATTTTATGCTTCTTTCTTGAGGATAACCAATGTAGATCAATATTCTTTCAAGAAAAAGAAAAGAACTGAAAAAAATGTAGATGAATAATAATGAAGAAAATATGTTTTCAATACGGAGTTTTTTTAGTTCCTAAGACCAATAATACACCATTTATATCTTTTTATAAGTACAAAAAATTCAGAAAAAAATAATATTTGAAAATACAGAATCACCATAATAGCACCATTAATATACAATTTATATTTTTTGATCTCTAACATAATTAGCGAAATTCGGAAGAATAAAAAACATATATACGGAATCAATATAGGACAATAATATCCTTTTTTAAAAATAGAATTTTTTTTGTTCCAAGAACCATGATACACCATTTATATTTAGGAGTTATGATGTAATAAAAAAATTGGGAAGAATAAAAAAAACAAAAATATGAAATCACTATAACACAATAATATCTTTTATTTAAACACGGAATTTTTTTGTTCCAAAGACCATTACTACACCATTTATATTTTATTATCTCTAACATATTAAAAAAATTAAAAGAATAAAAAAACAAAAATACAGAATCACTATAACACAACAATATCTTTATTTTAATACTAAATTTGTTTCGACGAAAAAGACGGAATAATATAAAAAAGAGTTGTTTTAACCCAATTACCAGTAATTTTGACCCAAACCCATACAATGACCCACTTCATACCTGCTAAAAAAGAAAAAAAAACATTATAAATACGGAATTAGCTTTAAATACGAAATTGTTTTACGAATAATTTTTTCTCCTATACCATAAATACCATTTATATTTGATGACCTCTAACATAATTAAAAAAGATAAGAAAGAATAAAATAAATAAATACACTGAATCAGTGTAACACACTAAGATCTTTTCTTAAAGTATAACACAATAAAATCTTTTTTTAATACGAAATCCCCCCACCCCCCGAAATTAGGAATTTTTTGGGGAAAAAAATATGGAATCAATATTTTCTGTGATCACCGTTCCAAATACCATTAATATGCAATTATATTTTATGATCTCTAAAATAATAAAAAAAGATTTGTCCAAATCTTTTTATTATTATTTTAGATTTGTGGGTAAGATAGGGTTGGTAGGGTAGGGTAGGGTAGAGTATGGTAGGATGGTTGGGGGGTAGGGTAAGGTAGGGTCGTGTGGTGGGTAAGATAGGGTAGAGTGGAATAATGGATATGGTAGGGTTGGATTGTGGGTAGGCTAGGGTAGAGAAGGGTGGGGTAGTGGGTAAGGTACGGTGGTATGATGGGTAGGGTAGGGATGGGAGATTGTGGAGTAGAGTAGGTAATGGGTAATGTAGGTAGGATGTCGAGGGTAAGATATGGTGATATTGGGTAGGGTAGGATAGAGTGGTGGGTAGGGTATGGTAGCGGTGAGTAGGGCTGCTGGGTGGGAAGAGAGGTAGAGTTCAACGGGGTATTGCATAGGACTACCCCACCCATTCGTATCCTACCTTATGAACCATACCATACCCTACTCCAGCCAACATTAATTCACTACCCTGCTCTACCCACCACTCAAAGTGTCATCTTTTATAAAATTTGTTTTATTCCAATCTTGCATATTCCAAACGCAGTAATATAATTAATTTATTCCATTACATTCCATTTCGTTCCTATGATATTATTTCATTCTATTTCATTCATGTGTAACAAACATGCCAATAAAATCTTCTTTTCAACCTTTTTCTTCTTTTAAAATATATGTTCTCCCGTGCAATGCTAAAAGCAGAAATATAACCACAATTATTGGCATCAGTATAACTTTTGGACATGTTGTGTTGTCTGTTTTTGACTCTATTTGACGCCGGAAACGAGTACTAATCTTAAATAAAAGAATTTTAATAGCTAGCATTACAATAAGTTTCAAGGATTTTTGTTTTGTAATACATATATGCATATTAATTGAATATAATCACACTATTATACGTCCCCGTGCAATGCAATTGTTATTTATTAGTATATATATATATATATATATATATATATATATATATATATATATATATATATATATATATATAAAAATTGCACACACATGTATATATTTTATATGTATTATTATGGTACTTATTTATTATAAATAAATTAGTTCAAGATATTAATTATAGTATTATATTATTATATAAAAATATTGGATAATAATACATATAAAATATATACATGTGTGTGCTATATATATATATATATATATATATATATATATATATATATATGTTATGAAATCACTAGTTTAACACAACGGAATTTAAAATTTGATTCCCTTTTTCTAGATCGTTCTTCGTTTAATACAATAAACACGTTATGTAGTTTGACGGTTATACCTTAGATGATCTATAAGATCGTCGCTATGACCATCAACGGAGAGTAGTACAGTGCGCAAGCCGTCCACGTATCCGGCCTCTATCTCTAATCCACACGAACTCCTCGCCGGAATCCTCCTTGGATTGCTATTGGAAAACTCCAGTTGCTAGACCGGTCTTTTTCCTCTCTCACAAACTCACTATAGGATGCTCTCTATTTTACACAAGAACTATGAGCTCTTGCAATTGTGATGTACAAAAGAGCTTGACACCCACCTCTTATTTATAGTGTAGGGGGCGCCCCAACCTAGAGTGTAGGATAAGAAAACATTTTCCCAATAAAATAAGGAAAATCAATTAGATTGATTTATCTCTTTTATTATAATTAATTTTGCCAAAATTCTATATTGAATATAATTATATTATTACCATAAATCTATTTTTCCAAAATCAATTAATATCTTATATTAATGTTATGGTAATTTTATTAATTAAAGTGCACAATCCAAATGTATCTCAATACCCTAGATGTGGCGCCCCAAATGCCATTTAATTGGCTTCGGGAATATTTTTTAATTAATATAATTTGTATATAATTAATATCTTGTATTTTATTTATTCATAATAAATAAATACCACCACATTAATTTACCACTATAACCTTTATAGTCTAGAGATTAACTTTCATTATTTGGTTATCAACTATAACCGCATTTTAATCTGAATCGATTTTCATATGTGTGTGACCCGATAGGCTTCCAAATATGTTGGCCGTAGACACATAGTGAAATTTACTAAATTGCCCTTCATGCCTAACGATCACGGGATATCGTCTAGCAACACACCATGACCCCCAATCATCGGATGAGACAAAAGCAATGACTACTACCTTTCATGTGAAGTAGTTACCGTGTAACTTACAATCCTATCGCTGTAATAATATCCATACGATCGTATCTCGAGAGCCAATACATTAACGATCGTGTCTTATAATCTGGATATCAAGCTCTCTTGGGATAACACATTTACTCCCACTTTGCAAAGATTCTCGAGAGCTAGACATTACTTATAAGAAGGCCATTTTGGATATTCGATCCCAATCATAGGATACGCAATTCCCGGACGACCAATCATGTATACTCCACATTCTTCAATATCATACCCAATCACTAGCGCATGATCGCCCCATGGCTAGAGGAAATCTCAATAGTTTCAAATCATGACAATCCATACCGTGCTGTCATTAAGACTCCGGTCTAAAGGATAATTACACAACCGCCACATAGTGTAACACTTAATGTAAGTGGGTCAGTCTAACGTACGCATTCTCTAATACACGTCCACTTACAGTCTAAGTGTCTCTACACTTTGATAAACGAGATCTATCCCTACCTAAACTTAAATGTCCACGTGCTAGTCTGGTTATACTAACAATGTCCCTTTTGATATTACATAAGACTAGAGACATTTAAGTACCTAAACTTGTTATAGTGATTAGAGATCTCATCAACTATAATCACTATCATGGTTTCTCAATCACAATTTGATACTAGGGACGTTACTATATATGTACAACAAATAACATGAAGATAAAAAATATATAATAACATAAGTGCTTTTATTAATCATAATAAAGTTATTACACGAACTTAATAGACTGTAAATGACCCGACCCGATCGGATGCGGTCGAAACCGATTGGGTTTAGGACACCTTTCCAACAATCTCCCACTTGGCCTAAAGCCAATCACCCATATGCCTAAGCCCGTGCAAGTGAACATGTTTCTCATGCTTTGCTTGAGACAATGCCATGGTTAACGGATCAGCTATGTTATCATCCATGTGGACTTTCTCTATCTTTACATCTCCTCTATCTACTATCTCTCTAATCAAGTGATAGCGCCATAGCACATGTTTGGACTTCTGATGAGACCTTGGTTCCTTAGACTGAGGTATCTCTTCATTATTATCACCGTACAGAGGCACTAGACCTTCAATAAGGGGAACCACATCAAGTTTAGTAATGAACTTCATCATTCAAACTGCTTCTTTGCCGCCTCCAAGGCTGCTATGTATTCAGCTTCCGTTGTAGAGTCTGTAGTAGTCTCCTGCTTGGAACTCTTCTAGCTCACTGCTCCGCCGTTAAGAATGAAAACAAATTCAGATTGGAAATTAAAGTCATCCTTGTCTGTTTGGAAACTGGTCTCTTTGTAACTTCGTAAAACTAAATCATCGTTCCCAAAAACCAGGAATATATCTCCAGTACATCTCATGTATTTGAGGATATTCTTGAAAGCAATCCAGTGACCATCACCTGGATTGGACTGGTACCTACTAGTACTAAGAGGGTACGAGACATCTGGCCTTGTGCACAACATGGCATACATGATAGACCCGATTGCTGAAGCATAAGAGATCTTACTTATTTGTGCCCTTTCCTACTCTATCTTAGGACTCATTCCCTTTGGCAGGTAGACCCCATGTAACATGGGTAGCAATCCATTCTTGGACTGCTCCATGTTGAATCTCTTCAGCATCTTGTCTATATAGGTGGGGCGACAGACCAAGCAACCTTTTAGATCTATCTCTATAGATCTTTATTCCTAGAATATAGGCTACATCACCCAAGTCTTCATTGAGAAGTTCTTGGATAACCAAGCTTTGACTGACTGTAACATAGGCACATCATTCCCTATGAGCAATATGTCGTCTACATAAAGCACTAAGAACACAATGGCACTCCTACTAACCTTCTTGTAAACACAGGGCTCATCTTCGTTCTTGATGAAATCAAACTGTTTGATTATGTCATCAAACCAAAGATTCCAACTCCGAGAAGCTTGCCTTAATCCATAAATGGATCTTTGCAGCTTACACACCATCCTGGCGTCATTGGTTGTGAAACCCTCAGGCTATGTCATATACACCTCCTCAGACAGGTTCCTATTAAGGAAAGCTGTTTTCACATCCATCTGCCAGATTTTGTAATCATGGTATGCTGCAATAGCGAGCAAAATTCTAATGGATTTTAACATGGCAACAGGCGAGAAGGTTTCGTCATAGTCAACTCCTTGTCTTTGCTTATATCGTTTTGCTTCTAACCTAGCCTTGTAGGTAGTCATGTTACCGTCCATGTAATTATTTCTCTTAAACACCCATTTACACCCTATATGAACTATTCCTTCAGGTGGATCAATTAAGTTCCAAACATGGTTGTCTTTCATGGATTCCATTTTAGACTTCATGGCTTCCAGCCATTTCTCTTTGTCATGCCATAATAGCAGTTCCTAATAAGTTCTAGGGTCCTCATCTTCCATGAGATACACGCCAGTGTACCTTTCGGGTTCACGGCGTTCCCTGGTGGATCTTCGAGGTGCTAGTGTGTCCACGGAAGAGGCTGACGTCACACCTGTGTGTGGCGAGTCTTCTACTTCCATCAACTGACTGTTATCCGTAAGTTGTTCTCGAATTTCTTCAAGATCAATCTTACTCCCACTGACCCTATCTAGAAGAAACTCTTTCTTTCGAAAATGGCCAGTCCTGGCAACAAACACCTTTTGTTCTTCAGGATGGTAAAATTGGTATTCTCTAGTTTCTCTAGGATAACCCACAAACAGACATTTGTCAGATCTAGCCTCTAATTTGTTAGGCATCATCCACTTCACGTAAGTCGGACAACCCTAAGGTTTAAGATAAGCTAGACTCGGTTTCCTTTTGTGCCATACCTCGTATGGTGTGGATTCAACCGTCTTTGATGGAACTCGGTTTAGTGTATAGGATGCGGTTTCTAGAGAATACCCCCAAAATGATTTTGGGAGAACTGCGTAGCTCATCATGGATCGCACCATGTCTAACAGGGTGCGGTTCCTCCTCTCAGATACTCCATTCATCTGTGGCGATCCGGGAGGGGTCCATTTTGGTAGAATCCCATTCTCCTTCAAATAATCTTGAAACTCTCCATCTAGGTATTCTCCACCTCGATCGGATCGAAGTGTTTTGATTCCTTAACTAGTTGTTTTTCCACTTCACTTCTGAATACCTTTAACTTTTCGAACGCTTCAGATTTAAACTTCATTAAGTACATATAACCATAGCAAGAATGGTCATCAGTGAAAGTGATAAAATAAGAGTATCCTCTTTTGGCTTGAATTGACTTTGGGCCACATACATCAGTATGTATGAGCTCAAGAAATTCATTGGATCTTATCCCTTTCCCACTAAAAGGTGACTTTTTCATCTTGCCAAGCAAACAAGCTTCGCATGTATCAAACGATTCATAATCGAATTGATCCAACATTCCATATTTATAGAGTTTAAAAATGCGATTCTTATTTATATGACCAAGTCTACAATGCCAAAAGTAGGATTCATTCAAGTCATTTGTCTTGGCTTTCTTGTTATTTATATTGAGTACGTCAACATTCATATCTAATATGAAGGGACCAAAGCTAAGTATGCCAGTACCATAAAAAATTCCATCACGTGAAAAAGAACAACAATTATTCTCAAATGTAAATGAAAAACCATCAACATCTAATGCGGAAATGGAAATAATGCTCTTCGTAAGAGCAGGAACAAAATAACAGTTATTATGTTCATATACTAGCCCACTAGGCAATGAAAGAAAATAAACTCCTACGGCTAGTGCAGCAACACTTGCTCCATTCCCAATGCGTAGGTCCACCTCTCCTTTCTTCAGATCTCTAGTTCTTCTTAGTGCCTGCATATTCATACAAATATGAGAACCACAACCAGTATTTAATACCCAGTGGTTAGACTTAAAAGAAGTAATGTTGATCTCAATCATAAATATACCTGAAGTTGAACCATCAGAATGCTTCTTCTTGTTACTCAAGAAGCCTTTACAGTTTCTCCTCCAATGTCCGGTCTCACCGCAATGGAAGCAAGCATCCTTGTATTTGTCTTTTGCTATCTTAGGCGTTGGCTTAGGTGCAGCCTCCACCTTCTTGGACTTCTTTTGTGTTTTTGCCTTGCTCTTGCTAGAAGTGACTAGCAAAACTTGCTTTCGCTTCCCTATAGTGTCCTCAGCAGTTTTCAACATGTTCAGTAACCCTGCAAGGGAGCAATCTATCTTGTTCATGTGACAATTCATCCCGAACTGCGAGAATCAATTAGATAGAGATTGTAGAATCATGACAATACTCAATTCTCGTTCTAGTTTGTGGCCCAGCTTCCCAAGCCTCTCTATGTAACCGATCATCTTAAGTACGTGTGACCCCACAGCAGTCCCAAATGCCATCTTAAAACTAAACAGGTCCTTCGAGACCTCATACCTCTCAGTGCGAGACTAAGAAGCATAGAGTTCCTTTAGGTTGACCATGATTGTGTAGGCGTCCATAGACTCATGCTGTTTTTGCAGTTCAGGTGTCATCGAAGCAAGCATGATACATGTAGCATCGATCTTGTCGAGCGATGTGCTTGTAATACTTCTCGACAAAGATCTCAGAGTCGAACCCTCGGCTGGCTTCTCGGCGGGGCCTCGCGTCAAGACATAGCCAATCTTCTCGTGCCTCAAAACGATTTTGAGGTTTCTTTCCCAATCAAGAAAATTTGTTTCGTCAAGCTTATTGTTGATGATAAAACGAAGGTTCAATTGGTTTGACATTTTTCTACAACAATAAATAAACATAGAATAAGTAAAAGCTCATGTATAAAAACCCTAAATCTACACTTAAAATTTTATAAGGTTTTTACTCCCACTTGCCAACTATTCCCAATTGGCTTTCAAGAATTTCATTAATTATTTAGTGGCTGGGATCCCATCTAGTTATCTCGATTCCCGACGAGGGCCGATCAACCAAGATAATTTCGAAAGGTAGGTACTCCTACCAGTCGCATCATATGTGGCTCCCAGTGGCTGACTAGTCAACTCCTTGTCGTTTCACATCTCTATGTGATAGTCGACCCCTGTGTCTCTAAAATCATACGGTCCAGACGAGGGCCAATCACTGCAAGATATTAGTCGAGTCGTACCCCAAATATTCATGAGATCTCTTGACGATCATATCTCGATAATAACGATATACCCGTGGTAGGTTAGCTCCCGACGAGGGCCGGTCAGTTGGATCCGAACAAGGACTCTTCACCGTCATTATAATATTGGGAGACAATTTTTGCTCGATTTTTGTCGTGGGAATAATTTAAATTAATTCACTTACTTAATTTTGTTTGATTATGGTCTCATCTACTATGTGCATATTACTACGATATCATATAAAGTAAAATATACACAACATTCCGCGCACTAAATAACCGGTATGATCATGGACTTTTCCTAGGTGCGGTTTCGAATACAAACTGACGAAACCGCGGGTCACAAACTAAGAGTGTCTTCAACCGCCAATAGGATCTTTATTGCTATACGCCAATGGGTTCTTTATCTCTCTTTGGTCTTCACCTTCTTGCTCCATTCTTGTTACATAATAATCTATCTAATAAATAATTACACCCGCCACACACGGGGGGAGCTAACGGGAATGGGATAAATGCAAAAGTAAACTAGGTCACATTCTTCATAACGGCTTTGGACAATTTCAAAAACCAACATAAATAAAACATTCCCATCTATCCTATTGGTAGAGTCCATGATCAATCGGGGTCCATATAATCACATTATATCTACACATCTAATCCATACAATTTTATCTTATGAAAAAAATTAAATTCTAATTTTAACTAATTATGCGTCTTATTTTATAACATCAAATAATTAAATAACTTTTAATTAATTATATGCCTTGATCAACATTTAATTTTAAATCGATTTTAGTTTCAATTTTATTAAATTTGAACTATTCGAAATAAAATTTCAAACTATAAAGTCTCCAATTTGTTTCCTTTACTTTTGGTTCTTAACTAAAAGGGATGCCTTTGGTTTCCTTAACCAAAAGGCATCTTCCAAAACCAAATTAGGTTTAGGCCTGGCCACTTTCCAAAATCAAAATTTTGGAAGTGACCTAGGCCTAGGCCTTTTACAAATCAAACATTTGAAAAGGGCCTAGGCCTATTCCAAATCAATATTTGGAAAGGGCAAATAGTTTTGGTTTAAGCCTGGCAACTTTCCAAAATCAAAATTTTGGAAGTGGCATTGGCCTAGGCCTTTTACAAATCAATTTTTTGAAAAGGTCCTAGGCCTATTCCAAATCAAAATTTGGAAAGGCCAATATGCCACTATGGTTTCCCAATGGCCCAAACTATTTGAACCATTGGTTGGCCATATGACACAACTAAACAAAAGAGATATCTATGGACAATAAATATCACAAAACGAAAAGGATCGATCTCCCCGTTGGAAAAGGACAACCGACGACGGCAGCCCTAAAGCTGCCGCCGCCGCCGCAGAGGAGGGGACCATCTCCAGTCGGCCAAGCCCCCAATCGTTTCCTTTTTTGGTTTAATGTCTCGTGATTTAAATCTTGCATGTATCGATTAATTAATACGCAATTAAATTGTGCTTATTGCTTAAGCTCGAAACCACGCTCTGATACCACTGTTAGGAAATCACTAGTTTAACGCAGCGGAATTTAAAATTTGGTTTCCTTTTTATAGATCGTTCTTCGTTTAATGCAATAAACACGTTAAGTAGTTTGACGGTTATACCTTACATGATCTATAAGATCATCTCTTTGAGCATCAACGGAGCCGTCCACGTGTCCGGCCTCTATCGCTAATCCACACGAACTCCTCGCCGGAATTCACCTTGGATTGCTATTGGAAAACTGCGATTGCTAGACCGGCCTTTTTCCTCTCTCACCAACTCACTATAGGATGCTCTCTATTTTACACAAGAACTATGAGCTCTTGCAATTGTGATGTACAAAAGAACTTGACACCCACCTCTTATTTATAGTGTAGGGGGCGCCCCAACCTAAAGTGGAGGAGAAGAAAACCTTTTCCCAATAAAATAAGGAAAATATTAGATTGATTTATCTCTTTTATTATAGATAATTTTGCCAATATCTTATATTGAATATAATTATCTTATTACCATAAATCTATTTTTCCAAAATCAATTAATATCTTATATATTATGGTAATCTTATTAATTAAAGTGCACAATCCAAGTGTATCTCAATACCCTAGATATGGTGCCCCAAATGCCATTTAATCGGTTCCGGAATATTCTTTAATTAATATAATTTGTATATAATTAATATCTCGTATTTTATTTATTCATAATAAATAAATACCACCATATTAATTTACCACTATAGCATTTATAGTGGAGAGATAAACTTTCCTTATTTAGTTATCAACTATAACCGCATTTTAATCGGACTCAATGTTCATATGTGTGTGACCCGATAGGCTTCCGAATATGATGGCCGTAGACACAAAGTGCAATTTACTAAAATGCCCTTCATGCCTAACGATCACGGGATAGTGTCTAGCAACACACCATGACCCCCAATCATCGGAAGAATCAAAAGCAATGACTACTACCTTTCATGTGAAGCAGTTACCGTGTAACTTACAATCCTATTGCTGTAATAATATCCATACTATTGTATCTCGAGTGTCAATACGTTAATGATCATATCTTATAATCTGGATATCAAGCTCTCTCGGGTTAACACATTTACTCCCACTTTGCAAAGATTCTCTAGAGCTAGACATTCCTTATAATAAGGCCATTTAGGATATTCGATCCCAATCATAGGATACGCGATTCCCGGACGACCAATCATGTATACTCCGCATGCTTCAATATCATACCCAATCACTACCTCATGATCGCCCCATGGCAAGCGGAAATCTCAATAGTGTCAAAGCATGACAATCCACACCGTGATTCCATGAAGACTCCGGTCTAAAGGATAATTACACAACCGCCACATAGTGTGACAATTAATGTAAGTGGGTCAGTCTAACGTACGCATTCTCTAATACACGTCCACGTACAGTCCAAGTGTCTATACACTTCGATAGACGAGATCTATCCCTACCTTCTATAAGATAGAAGACATCCAATACGTGCTAGTCTGGTTATACGAACAATCTCCCTTTTGATATTACATAAGACTAGAGACATTTAAGTACCTAAACTTGTTATAGTGATTAGAGATCTCATCAACCATAATCACTATCATGGTTTCTCTATCGCAGTTTGATACTAGGGACGTTATTATATATGTACAACAAATAACATGAAGATAAACAATAGATAATAACATAAGTGCTTTTATTAATCATAATAAAGTTATTACATGAACTAAATAGACTGTAAACGATCCAACCCGGTCGGATCCGGTCCAACCCGATTGGGTTTAGGTACCTTTCCAACAATATATATATATATATATATATATATATATATATATATATATATGTGTGTGTGTGTGTGTGTGTGTGTGTGTGTGTTGGTCCTTTGAAAAGACTTTGGTTAAGTTTAGAGGGGGGTGAATAAACTTAACAATAAAAAAATTTTCGGAGTTAATACAAACTCAGCAGGGTTAATAGTCTGCTGACTTTATGTAGTCTGCTGACTATTAGGTCTAGTGAATCTGTTGCAGTGGAATATAAATAGATTAAGCCCATATACTTTTTGTAAAATTATGATACTAAGTATTGGATACTTAGTAGTGGAAGGTGTGTGTATTCAGTAGCTAGTTCAGCAGGTTGATAAGGATAACATACAATAAAATAAAGTGTAGAAAGTAAATGCAAGAAAAGTAAAGTAAGGAAAATTTTATAGTGGTTCCAGGTGGTGTAATTCTGTCAGTCCACTCTTCTCCTATGATGTTGGAGGAAATTCACTAGAGTCTTTTGATGTTGCGGTTACAAAAGTCCTTAAGTTGTTTGTCCTTGACCAATAACTATGGCTTCACAAACTGAATACTAAGAACAGGTAGGATTGGTGCTCCTAAGTACTTCACTGGTCCTTGAATGCTAGGATTTCCTTTTCACTTGCTCCACCACAAAAACAACAGTTCTTAACACTCATGAGTGCTTCTCTGTCTTCAGGTTCTTCTTGAAAAGAAGCGGTTGAATCAAGAAAGTGATTCAGCTTCAGCAAGCTTTTGATCAGGATGATAAGACTAGCAGCTTAAGATCTCCAAGTGTGGATACATGATATTACTTGAATGCAATAACACTTGGAGAGATTTCTAGATCAGTATGAATGTTCAGTTCAGCAGGGTGTAATGCTCTTGATTTCTAGTAGTGTTTTATTTAATTCAATGGGTCCTCTATTTATAGGTAAAAATCATATGCTTGAATTTGAATTTCAAATCCGATCGTTATAGGATATTGTGATTATTCCCTGAAATTCCCTCTGTTGTAATTCACTGTCTGTGTCAGTGTTTTCTGACAGATAGACTATCAACCAATGGTTTATTTCCATCTTGATTTGGCTCCGAAATCCTAACAACGTTCCATCAATCTCCACCATTGATTAACTAACTAATCAAGTGCTTGATATTCATCCTTATCCATTCATTCTTCTGAAAATAATTCTTGAAACAGATTAATCTGATATGTTATTACTCAGCAGAAGTCTAGTTCATGAGTCTGTTGATGTATATATTTAGTCAGCTGACTTTTAGTTTGCTGTGTCATTGATGAACACTCAACTGACTGCTTCTCATCTAACTTTTAATAATGAAGTTAGAGTACACCATTTTAAGTATAACTAAGTCCCAATCATCACAGTTCCTTATATGGACCTTAGACCTGCTATACAAGATATATGTGATCAGTTTAGGTCATCACATACTTACCAAAATTCTGATCCCATATCATTGGCTTTTAAATCTTCATTACTAAGTTTGAACCCTTGCCCTTCATTGCTGAGTTTGAACCCTCAGCCTTCCGTCTTCCACAGGTCGTAGGCACTCCACTAAACACCTAACCTAGATAGGCCTGCTGACAAGACAACTGACCTCTTTATAGTGCTTGTTTGATCAAACCAATACAAAGATCAAACTCTTGTAAACCTCATCTTTTTGCCTTTGCCTTATAACACCTAGTCTGGCACTCATCATTAAAACTAAAATATGTCGAACAATTTCCCCATTTTTAGTGATGATGCAAATACCCTCCTTACAGCAAAGAAAAAAGATAAAAACAATAAAAACAAACAAACTTGATATATTTCATTAAGGTAGCAAAAAGATTCAAGCATTATTACAATTATGTTCAGCAAAAGATAAAAGCCATAAATTGTCTATTGAACTAGTTCCTTTCTTGATCCTTCTTCTGTTGATATTCCTTTATTTCTCTATGCATATCTGTCATCCACTGATTTTAAATTCTAGGTAAATCCATCCAAGTGTGCACCATCTTCCACCATTTCCATGCTTCAGCGATGGTCAACTGGATACCTTCCTAGTTGCATCCTCCACTCATATAGGCTAGCTTGAATTCATCTAGAGAGTGCTTTACTGACAGCCCACTTAGTCTTTCTTCAGCAGACTGTCATCTTCCACCAGTTGATCTTCCTCTTCAAGTTATTTTCAAAGATTTGATCCTTACTTCCAATAATTTCAGTCCAAGGAAAGAGTTTAAACCCTCAAAGAATGTCATTCCAATGTAATGTCTTCCAGGTGCATGGGTTCTATATGAAGCAATCTCAGCTTCATATCTTCCTTGTTGACACATCATTGCTGTTTCTTTTGCTTCTATTGTCTATCATTCTTCCCTCTTATTGACATCATCAATAAAACAATTCAGCAGGCTCAGAACTCCTTCTTGAGTTGATACTAGATTACTCAGATGGCCTTCTATGATTTCTGTTCTTGTGTCTACTGAAGTTTTCTGGCCTTGTAGTGTTTGTTCCAACAGATTCATATTTCTAAAAACATTGGATTAATTTCAGCAGGGGATGAATTCTCAGCCAGTTTATCAACTTTCTTGTTTAAGTTGGAGATATCTTCAGATAGCTTCTTATACTTTTTGCAGAATCTAACTTTGGCTGAGTGATTTCCCTATGCATATCAATGCATCTGAATTATAAACCAGTAACATTTGATGCAACTGTCTCAGTGGTTCTTCCTCTATTTTCCAACAAATTAACAAGTTCTTCAAATCTCTGTTCACTGGTCCTAAATTGATTCCTTAGCTGATTGATGTCTTCTCTGACAGCTCTTAATTATTCCAAAATATGACTTGGTATAGTAGCAGCAATATCAGCCATATTGTTAGCAGTCCTCTCCAAGTCATCTTCAGGTCTTGGATGTCTTATCATTATTGCTCTATACATATCGAATTCATAAGGTTCAGGACTCATTCAAACCAAGATCTTCATCATTAATAGGATCTTCTCTAAGATCTATATTAAACTCTTCTTCACTATCTCCATAATGAAGAAGTTGCTTTTCTGATTGTGCATCAGCAGGTTCTTGTATGTTCTCAGCAGGGGCAACAACCTCAATGGGCTTCATGCTGTTAATAGGTGATTCCTCCAATCCCAAAACTAGTTCCAACCTTTGTCCAATCACTGTCTGATCCTCAGTAGATTGAAACACCAGTCTCGACCTTTGTTTAATTGATGTGTGGTTTCCAGCATACTGAACCACCTTTTCAACAGTTACTTGAATCTCCATTGGTGTAACTGATGTAGATTCAATAACTCTAGGTTGATTCTCTTGTTATATCATGGGAGTTACCAAATTGGGTTCAATGTGTGTGTCAGGAATTACAACTACTGGAATGGGTTGTCCAATAGGTGCCACAACAACCAACTGACCAATTTGGCCTTCAGCAATTGCAAGAAAAACTGCCAGGTTTTCTTCCAAAACAGCTCTTTGCTCATCAATGATATTTAAATCCATACCAGCATTTGCCAAAGTTCCCTCAGTGTTGATTCTGCCTTGAAAATGAACAGATTCTTCAGACACAACATCTATCTATTCATTCCTTGCAACTTCAGCAGAATTTTGTAAGGCACCACCTACTAGAATTGTTGTTGTATCTAACTCAGCTTTCAGCTCTACTGTAAAAGTATCCAACAATTCATCTTCATTACCATCAGTAGTCTGGTGATCCTCAATAAAGTGTCCTTGTTTCTCAGTAGGGTGCTCCTTATCATTTTCACCAGATCCTTCTTGTACAGTTTATGTTGTTCTTTCTTTAACAACACCACTTGTTTCTCCAAAATGCATGTGAAGATCAACATCTAAATCAGAAGATGATGAACCATCTGAATCACCAAATGGCTTGTACTTAGGATCTTTGAACAACAAATTTCCAAATCTTCTTCCTTCTTCCACTTCTTCTTCAAGTCTGCCAACCAGTAAGCCACAGTTTACAAAGTCCAACAAGTTATATGTTCCCAAATATTCAAATGCCCATTCTTCAAAACTTGTCATCATCTCAGCAGTAGGTTTCCATCTTCTATAAAAACCCATTTTCCATGGCACATACTGAGAAATTTTTTCCAAAGTAGGATATCATTTCTGCTTTTTCTGAGGTCTTCTTTCATAAGGCATAGTTGGCTTCTTGCAGCAGTTTTAGTTTCAGCAGGTTGAGGCTTATCAAGCTAACCTCCAAATGTCTCTACCATATGAGACAAATTTTCTTCAGCAGATATAAAAATGTTAGTAGGATCTTCCAAAGTTTGGGAAATATTTGTATCCACTACTTCCATTTTCTCTTCACTTGCTTCCTCCTGAGTTATATGTTCCTCAGTAGGGGTTTGCTTCATCCTTACTTCTCCTTGAGTTGTATCAACCTGAGTAGGGGTTTGTACAATTTCACTAGCCTTCTCAGTAGGCTTTTGTACATCCTCAGTAGCAACATTAGTTGGCTCTATTTCACCTTCCTCATCATCATCTTCTTCCCTTTGTTCTTCTAAGGTCCTCAAAACCATTCCCTTTCCATGTTTAACCCTTTTCATAGCAACTTGTTTCACTGTTTTTAATGGTCTTTCAAGGGATCCAAACAAAGATTTTTCAAGTGCCTCTTTGCTTACTGCTTTACTTTTCCTTGATGCATCCTTAACTTGCCTAGTGTAAATCTCTGCAACTGTCTTCTTTATAGGCTCAGCAGGTGCAGGGGAAACTTCAGTAGCACTTGTATCACTAGGTTTAGCAGATTCTACTGATTGTTTAGATTTCTTAGGCATAAGAATATCAGTGATTTTCCTTGTATCTGCCTTAGAGTGTACTGATGATTTTGTGATTTCAGCAGCCTTCCTTTTCTCCACTGTTTTTCTTGACTCAGCAGACTTAGGATCAGCCTTCATTTTGCTTCTCAATTCCGGGTTTGGCTCACATTCTTCTCATTGATCTTCTTCATCATCATCCAAACCAGGGATTGGAGTATTAACTTCAGGCTTGTATATTGCTTTGTTGATACTTTGAGAAGCTACAACAGCAATTTGCAAGTGATTCAGCAGGCTTTGCACCCTCAAACACAACGGCTTGATCTTTATAAAGAATCCAGATCATAGATACTTGACTATCTTTTTATCCTTGATTCTTTTCTTGACAATTTCTCTTTCTTCAGACATAACCTTCTTCATGTAATATATGAAGAATCCAGCCCAATCAAACTTCATGCTCCTTGAAATGATCATCATCAAATCAATCTTTGGCTCTGATAGAGTATCATAACTGCCAACCAATCCCAGCAAATTTCTAGCATTATATTTGTTCAGGAGATTGTACTCATATGAAATATACTTAACATTAATTCCCAGAGATGCTTGTTAATCCTTATTAGTCTTGATAGATTCAACAAAAGCTATTCTTGCTAGTTCCATATCATCTGGATTTGTTGGGGCTCTATTTCCTTCTGCAAACCCAAATGCTTCCCTTAATAAATCAGAAGTGACAAGAATCTCCTTACCATGGACTGTGGTTGTGAACTCTCCTGTGTGTGGTTTTATAACCATGGTCCTCCAGAAATCACACACATTTCTATATGAGATTTTTTGCAGCCGGATGTTTAAAATATTTTGCAGACATGCAAACCGCCATATTCTTCTTCCAAGATTTATTGCAAGCTCTCATTCATCAGTATCCCTTACATAACCACGAACACTTTGACTAGAGCCGAGATAGATATCATCAACAGACATTGTTGCTTCTTGATTTGGAGAGAAAAGAGATGATAAAAGCCAAGATTATACGCCAAAGTTTGAGTGTTGGAGAAGAAAGTGATGATATTCTTCTGCATATACTCTGCAATATATATACTGTAGTACGTGTATAAACTCCAGGCACGTACTGTAGTACTCGCGTCGTCCTAATGCATGAATGAAGTGCAAACCTATACGAAAATGCCACATGTCCCACTAAATAACTCCAATAATGTAAGAAACGGTTATGTCCTAGTAACAGCTGTAATAAAGATAAGAATAGAATCCATTAACTTTATTTATTAACTTTCATTAAAGTCTGACTTTTTCAGCCGATGAAGTTTCAGTAGACTCACTTTTCAGCAGTCTAGTTTTAAGGAGACTCTGCTAACATGTTTTAGTAGGGGCAGAGTCTGCTGGTGTCTTGAATACCCAGCTGATCTTCACATCTTCATTCAATCAGTTTAAAGAATAGAATTGTCCAATTGATGAAACAAAATGAAGTTTAACACCAATGACTTGTCTTCCATATGAGCTCACCTAACAGGGCAAAGACCAATCCCCTTAGCAACTTCATTTGCTCAATTGACCAATCTATAAGAGCATTTAGGAATTGTTGATACCAATGACTAATCTGCCAAGTGTGCGCACCCAGCAAGGAAAAGACTAGTCCTCTTAGTGAATTCCAATGCTCTGGTGACCATCAGCAGGTTAACAAACCTTGATAAAGCCAAGTTCAGTTCTTAACTTAGCAAATTGTCTTTATCCACAGAAACTTCGTAAAGATATCTACTAGTTGATCTTCAATAGATATGTAAAGAACCACAACATCTTTATTTTCAACATGATCTCTTATAAAGTGATGTCTCACATCAATGTGTTTGGTTCTTGAGTGCAAAACAGGATTTTCAATTATAGCAATTGCACTTATGTTATCACATATTATAGAAATTTCTCTCTCTTCAATCCCTTAATTGTTGTCTTAGCCATAAGACTTGTGGACAGAAACTTCCAGCATCTATGTATTATGCTTCAGCAGTGGAAGTTGATATGGAATTATGTTTCTTGCTGAACCAGGAAACAAGTCTATTTCTCATCAATTGACATGTTCATGTGGTGCTTTTTCTATCAATCTTGCATCCAGCATAATCAGAATTTGAGTATGATATTACTTTGCAACTTCCATCTTTAGAGTACCATATCCCTACTCCTAAGTTTTCCTTCAGATATTTGAGAATCCTTTTTACGGCAGCTAAGTGACTTTCCATAGGTTTTGATTGAAACCTTGCACAAACACCTACTGCAAAGGATATATCAGGTCTACTGGCTCCATGGTACATCAGACTTCCTATCATCATTCTGTATAAAGTCTGATCATCATCTTTACCTTCATTGTCTTCATCCGATCTGATTCTTGTACCTATAGGAGTTGAAACTTTTGCGATGTTTTCCATACCAAACTTCTTCAACAAATCCATGGTATACATTGTTTGATTAATGAAGATTCCATCCTCCATCTGCTTAACTTGTAGTCCCAAAAATTAGTTCATTTCATCCATCATACACATCTAAAACTTACTTTTCATTAAGTAAGCAAACTTTTCACATAGTACTTCATTTTTAGAACCAAATATGATATCATCCATATATACTAGCACCAATAGAATGGTATCTCGTTCATTGATTCTTAAAAGAGTCTTGTCAATGGTTCCTTTAGTAAAACCATTATTCACCAAGAATTGAGATAATGTCTCATGCCAAGCTATTGGTGCTTGTTTCAGTCCATAAAGTGCTTTGTTCAATCTGTACACTTTATCTTCTTGATCTTTAACCTCAAAACTAGGAGGTTGCTGAACATAAACCTCTTCTTCCAAAATGCCATTAAGAAATGCTCTTTTTACATCCATCTGGTAAACATTGAAGTTTTTGTGTGCAACATATGACAAAAACAGTCTGATAGCTACCAATCTTACATATGGGGCATATGTCTCATCAAAATCTATTCCATCTGCCTGTGAATATCCTTTTGCAACTAGTCTATCCTTGTTTCTAACATTGGTACCCAATTCATTTAACTTGTTTCTATAAACCGATTTTGTACCAATGATATTTGCATGATCATGCCTTTAAAATATTGTCCAAACTTGGGTTCTTTCAAACTCATTGAGTTCTTCTTGCATAGAAATTATCCAATCATGATCAGCAATTGCTTCTTCAATAGCTTTAGGTTCCAGTTGAGACAGAAAACATGTGAACATAGCTTCTAGTTGTCTTCTAGTCTTATCACCTTCCTGTACATTACCAATCACTTATTCAGCAAGGTGATCCTTCAACCATTGTAAATCATTATTTTCTTGATTTACTGGAACTTGATCTTAATTAGGGTCAGGTGTAGGTTCAGTAGAGGGATCAGCAGATCCTTCAGCTATATCAGTTGATGCATCAGTAGTAGTGTCAGCAAGTCCTTAAGCAGGGGCAATGTAGGGTAGACATTCACATCCAGAATTAAAGACCTTTATATCATTCAACTTTCTTAGAATATCCACATACTCAGGGTCTGTGATTTCTAGACTTACAGCATGTTCTAAAACTTCTTCATTTTGCATTCTAGTGAGCTTTGGTTCATCAAACACAACATGTATACATTCTTCATGTTAGAGTTTTCTTTTGCTCAGTACCCTGAAAGCTTTGCTGACTGAAGAATAACCCAAGAAAATTCCTTAATCAGATTTTGGTTGAAAAGTCTTCAGTTGCTCCATATGATTCAAGATAATGCATTTACTCCTAAATGGATGAATGTAGAATATGTTAGGCATTCTTACATTCCAAACTTCACAAGGTGTCGTGCCAAGCTTTCTATTTATAGAAGTTCTATTTTGATTATAATATGCTATATTGATTGCTTCAGCCCAATATCTTTCAGGTAAATTTTCCTCACTGATCATTGTCCTTCCTGCTTTCTTCAAAGTCCTATTTCTTCTCTCAGCAACCCCATTCTGCTGAGGGATTCCAATGGCTGCTAGTTGATGTAGCACACCATACTATTCACAGAATTCTCTAATGACTTTGTTTAGGAACTCAGCACCCTTTCTGATCTGATCTTTACTGCTGTTACACTTTTCTCATTCTGTAATCTCTTCAAAAGTTTAGGCATCCTTTGATGTGTTTCACTTTACTTGTTCATAAAGATTACCCAAGTGTATCTTGAAAATCATCAAAAACTACCAGAGTGTACTTCTTCCCAGTTATGCTTGTTGGTATTACTAGTCCAAAAAGATCCATATGCATCAGATCCAAAAATCTTTTAGTTGATTGTTGAGTCTTAGACTTGAAACTTGCTTTAGTCTATTTTCCTTGTTAACAAGCATCATATATGTCATCCTTCTTGTATGTGATCTCAGGTAGACCTATAACCAGCTTCTTCTTCACAACTGATTGATATCATCAAAGTTCAGATGATTCAACTTCTTATGCCACAACCAATTGAGTTCTGATTTTATATGCATAATGAGACAGGTTTCTGGTACATCAGAGGTCCAGTCTACATTGTACATATTATGTTTTCTTCTTCCAGCAAGTACAACTTGATGTGCCATCTCACTTAAGACAATGAAATGTTCCTTGTCAAAATTGACTTTATATCCCTTGTCACAAAACTGACTGGTGCTCAGCAGGTTGTAATATAGCCCTTCAACATATGCAACATTCTTGATTATGAGAACATTCTTCACTAGTATGCCATATCCTCTTGTGTAACCAGGTTTGTCCTTGTTTCCAAAGTTTACTTTTGGTCCATCCTTGACAACAAAATCCACCAAACAGTGTTAGCTCTTTGTCATGTATCTGGAACATCAATTGTCTGGTGCTCAGCAGGATGTATCCACCAAAAAGTGTTTGCTCTTTGTCATGTGTCGAAATACCGGACACCCTACAAAACAAATTTAATGTGTTTTAGGTACCCCAAACATGTTTGGGTCCATGGTGGTCAGTGGTAAGCACAACCCTTGACAAATTTCCATAAGATCTTCTTTGAAAGTGTTGCACTTTTGATCATATATGTATGCCACATTTCCATAGTATCTAGTATTGGATTGTTTGCATTAATATATTGTTTCTAGAATTTTGGTACATATTGTTGTTTAAAGTGATTTCTATTGTTAGATGCATTAGGATAACCATAAGGCTGCTGTTTGTTAGGAACAACCCTATATTGTGGTCTCTGCTGAGTCCTTGGCTGATTACACTGTTGAGGTCTAGCCTTAGCATTATGGTTAAACTTCTTGTTTCTAACAGCAGGGGCAGGAATATCCCAATCTTCATCAGCAGGGAACAATCCGCCTTTCCCCCTGAGATAAGTATCCCATGAATAATTAACATTCTTAGGTTTAACATTATTGTTCTTGGGATATTTATGGTTCTTTGCTGATTTATGATTTGCCTTCTATGGTCCAACAGATCTTGCAGCAGATCTATTATCAGCAGGTCTAGAGGGTGCAGCAAACCTACCTTTGGATTAACCTTTGTTGTTATATGCTTCCATCCCTTTTCACTTCTGATTTTGCTTCTTTGAAGCATTCTCAGCAGGTTTCAGTGCTTCATCAGCCTTCTAGGGTGTTGGATCTTGTGCAGCTACAAACATAGGACCAATTCTGGTACTAGGTTCAGCAGCCTTACTTGATCCATTCTTCGAAAGTTGTTGAGTGTCAAATCCAAGACCTGTTCTATCACCATAAGGCTTCCCGGATTTGAATGTAGTTGTGGAACTTTGTGCCACGGATTCAGTTTCTACTGCTGGTACAGTAGTCTTATGCGGATTCTTTTCATAATCAATTTCCTTGCCTTTGATAATTCTTAATTCAACATGCAATCTTTGATTTTCTGCTTGGAGTGTTTCTCTTTCTACCTTCACAATCTCATTACCAGATTCTATTATCCTCAATTGATTAAGGAGGGCATCTAGAGGCTGTTCTATGTTAGAATTTTCAGGATTAGAACCACCAGTAGATCCACATTCACTTTCAGCAGGAGTGTTATTAGATACAATGTTGTATACCTCCTCTATGTCATCCATGTGTGCTAGGAGAGTAGTGTCATTTGATTCATTCCTAGATTGTGCCTTTTCAGACTCAACTTCATAGCCAGATTCATCATCAGCAACTAATGCATTCATAGAAGGTCTTCTCTGCTGACCTTTTTGTCTCAACAGGTCTAGACAGTCAAGTTTGAAGTGTCAAGCCTTTTTGCAATTGAAGCACAATTGAAGCATAGATAGTCATGATCCTTCTTTGGTTCCTCTTTTTTCTCACTTGCTTTCTTGGCATAGTTCTATGGAGATGCTCTTCCAGACTTCATCATCCTTATCCTTTTGGTCATCAATGCTATTTGTTCCTGCATATAATCCAATTCATCATCATGAGCAGTAGTTGATTCATCTCTATGTATAGCAGCCAGTGTTGTGGTTTTTTATACTTCTTTTACAACACATGCAATGAGATCTTCACTAAATTCAAAAGCTTTGAGATCTGAGAATAACTTGAAGGTATCATCATCATGAAGTCTTTGGGATTCTTCCATTTCAGTGACTTTCATCTTCCAGATTTCTCTAGATGGTAAAGCTTTCAAAATTCTGGTGTTGATCTCTCCTTTAGTGTATACCACATTCCACGGGGTGAGTTCATCCAGAATAGCATTGAATCTTGATTTCATTTGTTCAATGGTTTCAGTTGACTTCATTTGGAATTCATGGAATTTTCGTTTGGACACAACAATCTTATTCTTCTTGATAGCATCAGTGCCTCCTCAGATCAGTTGCAGTTTTTTCCACAGTTCTTTGGCAGTCTTGTAATCTTTCACCTTTATATACATATTGCTATCCAAGGTTATGTAAATGATATCAATAGCAATGTTGTTCATATTTGCTCATTTTCTATCTTCAGTATACCATTCAGCCTTTGGTTTAGGAATGAATTTATTTTCACCATCAACACTAATGACTTTGGTGATTTGAAGTAGTCCATCAGTTAGCACATCCATCATTTCATCATGTGTAGCAGCTAGATAAGCCTGCATACTACGCTTGTATTCATCAAAATGATCTAGAGAGCACCTGAACAAGGTTCTAGCATACTAGTTGTTATCCATGATGCAAAAGCTTTTGAAAACAGAAACTAGAAAATGTTTTCAAAGATTTTTCACAAGCACAACAAGTAGGATTACTTCAGAACAGAAGCTCTGCTGTGATACCAATTGTTGGTCCATTGAAAAGGCTTTCGTTAAGTTAAGAGGGGGTGAATAAACTTAATACTTAAAACATTTTCAGAGTTAAGACAAACACAACAGGGCTAATAGTCTGCTGACTTTAGGCAGTCTGCTGACTATTAAGTCTAGTGAATATGTTGTAGCGGAATATAAATAGATTAAGCCTTTCTACTTGTTGTTAAATTATGATACTACGTATTGGATACTTATTAGTGAAAGGTGTGTGTATTCAGTAGCAAGTTCAGCAGGTTGATATGGATAACAAGCAATAAAATAAAGTGTAGAAAGTAAATGCAATAAAGTAAAGTAAGGAAAATTTTATAGTGATTCCAGGTGGTGTAATCCTGTCAGTCCACTCTTCTCATGTGATGTTGAAGGAAATTCACTAGTGTCTTTTGAGGTTGCGGTTACAAAAGTCCCTAACCTGTTTGTCCTTGACCAATAACTATGTCTTCACAAACTAAATACTAAGAACAGGTAGGATTGTTGCTCCGAAGTACTCCACTGGTCCTTGAAGGGTATGATTGCCTCTTCACTAGCTCCACCACAAAAACAATAGCTCTTGACTTAGTTTTTCTTTCTTGTCTTCAGGTTCTTCTTGAAAAGAAAGGGCTGAATCAAGAAAGTGATTCAGCTACAGCAAGCTTTTAATCAGGATGGTAAGATCAGCAGCTTAAGTTCTCCAAGTGTGGATACTGGATATTACTTGAAAACAATAACACTTGGAGAGATTTCTAGATCAGTATTGTTGGTCCTTTGAAAAGGCTTTGGTTAAGTTTAAAGGGGGGTGAATAAACTTAACACTTAAAACTTTTGTAGTAACAAACTCCGTAATGTCGAGAGCTTTCTTGCCGATCGCTCAGTAGTCTGGCCGACGACTCGATGAGTCAATCGATCGCCGATATAATCTGAATTTGTTGTAGCGGAATATATTTAGTTTAAGCCTTATTACTTGTTATTGCAAGAATGATACAAAGTATTGGATACTCAGTAGTGTAAGTCTGTGATTCAGTTGCTAATTTCAGTAGGTTGATCTGATCAGTATACTAAATGCAGAAAGTAAGTAGCAAATTTTATATTGGTTCCTGGTGGTGTAATCCTGTCAGTCCACTCTTCTCCTGTGATGTTCGAGGAAATTCACTAGAGATCTTTGAGGTTGCAGTTACAAAAATCCTAAGATGTCTGTCCTTCACCAATAAGTATGGCTTCACAAATTGAACACTTGCAATAGGTAGGATTGCTGCTCCAAAGTATTCCACTGGTCCTTGAAGGGTAGGAATGCCTCTTCACCAGCTCCACCACACAAACAACAGTTCTTGACACCTAAGTGCTTCTCTGTCATCCGCAGGTTTCTTGTAAAAGAAAGTTTGATTCAAGTTAATGATTCAGCAGTTAGCAGCTTGATCATGATGAAATGATCTGCAGTTTGATGTCTCCAAGTGTGTATACATGATGTAACTTGATAGCAGGTTAGAATTGAAGATATTTTTTGATCAATCTGTTAAATCTCTATGTATGTCAGAAGGGTGACTTTCTTGATCAAAAACTTGATAGCTTCAAGTAGATTATTTGTTTTTCATCTTAATTTTCATCACTTGTATCTGAATCAGGAGTCCTCTATTTATAGGTGAGAATCCTGTGACTTATGTTTGAATTTCAAACATAGCCGTTTCAGATTTGTCTCTATCTTGACTTGCTTTCTATCACTATTCATAGTACTGACACTGTCATTTTACTTTTTGTCATTTTTCAGTCTGTCCACCCTTTGACTTGTGTCCATTGGTTAATCCTCTGAATCTTTCCAACGTTCTTTGTATCATGACCATTGATTTGTTGACAATATCAATGCTTGTAATCAATCCTTATCCTTTTAATCTTCCAATGTAACCCTTGATTAAATCGAGAAGTAAACTCAGCAAATATCTGAAATGTAATAGCCTACTGATTTGCACATCTTTCAGCAGGTTTAACTCTGTTGTGTCTTAATAACACATCAGCTGACTTTTCTCATCTAACTTTTTATTGTGAAGTTAGATTACACTATTTTGAACATAATTAAGTTCCAATCACCACTTGACATATGGAACTTAGACCTTGTACACAAGGTATATGTAATCAGTTTTGGTCATCACAGACTTCACTAAATCCTGATTCCATATCCTTGACTTTAAATAATAAGTTTGATCCCTTAGCCTTCAATAACTGAGTTTGTACCCTCAGCCTTCAGTCTTCAGCAGGTTCTTAGACACTCTATTGACCTAGTTACCTCATCGATCTAGGCAGTCTCAGCGATACTGATCGGTGACCTAATTACAATGCTAGTTTGATCAAACCTATAAAAAGATCAAACTCTAATAAACCTATACATTTGATCTAGACATCTTTTTGCTTTTGCTCTATAACAACTAGTCTGGTACTCATCGTTAAAACATAAAATATGTCCAACAATTTCCCCCTTTATTGTGAAGATGCCAATACCCTCCTTACAGCAAAGCAAATATATTAAAACACAAACAAAACAAATTCAGTCATCTTTCATTGAAAATATATTTGTTCAAAACTATTACAAACTAGAATCAGCAAAGTAAAACAAGTAGTGTAAGTGTGCTGATCTAGTTTCTATTTCTGTCCTGCTCTTGTTTCTCTTGAAATCAGCCCAAGTGTGTATCTGTTTCCACCATTTCCATCCATCTAGTAGGGCTAACCTAAAAGAGTGAACACTGAAGCCCTGTATCATGTAGAAAAGTTTAAAATCCTCCAGTGAATCCCTTGCTGACTGAGCTCCCAGTCTTTGACCTCTTCCACCTGTAGAAGAAGCTCTCAGTGTCTTCACCCTTGTTTCCCAAAATTTTAGTCCCAAGAAGGAATTGAGTCTTTCCTGAGATCCCATGTCGTGATAGGGTCTCTTCTTTCCATAGTATAGCTTCTTGTATTCTTTCAGAAGGTCATCAGTCATCTGAATTCTGCCAGGTGTAGGTTTCCTGAACTCATTTATTTCATCCTCCCACTTCTTCTTTGCAAAATCCTTGCAGCTTCCTTTGCTTCTGCTGTAAGGCCCTCTTCCCCCTTATTGACATCATCAACAAACCGGGGCAGTAGACAATGAACACTTTCTTATGTAATCACTAAATTTGCAAGTTGACCTTCCATTATCTCAGTTCTTGTGTCAACTGCAGTGATTCTTCCTTCAATTGTTCATTCCAATAAATTGATCCTCTCAGTAATCTTAGGATCAAGGACAGCAGGTTGAGGTGTCTCAGCAGGTTGAGGTACCACCGCAGTTTTGGGTACCTCAGCAAGTTTGTCCAACTTTTGATGTATGGAGGCAAGCTATTCATTCAAATGCTTATCTTTGCTTGATGTGTTGGTCCTTATACCTTTTACATCTCTTAAAAGATCATTTATAGAAAATTGAGCAGATGTAATGTTGGAAGCAACTGTCTCAATAGTTCTTCCTCTGTTTTCTACGAGATTCACCAAATCTTCAAATCTCAGTTCTTGTCTAGCCAGATGAGTCCTTAGGTGTGCAATATGAGTCCTTACAGCTCTCAACTCTTCCAAAACATGTGCTGGTATTGCACCAGCCATACCTCCAGCCATTTGTCCAGCAAAATCATCAGCAGGCTCTTCAACATAATAGTTTGTCCTTGGTATGCTGACAACCATGGCTCTTGTCCTGTCCCATTCAGCAAGTTCATGACCTTCATCAATAACATCTCCAAAAATCTCTTCCAAAATAGGATCTTGTGCAGGTTGAGGTTCCAAAACATGTGCCTCCTCAAAAATTGGTACATGTTCTTGTTGAGGCTCATCAGCAACTTGTTCTTCCACAGGTATTTGGAATTCCTCATCACTAAAGTCATAGTCCAACAGTTGTTCATCCTCATTAACAATAGTCTGCTGATTATCTTTACCTTCAGTAGTCTTAACTTCAGTAGCCTGCAGTACAATAATAGGTTCTTCAGCAACCTGTTCTACAACAATATCTTCAGAATGTGCAGGGGATTCCTCCAAACCCATCAATGGTTCCAAACTTTGTCCTAACATTGTTTGTTCCTCAGTAATTAGGACCCTTAGTTCCGACCTGTATTGAGGTGTTGTTTGTAACTCAGTAACCAGAACAACCTCTTCAACAAAAATTTGAGGAAATATAGCTAGATTTTCCCCTAAGACTCTTCTAGCATCAGCAACCCTCTGTAATTGATTTGCAACTTGAGATAAGGTTTCATGAGTGTCAAACCACTCCTGATACTGAGCTGAGTCCTCTAAACTTGTATGAGATTCTTCAAACATAACAATATCATAAGTAGTAGATATTCTGGCCTCTTCCAGTGATGTTGCTATAGCAAGTTGTCTCTGTAAATCTTCATTGAAGACAGTTCCTAGCTCTTTATTTAGCAAGTCAGACTGCTGGTCCTCATAATTTTCATCAGATACCACAACCATTAAGGTGTCAGACATACTGATCAGCCTATTATCTAGCTATTCCAACATTGATTTGAGCTTCCAGATCATCCATAGTCATATTCTCTAGATCTTTATCTAAATGATTAGTCTGCTGGCCCTCAGCAGACTTGCCAGGCTCAACAGAGTGATCTACTGTTGTATCTTTAGATCCTTGTCCTACATCCTCTGTAGGTCTTTCCAATGCAGTGCCACTGGGTTTGCCAGGAAAAGAAGGGTGATCATCATTAGAATTAGAGGATGATGAATCATCATTGCCACGTGCATCTTGTGGTTCTCTGAACAAAATGCTTCCTCTTTGCTTTTCACATTCAATAATAACCAGCAGCCTTACTTGTAATTTAGATGTATCAATTAATCCAAGTAAGCTCTCTACTCCCAACTGGTTGAATGACCATTCTTCAAAATCGGTCATTGGTTCTGCATCTGGTTTTTGTCTCTTGAAGAAACCAAACATCCAAGCAAAGTAATCTTCAAATTTCTTGAAGTTGAGATCTACCTTTTCCTTTTTAGACTTATTTTCCTTCATTTCAAAAGGAATTGTAGGCCTTCTTGGGGCAGATTGCTCCACTTGTTGTCCTCCAAAGGCTTCAACAAGGTGTGTCAATGTATCTATAGCAGATACAAATAGATTAGTAGGTTCATCAGGTTGTATATTTGTCCCTACTACCTCCAACTGTTCCACACTAGGTTCCGTCTAACTAATATGCACATCAGCAGGGTTTGTAGCAGTGTGTTCTTCCCTCTGAGTTGTAGCATTCACAGCAGGGTCTTGAACAGGTTCAACAATTTCCATAGCAGGCTTAGGTGCAGCAGTGTGCTGTGGTTCTTCAATTTGTTTCTCAACAACAACATTTGCATTCTCAGTAGGCTCAATAGCCTCTTCTTCAACTTCTCTTTGGTCCTCCATGTTGGACTTATTTCTTAGTTTTGATGATGAGTGCCATACTAGCTGTTATAGTGCAAAGGCAAAAAGATGTCTAGATCAAATGTATAGGTTTATTAGAGTTTGATTCATAAATAGGTTTGATCAAACAAAGCATTGTAAAGGCTCTTGATTGATATCAGTAGACTGGTCTAAGTCAGTAGGGTAGATAGGTCAGTAGACTAGTTTTGAACTCGCCAAGATCAAGACTCAAATTTGAGGGTTCAAACTCGATTCTGAAGGCTAAGGGATCAAACTTAGTATTTAAAGTCAAGGATATGGAATCAGAATTTAGGCAAGTCTGTGATGACCTAAACTGATTACATATACCCTGTGTAGAAGGTCTAAGTTCCATAAGTAGGATGATGTTTGGAACTTAGTTATCATTAAAATGATGTAATCTAACTTCACAAATAAAAGTTAGATAAAAGTAATCAGCTGCATTGTATTTTATATACAGTAATATGATGATCAGCAGACTGATTGGTACTTCAAGAGATCGATGAACCTACTGATATATACCTCGATTATTTCAAGATTATTTTGGAAAATCACATGGATAAGGACGACCAACTACCTCGACTTATCAAGAAAATCAAAGGTTGAGATTAAAAAGATGTTGGGATGATTCATATTTTTATCCATTGATACAAGTCAAAGGGGTGGATGATCGCAGATTGTCAAAAGGAATTCGACGCGATTGTCACCCTATGAATAGTGATGATCGCAAATCGATGGGACAAAAACATGGAACGGTCACATTTGGATTTCAAATACAAGTCACATGCATTCCTACCTATAAATAGAGGACTTTCAACTCAGAAAGAGATGATGAATTTTGATAAACTTTAAGTGATAAACTGAAATGAAAAACACCTCTTGAACTTATCGAGCATAAAGTCACGATCTAGTAAATTTCTTCAAGTGTATTCTCGTATTCAAGCCGCATCAAGATTACACACTTGAGATCGCAAGTGCTGATTACATCATCCTAATCAAGCTTGCGCAATCGAATCATTTATTTGATTCATTCTTTATTTTATAAAGAACTCCGCCAAGACATTGAAGCATCTGTTGGGTGTGAAAGACTGTTGTTTGTGGTGGAGTGGTGAAGAGGCAATTCTACCCTTCAAGGACCAGTGGAAGACTCGGGAGCAAAGCAATCCTACTGTTCGATTTTTAGTTTGTGAAGCCATGAATTCTTGGTGAAGGACAAACAACTTAGGAATCTTTGTAAAAGCTGCATCAAAGATCTCTAGTGAATTTCCTCCAACATCACGGGAGAAGAGTGGGTGACAGATTACATCACTGGAACCACTATAAAATCGCTACTTACTTTTCTGCATTTACTTTCTGCACTTAGTTTATCTTATATTTCAAATTTCATCGAATCTAGCAATCGAAATCACACACTTGCACTCTGAGTATCTAATACTTAGTATCACTTTTAACAACAAGTTTTAAGGCTTAATTTTGATATTATTCATTTGCACAAATTCAAAGCAAACTCAACTATCAGTAGACTATCGTTTATCGCCAGGCTATGAAGTCTCAAAGACAGACTCAAGTATCGCAGATCTTTGAAGTTGCAGAATTTGTTAACTCCAAAGTTTTAAGTGTTAAGTTTATCACCCCCCCTCTAAACTTAACCAAAGCCTTTTCAAGGGACCAACAATTGGTATCGGAGCAAAGGCTTACATTGCTCAAGTAATCCTACTTGTTGTGCTTGTGAAAATTCTTTAAAACTTTCTTTCAAGTTACTGATTTTCAAAGACTTGCATCATGGACAACACTCGGTATGCTAGAACAATGCTGATGTGTTCTCTTGATAGATTTGATGAGTATAAACGTCGAATGCAGGCATACCTTGCTGCTACTCATGATGAGATGATGGATGTACTAACTGATGGACCACTGAAGATTACAAAGGCAGTAACAGTGGGTGACACAACTGAGTACATTCCTAAACCAAAAAGAGAATGGAATGCAGAAGATAGAAAAAGAGCAAACCTCAACAACATTGCTATAGACATCATTTACAGAACCTTGGATAGCAATATGTACATGAAGGTTAAAGATTGCAAGACTGCAAAGGAACTTTGGGACAAGATTCACTTGATCTGTGAAGGCACTAATGCAATAAAGAAGAACAAAATCAGTGTAGCCAGAAAGAGGTTCCAAAAGTTCAAGATGCTACCTAATGAAACCATTGAGCAAATGGAATCAAGATTCAATGCAATCCTGGATGAACTTACCTGCTTGAGTGTAAGTTATTCAAAAGAGGAAATAAACACCAAAATCTTAGAAGCTCTACCTGCAAAAGATATTTGGAAAATGAAGGTGACTGTAATTGAAGAAATGAGAAAATTGCATGAAGAAGACACCTTCAAATTGTTTTCAGATCTAAAGGCTTATGAATTTAGCAAAAAGCTTGTGCTCGAGGATCGAAAAGGAAGAGCCAAAGACCACTGCATTGGCTGCTTCACATCATGAAGAAACATCAGGAGGACAGGATGATATGATGGATGAGATGCAAGAGCAGATTGCCCTACTGAGCAAGAAAATCAGGATGATGAAGACTGGAAAGGCCCCTGCAAGAAATTTTACAAAGAGGCCTACTGAAAGAAGGAAAGAAGAACCAAAGAAAGATAATGACTATCTGTGCTTTCATTGCAAGAAACCAGGACACTTCAAACTTGACTCGCCCCGAGCTAAAACAAGGCAAGGAACACGATTATCTTTGCTTCAAGCGCAAGAAGCCTCGACATTTTAGACTGATTGTCCGGACTCATCAAGACCAAGAGTCAACAAAGAAGACATGGCAAGAAGGCTATGGTTCTTTGAAGATGAATCAGGATATGAAGTGGAATCAAAAAGGAAATGAATCGATGACACAAAGATCAAGTTGCCGATATGGAGGATTATGCTTTGATGGCCAATATGAATGAAAGCGAGGAGGTATACAACATTGTATCTATTAATACTCCCTGTTGGAAGTGATTGTGAATCAACATGTGGTTCAAATCCTAAAAATTCGACAACAATGAGACTTTGGATGCCATCCTTAATCAACCGAGGATAATACAATCTGGTTATGAGGTTGTGAAGGTGAAAAAGAAGCTCTTGAATTGGAAGTTGGAAGATTGAAAAGCTGAATTGAGGGTTCTCAAAGGTAAGGAAAAGGATGTTAGATGTAATCGAGAATAAGTCTGTGATCATCCAAAGACCTCTCGAATCTCTTTGAACCATCTTGTTCCAATATCGCATACAAATCAGAAAGCCTTATGGAGATAGAACAGGGCTTGGATTTGGAACTCGGCAATCCAACAAGAATGGATCAGAGAAGTTATGAACCTAGTACGAGAACTGGTCCTAAGTTTGTACCGCACTAGATCCAACTTCGAAGAAGGTTCGAGGCAAGTAAAACCCAATGAGAATGCTTCAAGGAAGCAAAATCGAGAGGTCAAAGAAGTCAATGACTCCTTATAAAGAGAGTAAATCTAAAAAGAGGATCTCATTGTGCCTTCTAAGCTTTCTTGATAGCGAGACCTACTACCAAGTCTCTTTGGACCACGAAGGGTAAGCAGAAATATTCCAAGGATAAGAATCCTAAACCCAAAAATGTTAATCATTCAAGGGATACTTATCTCTCAGGGGAAAGGTAGACTATTTCCCACCGATGATGATTGGAACATTCCTGCATCTACTGTTAGATACAACAAGTATAACCATGCAGCTAGGGTAAAACCTAGGCAATGGGATCAGCAGAGGACTTACACAAGACCTCAGCAGACTCCATATTACAGTAATGTTCCTATGGACATCAAACAATCAAGTTATACTAATGCTTCTAACACCAAGAATCACTTTAAACAGCATTATAAAACGAAAGGCCAGAGAACATATGTGATTCCTACACAACCTACTGTTAGAACTTATGGATGTGTGGAATACATGTATGAACCAAAGTATGAACCAAAGTATGACACATTTAGAGAAGACCTTATGGAGACATGCCAAGGGTCATGCTTACCATCGACCATTATGGACCCAAACAGTTTGGGTACCTAAAATGCATTAACTTTGTTTTGTAGGGTGTCCGGTACTTTGTGGTGGATGTTCCGGACACATGACAAAGAATAAGCACTGTCTAACAAGCTTTGTGGCAAAAGATGGTCCAAGGGTGAATTTTGGCAACAAGAATACATCTGGATATACAAGAGGATATGGCACACTTATCAGAAATGGACTTACAATCAAGGATGTTGCATATGTGGTGGTTCTATACATCCCTACTGAAGATCAACTTGCTGATATTTTCACTAAGCCACTTGATAGTGAAAGATTTGCTAAGTTAAGGATGAACTTGGAATCATAAAGGTTGGTGATATTCGAAGAATGTCTTGGAATTCACCAAGGGATTAGTCTTTGCTATGTTGGGTGAGCTCACTTAGCAGATTAGTCATTGGTATCAACAATTCTGTGTACTTATGTTTGGACAATTGAGCAAATGAGGTTGCCAAGGGATTGGTCTTTGTCATTTTGGGTGAGCTCACTTGATGGATGTCGGTCATTGGTATTAAACTTCATCTTGTATTATCAATTGAACAAAACTAGAAAAAAGTAAATCGGCAGAGTATATATGTCAAGAGAGCTGCTGAAGCCTTTTATCGCCAGATCTGCCGAGGCCACCCCGCCGAGGATCACCTCTTTGGATGGAACGTTTACGTCAAAGTTATTAAAGTCAAAAAGCATATTGGCGGGATATTTATTTTATCCTTTAATAACCGCAGTTTAACACGTTCTAACGGTTTTCATACGTTATGGAACACGTGTCAAGCCGCATTTATTCAGATTAATCATGGTTGACATGGATGTACGTGCACTGACAGTTTCAACCACCTACTGTCTATATAATCAGACTGTTATACAGCGGATTCTCTACTTGCAATTTCTGCTTTATCTCTGCAAATCCTACATTGTGTGAACACAGATTTGAGAGCAATTTTTTCTTCATCTTTTTCTTATTTCAATGGCGGAAAGGATTGAAGTTCAAATTGAATCAAGCCAAAGTGTTAGAGGCTATGTTGTTGATGCAAAACAAACCGAGTTGGCTATTAATATAGGTCGAAGAATAAGGAGGTTTGCAGGCTTGGAGACAAACTCAATATCAGATTAGAAACAATCTCATACACCAATGTTATTGATTTCTGGAATAATATGGTTGTGGAAGAAGGAACTGAAGCATTCAAGACAACAGTGAATGCTGAGGAGCTTGTAATTTCCTCTAGTCTACTGAGGGAAGTCTTTGGATTTGAAGAAGTGGTGGATGGTTCAGTCAATCCTGAAGCAATGGGATTGGACAAAATGGTGTTTGTTGATCAGATTAAAACAAATGCAGACACCAAATCCGTGCACTGCATCAATCGCAAATATATTGGATATGAGTACGATCTCTTTGAGCAAGCTCATTGCAAAGAACATACTTGGACTAGTTGGCAGTATGGACACTCTATCAGGACCCAAAATAGAGCTGATGATTATCATCTGCAGGAGTTTGAAGTTTGATTGGGCTGGTTATTTCATTCACTATATGAAGAAAGTAGCCAAGGAAGAAAAAGTAGGGAAAAGGAAATCAAAGGCCTTACCCTTAGGACTGATGATTCAGACCCTGCTGAATCACTTGAATGTTCCTGACCTTGAATCTTCTCAGATAAATCAATCTAGATACAAGAAGGAAATTGATCATGCTATTCCTGGTCTAGATGATGATGAAGAGATTGCTGGAGAGGCTGCTGGTGATGATAGTGATGGAGATGATGGTGATGCAGGTGGTGAGCAGGTTCAGCAAACTAAGAAGATATCTATCAAACCTGCTGCACCCAAGAAAACTGCTGAGAAAAGAAAGGTTGGAGCTACAAAGAAAATAACTGAGGTATTAAAGCCTTCAAAGAAGACAAGGAAACAAACAAACCTGATCGATGAGAGTGCTTTGAGGGTTAAGTGGAGGTTATGACCTCTTTGTGGTTGCAAGAAGAAGCTGTTGTTGAAATTTTAAGGGAACAATGAGAAGGAAGCTAGTAGAAAGAGAAAATCTACTGGAAAAGATGATGATGAACCCCTCTCCAAAAGAATGAAGGAGATTGCCAAAAAGAAAAAGCATGGCAAAGGCAAAGAATTGAAAATTTTGGAGGCACAGAGAGCCCAAGAAGAGGCATCAGTAGAAGAGGAAGAAGAGGCTGTTGAGGCTGAGCCCTTAACTATCATTCCGCCTGTGGTGATTACTGAATCCTCATCTGAAGAGGTTGTCAAGTCTCATCGATCTTTGGGACAAAGTTGTTTTTGAGCAACTGTTGAAGATATACTGCAGCTTCATCGACCCTGAGGTTGCTTGTAGTATCTCTTGAGGAACCACAAACAAACCACCGAACTCGAAACTCTTTGTGGTAGTTGAAGAGGTAATTGAAGACTTGGTTGAAGACCCTGCAAGTGTGGCAAGAACTCAGGGGGAAGAGCAGATATCTTTCTTGACCTGGCCGATGAGCATGTATGTCGGGGAACCAAGTGAAGTACAGATGGAAGTAGTTGGTACAAATTTACAATCTCAAAGAACTCTCTCGACTTTCAAACATCTCATTGAAGAAACCATGAGCTTACTTGTTGGAGCTTTTGGAGGATAGCAAGTCTCTTTGAACCGGTCATTAGGAAGCCATCTATGCCATATGAGAAGGCATCTAAAAGGGCAAAGTAGATCCCAACTTCAAAAGGTGCAAAACTACTTTGGTGGAAGTTTGGATTCTACAAGAAGCGAAACCATTTCTTGATCCAATGAGTGGATTTGAAGAATGGGCTTTTGAGCAAACTAGGTGTGGATGACCTATTGGATTTGATAGACACTAGCATGTTGCAATCAAGGCTGATGGATCTTTTGGATGAAGGAAAGAAAAGTGGAGCTATTATGTTCAGAGATCCAAAGTTCACACCAGATAGTGATTCATCAGATTCTGATGATGATACCCCTATGTTTCCTGGGGAGACCAGTGGAGTGGCTAGAGAAACATCAACTGAAGCCACTGGTCAAGAAGTTGCTGAGACTGGTAAGTCTGCTGAGGGCCAGCAGACTGGAGAGATGGATGAGGATCTACAGGATCTCACCATGGATGATTTGGAAGCATTGATCAATGAATGAATCAATCTGAGTACTGGTAGGCCAGCTGATGAATCTTCCACATTCCATGTTGTAGAGCCTAGTGCACAAACTGATGCTGAATAGAGTGAGGATTTGGATGGAGAGAAGGTTATTGATTTAATTGAACCTAGTGTCAGTTCAGAGGAATCCATTGAATATCAGGATGGATTTGACTTTGAGGGCACTCTTACTAAATCTGCCATAATCCTGCATAAGATTGGTCATGCAGAAGGATTCCAAGTGGATAATGAGGCTGTTTTCAATCCACAAGGAATTGAAGAGGAGGTACAGGTTGCTGGGGTACAAACATCACCTGGACAAAGGTTGGAACAGGAGGTACAGGCTGCTGAGTTTCAAACAGCACATGGACAAAGGTTGGAACCTGATATGGGTTTGGAGGAAACCCTTGTTGTTGATGAGGCTGCTGTAGTGGAGCCTACTGAAGGCAAGACCACTGAAGGGAAAGATGGTCAGCAGATTGCTGTTAATGAGGATGAGCAGCTGCTTGACTTTGACTTCAGTGATGAAGAGTTTCAGATGCCTGAAGAAGAAGATACTGATGTTAATCCCCATCAGGCATTTGTACCTGTTCTTGAGGAACCTGCCATTGATCCTATCCTGGAGGAATATGAATGACCTAACCCTGCTGGACTGGATAGGAGTTGGGCAATGGTGATAAGCAATTAGAGGTCACAGTACAATGTTGAGGAGCCTGCTGATGAAGCCACTGGTGGAAGGATGACCAGTGAAGTGCCAGTTGAAGTGTTAAATGAGTTAAGGACAGTAAGGCATGATATGCAATAGTTAAGGACACAACTGGATAGACAGGAAGAAAGATTTGAAGAACTGATGAAGATGGTAAATGAAAATAGACAATCAACTGCCACAGTTGCTTCAAACTTCACATCTACTCAAAATGCTGTGAATGATCTAATACTAGATGTGAGGGGCATCAAGGTTGGAAATACTGCAAAAGATAAATTTCTGAAAGATCAACTTATTTCTATCCATCAGAAACTTGACAACCTTGCTGCACCACAAGAATCTACTGAGCCTGCTGCTGCACAACAACCTGCTATACCTGATCCCAAACTGACTGAAAGGATCAATAGACTGGAGGAGACCTTGCAATCAAGGATAACTTCACTTGATACAAGAACTGGAGCTATGGAAGGCCAACTGCATAGAGTGGTTATCTCACAGGAGAGTATTCATGGCCTTATCTCCCGTTTTGTTGATGATGTCACTAAGGGGGAAGAGGGCCAATTAGCTGCAGCAAAGGAGGCTGCAAGACTCTTTGCACAGAAGAGATGGACTGATGAAACCAACGCTTTCAGGCAACCTACACCTGGCAGAGTGCAACTTACTGATGATCTTCTGAGACAATACAAGAAAGAATACTATAACAGAAGAAGACGTTATCATGACATGGGTTTTCATGAAGGCCTAAACTCTTTCTTGGGATTGAAATTTTGGGAAGCAAGAGTCAGAGCCTTAAGGGCGAGCAATAGAGGTGGTAGAGGTGGAAGAAGTGGCAGAGGTGATAGGACCTTACCTATCACAAAGGCAAAGGACTCACTTGATGAATTCATGGAACTGTACATGAAGTTTGGATTCAGAGTGAATGACATCAATCTTATCCTGCCTGAAGCATGGAACTGGTGGAAGCAAGTCAATCCCTACATTGATTTTACACTCATTGAAAATGAATGGATGAGGGACATGATAGAACAAATCAGAGCCTATCAAGAACAAGCAGAGAAGGCTAGACAAGAAAGAGAGAAGAGACTATAGATCATCATACTTATCATTCTTTATCTTTGCTGTATCTAGTTTGTAATAGTCTTGATCAAATGATTTTAATGAAAGATGAATACTTGTTCTATTCTTGTGTTTTATCTTTTTGCTTTGCTGATTAGGTGAGGGTAGTGGCATCATCACCAAAAAGGGGGAAATTGTTGGACTTATTTCTTAGTTTTGATGATGAGTGACATACTAGCTGTTATAGTGCAAAGGCAAAAAGATGTCTAGATCAAATGTATAGGTTTATTAGAGTTTGATTCATAAATAGGTTTGATCAAACAAGCACTGTAAAGGCCTCTTTGATTGATATCAGAGACCGGTCCAGGTCGAAGAGGGTAGATAGGTCAAGAGACTAGTTTTGAACTCGCCAAGATCAAGATCGAAGGTGAGGGTTCAAACTCGATTCATGAAGGCTAAGGGATCAAACTTAGTATTTAAAGTCAAGGATATGGAATCGAGAATTTAGGCAAGTCTGTGATGACCTAAACTGATTACATATACCTTGTGTAGAAGGTCTAAGTTCCATAAGTAGGATGATGTTTGGAACTTAGTTATCATTAAAATGATGTAATCTAACTTCACAAATAAAAGTTAGATAAAAGTAATCAATTTGCATTGTATTTTATATACAATAATATGATGATCACAGATCGATTGGTACTTGATGAGATCGATAAACCTCGATGATATACCTCGATTATTTCAAGATTATTTTGGAAAATCACATGGATAAGGACAGCCAACTACCTCTGACTTATCAAGAAAATCAAAGGTTGAGATTAAAAAGACGTTGGGATGATTCATATTTTTATCCATTGGATACAAGTCAAAGGGGTGGACAGACTTGATTGTCAAAAGGAATTCAGGCGAGTGTCACCCCATGAATAGTGATGATCGCAAATCAGATGGGACAAAAACAAGGAACGGTCACATTTGGATTTCAAATACAAGTCACATGCATTCCTACCTATAAATAGAGGACTTTCAACTCAGAAAGAGATGATGAATTTTGATAAACTTTAAGTGATAAATCTGAGCTGAAAAACACCCTACTGAACTTACTGAGCATAAAGCTGCTGATCTAGTAAATTTCTTCAAGTGTATTCTGTATTCAAGCTGCATCAAGATTACACACTTGAGATCGCAAGTTCTTGATTACATCATCCTAATCAAGCTCTTTGAATCGAATCATTTATTTGATTCATTCTTTATTTTATAAAGAACCTGCTCAAGACAGTGAAGCATCTGTTGGGTGTGAAAGACTGTTATTTGTGGTGGAGCTTGTGAAGAGGCAATTCTACCCTTCAAGGACCAGTGGAAGACTCGGGAGCAGCAATCCTACTGCTCCTGGCCGCTTTGTGAAGCCATAGTTCTTGGTGAAGGACAAACAACTTAGGAATCTTTGTAAAAGCTGCATCAAAGATCTCTAGTGAATTTCCTCCAACATCACAGGAGAAGAGTGGACTGACAGGATTACATCACCTGGAACCACTATAAAATCTGGCTACTTACTTTCTGCATTTACTTTCTGCACTTAGTTTATCTTATACTTCAGCCTACTGAATCTAGCAACTGAAATCACACACTTGCACTAATGAGTATCTAATACTTAGTATCACTTTTAACAACAAGTTTTAAGGCTTAATTTTGATATTATTCCGCTGCAAAAATTCAGCAAACTCAACTATCGATGAGACTCATCGCTTTTATCGCAGAGTTATCGAAGTCTCAAGCAGACTCTCAAGTATCGCAGATCTTTGAAGTTGCAGAATTTGTTAACTCCAAAGTTTTAAGTGTTAAGTTTATTCACCCCCCCCCCCTCTAAACTTAACCAAAGCCTTTTCAAGGGACCAACACTCCAGGACCCTTAACTCTTGCCTTTTTCCATAAATTTCCTTCTTTGCAACCTGTTTCCTTCTTTTTGTAGGTTGCTACTCAGTTTCAGCAGCGTTTCTTTTTCTTCCATCTTCTTTTTGTTGTTCTTTCAAAATCTCAGCAGCAGTTTTCTTTGTAGCTTTAGTAGGCTCAGTAGCCTCAACTTCAACTGGAACTCCTGTAGACTCAGCAGTGTCTACTGGTTGCTGCCTTGTCTTCTTAGGATTTAAAAGCTTAGTGATCTTTCTTGTATCACTAACCTTTCTTTTCTCAGCATTCTTCTTAGGTGCCACAGGTTGTGTAACTTGCTTATCCTACCCACCACCATCATTATCACTTTCAGTTGCTTCATCATCATCATCTAAACCAGGAATAGGATCATTTATTTCTAGTTTATATATAGACTTGTTGATCTTTGCAGGTGCAACATCTGCAATCTTCAATTGAGTCAGTAGGGTCTGAATCATCAAACCCAAGGGCTTTGTCTTGGATTTCCTTGTTCCATCTCTATTCTCTGTCACTACCTTCATCATATATTAAACAAATAATCCGGCCCAATCAAACTTCATGCTCTTGTATATGATTATCAGCATGTCTATCTTAGGTCTTGATAGAGTATCAAGACTTCCACTAAATCCAAGAAAATTCTTTGCAATAATCTTGCTCAGTAGATTGTATTCCAATATGATATGCTTCAAATTGATACTCAGTGATGATGGTTTGGACTTGTTTGTCTTGATTGAATCAACAAAGTCCAGTCTTGCCAGTTGCATAGATTCAAGATTAGTTGGAGCACCATCTCCAGGTCCAAATCTGAATACCTCCCTCAGTATATTTAAAGTGATTTCAATCTGCTGAGCATTTACAGTGGTAGTAAATGCCTCTCTATCACTCATATCACAATGTTCCTCCAGAATTAACAATATTGGTGTATGAGATGCTGTCTAATCTCATATTTTGAACATCCTTCAGTCCTTCATATCTCCTTATCCTTCTAGCAATGTTGATGGCTAATTTTTTCTTGTTAGCATCAGTAACAAAACCTCTAACACTTTGGCTTGTTCCAATATGAACATCTCATTTATCCACCATTGAAGAAATTTGAAAAAGATGAAGAAGAAAGCTTGCAAATCTGTGTTCACACTGTGTATTCTCAACGAAAATCGGTCTGATACTGTAAGCATCATTTCTGTGTATGTTTGTATATATAAGGAAATGTAGTGGGTAGTAACTGTCATGAAAATATTGTACACGTACTGTAGAATTTAACCACGATTAAGGTTGGAATAAATGTGATGTTGCCACGTGTCCCACTAACTTATACTATAAAGAGCTGTAACCTTTGGATATTGTAACCGCGGTTATAAAGGATAAGAATAATATCCAATTACTGTTGACTTTCATTTAAGTTTGACTGTCTTGTAACGTATGCTCCAGCAGACTTGATCTTTAGCAGAGTTCACTCAGCAGCCTGCTGACAAAGATGGCACAGCAGCATACTGAAAAATTACTTTGCTGATCTTTAAACACTCTAGTTTTGTCCAACTGATAATACAAGATGAAGTTTAACACTAATGACTTATCTGTCAAATGAGCTCACCCAACAGGACTAAGACCAATCCCTTTGGCAACTTTATTTGCTCAATTGTCCAAACATATTTAAGTACATGGAATTGTTGATACCAATGACTAGTCTGCCAAGTGAGCACACCCAGCAGGGCAAAGACTAATCCCCTTGGTGAATTCCAGTACACTGCAATACATCAGTAAACTTTTATAATGCCAAGTTCAGTTCTTAACTTAGTAAATCTTTCATTATCCAATGGTTTTGTAAATATATCAGCAAGTTGATCTTCAGTAGGGATGTAAAGAACTACCACATCTTTCTTCTCCACATGATCTCTTATAAAATGATGCCTCACATCAATGTGCTTTGTTCTTGCGTGCAAAACAGGATTTTCAGTTATTGCAATTGCACTTGTGTTGTCACACATTATAGGAATTTTTCTTTCTTCAATTCCATAATCCCTTAATTGTTGTCTTAAACATAGTATTTATGCACAGCAGCTTCCAGCAACAATATATTCAGCTTCAGCAGTGGATGTTGATATTGAATTTTATTTCTTGCTGAACCAGGAAACAAGTCTATTTCCTATTAACTGACAGGTTCATGTGGTGCTTTTTCTATCAATCTTGCATCCTGCATAATCAGAATTTGAGTAGGATATAACTTTGAAGCTTCCATCTTTTGAATACCATATCCCTACTCCAAAAGTCTCTTTTAGATACTTGAGAATCCTTTTGACTGCAGCTAAGTGACTTTCCTTTGGTTTTGATTGAAATCTTGCACAAACAACTACAACAAAGGATATATCAGGTCTGCTGGCAGTGAGGTATAGTAGACTACCTATCATCCTTTTGTATAAATTCTGATCAACATCTTTGCCTTCTTTATCTTCATCCAGTCTAATGTTGGTACTCATAGGAGTTGATACCTTCGTGTTATTTTCCATACCAAATTTCTTTAGCAACTCCTTGGTATATTTAGTTTGATGAATAAAGAATCCATCTTTCATTTGTTTGACTTGTAACCCCAAGAAGTAGTTCATCTCTCCCATCATACTCATTTGGAACTGGCTTTTCATGAGATTAGCAAACTTTTCACATAGCAATTCATTTTTAGAACCAAATATTATGTCATCAACATAAATCTGTACCAGCAGGGTGCTGTCCCCTTCATTGATTCTGAAAAGAGTCTTGTCAATGGTGTTAGGAAAATATCATCGCAACGGAAGCGATTTAAGGATCTAGATCTATGTGTACACGTAATAAAAACATCAAATCTACATCTACAAGTGATTTTGTAAATCATACCTCTTGAATCTCTAAATTCAAGTTGAAGAACCGCAAAGGATGAATGTGAAGATGTGAAGAGCACCACAGTCTTCCGATCGTGTGATCCAAGCAATTCCCGGTGGAAGGAATTCTCGACTCGAACCCTTCCGATATGCTACCGGAAAAATCTCCAAGATTTCCCCTCCTCTACTTGGCCGAAAATTCTTCTCTCTTTTTCAAAGGAAGAAGTCGAAATTTTGTTATTGTGTTGAGGCTTGGGAGAACTCTCTTTATATAGAAGAGTAAAACTTAGCCTCCAAGGATTTTATTATTCCAATAAATAAATCCATAAATAAAAGATAATCTCATAATATTTTAGAACAAATCTAAAAATAATATTTATCTTTATTTATTACCATAAATATTTATCCAATAAATATTTTATGCACATGTCTTTTTAATACACAAGAAAACTAATTCCTTGTTAGAATACGACATGTGTGGCGCCACAAAATATATTGACCTAGTCAATATTAATTTTGCCATTACACAATAATTGGGCCAAGACTATGGAAAATGTCTTTTCCACATATTTAATTATTTAGTCCAACTAATTTAATAGTCCACTAAACAATTAATTCACATATCGTTTTAATAAAGTCCAACATGAACTAAATCAATATTATTAGGATTCGACATCCGAGAATATACATGCTATATTAGGAGGCATGTCGGGGACCATGGACTAATAATCAGTGGCTCCGATAAATCAAATAAATAATTATCCGATTTAATGTAATAATTATATATTCGATAAATCAATCACAGGAATATGCCACCATAATCCCGTGATCGCACTCCTCCGATTATAAGATTATATTTATCTCCTCACGAGAAAGTAATAAGCGCCCACCGATATAATCATTTCATATGGATTAATCCTCCATGATCTGTTCATTCTAAATCGGAAGTTACCGTTAACCCTTTTCGTAACATCTTGTCCTTACTTACCGTTAACCCCTAGTGATCAATAATTCAAATAGCTCTTTGGTAGCTAATCGAGTGTAATATGAATCCCATGGATCGATCAATGTCTAGGATTAACTCATAAAGGAATCGTCTCATCTACTTCCATAAATGGAAGGAATGGATTCCGTATCTGTGATAACACAGACTACTCACTCAATCCAAAGACAATGCCAAGATGGGGTAATTCAGATCATTGACTCGGTGTAATCCTTAACCGCCAAGTCAAACCTCATACCGATTCAAGCAAATGATCGTGATCACCTCAGATTAAGATATATCCATAATATGATCATCTAATGATTCGATAAGACTTCTCAATTACGGAATTATATTGAGAACTCAGATCAAATCGGTCCAAATTTCTATATGATATATCTATCATATATAAATGCCCCATTAGGTTCCCCTTAACCGAAAGTCCGGATAAGACGATCACACCTATCGTGTTATGGGCGCATTAATAGTACGTTAAAGGGAGACCCGATACTCGATTAACTTTACTACGGACTAATTGTATTTTAAGTACATCTTCACTAACTCAATCCTCCCGTGTATGTCTCATACATCGAGTTAAGTGATTACATAAACGATATACTCGGGGTTTTTCAGTAGTGTAAATACTATTGTCATATCGGTGATTATGAGAATAATAAATATGAATAATAACATCATTTCATTTATTAAATAAAACAATTTACAAAAATTGTCTTTCGGGCATTACACCTAACAATCTCCCACTTGCACGAAAGCTTGTGATTAATTGTTTTAGAGCACACCCTATTATTTAAAATACAAGCAAACTATCACTCCCACTTGCTCTAAAGCAAATGAGACATGTCTCTAATACCTATAGTCTCCAAGTGTCGACTAAAAGCTTCAATCGGCGGCGTCTTGGTGAATGGATCGGCAGGATTATCGGCGGAGGCGATTTTCTTGACGGAAATGTCCCTCTATCGACAAAATCGTTGATCACCCAAAGTATTTTCTCTCTATATGCTTCGACTTCATCTTGTGCTTTGAGGTTCTCTAGAGTTGGCAATGGCCCCATTGTTATCACAATAGAGAGTAATAGGATCTTCAAAGATTCGGGACAACGCCTAATCCACCGATGAACTTTCTTAACTAAATCGCTTTTTTAGCGCCTCCGAGGCCGCTATGAACTCAGCTTCCATTGTTGAATCGGTTTGTCTTTGGATTGCTTTTCGCTTCTCCATTCTATCGCACCGCCACCAAGCGTAAACACTGAACCAGAGGTAGATTTAGAATCATCTCTGTCTGACTGAAAATCAGAATCGGTGTACCCCGCTAGCTCCAAACTCCCACTCGAATAGACGAGCATATAATTTCTGGTTCTCTTCAAATATTTGATGAGATTCTTATCTTCTTGTCCAGTCACGGTTGCCCTGGATTTGACCAAAACGGTGACTAATCCAACGCGCCGTAACAAATGTCAGGTCTCGTACACCTCATAGCATACATAAGACTACCAAAATCCGAGGCATATGGCACTCTTCCCATAGCTTCAGCCTCTGCAGGGGTTTGAGGCCCCTGAGACTTAGATAGGTAAACGCCGTGACGGGTTGGTAGAAAACCCTTCTTTGCGTTCTCCATATCAAGCGCGCAAAGCACCTTATCTATATAAGTTGCTTGGGGACAGAGCTAACATCCTGTTCTTACGATCCCTTATAATTTGGATCCCTAGAACATAACTCGCTTCTCCCAAATCTTTCATTTGGAATTGCGTGGTCAACCAACTTTTTACGTCGGACATCATCCCCTTATTGTTGCCAATTAGAGTATGTCATCGACGTACAACACACGAGAATACAACACTATCTTTGATAACCTTCTTGTACACACAAGATTCAAAGCAAAGTGTTGTTCGAAATCATAAGACTTGATCGTGTGATCGAATCTATGATACCAGAACGCAGATGCTTGCTTCAAACCATAAATGGATCTAAGCAACTTGCACACCATGTGCTCTCGACCTTCTTCAATGAATCCTCCGGTTGTCGTGATATAGATTTCCTCGTCAAGAAAGCCGTTTAAAACGCTGTCTTAACATCCATTTGCAGATCTCATAATCCGGACATGCAAAGCAATCGAAAGGAGGATGCGGATGGTTTTCATCATGGCCACAGTGAGAAGGTTTCCTCATAGTCAATACCCTCTGTTTTTGTGTGTAACCTTTGGCTACCGGCCGTGCTTTGAAGGTTTCGACCTTCCCATCCACTCCTCTCTTTCGCTTGTAGAGCCATTTACATCCAATGGGCCTTTCACCCCGAGGAAGTTCTACAAGTTTCCAGGATCGAGTTAGAGTACATTGACTCCATCTCTTGATTCATAGCGTCAATCCATTTATCCTTATCATGATCCAGCCAAGGCCTTCTTATAGGTCAAAGGATCATCTTCCACCCCATCGAGGCGACTACATTAGCCTCTAAATCCATGCCGCATCGAGCCGGTGGCCGAACCACTCTCATGATGACGTCTGGGTGGAACAGAACGCCGGAAGTGATTGTTGTATCATTCGTGTTGTTTATAGGGACATCGGCAGCCCACAATAGGTGCGATGTTATCGGAGAGTAATTCCTCTAGTACAATTTTACTTTGAGGTCTGTGGTCTTTCATATAACTTTCCTCCAAAAACGTAGCGTTAGTCGAGACTAGCACTTTGTTATCTTCCGGATCGTAAAATAGACCACCACGTGTACATTTTGGATAGCCTACAAATAGACATACTTTGTGCGTGATTGCGGCTTGGTAGTCTTGTCCATCGCCAGATGTGCAGGACAACCCCATATGCGGAAGTGACGCATGCTTTCGCGATGTCGCGACCACATTTCAATGGGTGTCTTTTCGACAGACTTGGACGGTACTGCATTCAAAATGTAGACCGCTGCTTCTAAAGCATAACCCCAAAAGGATATAGGTAGTGAGGCGTAGCTCATCATTGATCTTACCATGTTGATCAATGTCCTGCTTTCTCCTCTCAAAGAACTCCATTCTCTTTTTGAGGTGTCCTAGCGCCGAACGTTGGAAACAAATCCCATTTGCAGCCAAGTAGTCAATGAACTCAAGATCTAAATACTCACCTCCACGATCCGAGCGGAGGCATTTCAATGACTTGCCTAGTTGCCTTTCGCTTCGCTTGGAACTCCTTGAACTTTCCAAAAGCCTCGGATTTCTATGCGCAGATAAACATAACCGAATCTCGAGTAGTCATCAATGAAAGTCACGAAATACTCGTATCCGCCTCTCTAGCTTGTACGGTCATCGGACCACAAAGGTCTGAATGCACTAAGTCTAGAGTTCCTGTGGCCCTTTTACCCTTTGATGAGAAGGGACGCTTAGTCATTTTTCCCTCCAGGCAACACTCGCAGACAGGCAGTGTGTCAACAGATGACTCACCTAAGGCATGAGCCTTTTCTAGTCTTTGAGTCTTTCCAAGGAAATATGGCCGAGCCTTAGATGCCACAAGTATGTTTTATCTTCTTTTATTTGAGAAACTTTCTGCCTTTTAGCAGATCTTTGATGAGCGGTTTTAAACATTTCAGAATTAAGTAGGGGAGCTTTATGTGGTTTTACAAAATATAAACCATTTTCATTCGTAGTTGAACATAATTCAAAACCATTTTTTGAAATAACAAATTCACCATTCATAAATGAAACAGAAAATGATTGTTCAACCAAGGCAGAATAAGAAATCAAATTTCTCCTGAAATTGGGAATAAAATAAACATTGTCTAAATGTAAAATTCTATTATTGAAATGCAAATCCACAGCTCCCACTGCTTTAGCCGAAATGAGCGCCCCAGTGCCTACTCGCATCACTTGAGAACCCTCTTCCAGCTCCTCATAAGAACTAAGAATCTGCAATGAAGAACATACATGGTTAGTAGCTCCAGTATCAAGTATCCAATTGGACACATCTTTAGCTACATTAAAAGATTCCAAGAATAGTAATTCTAAATTACCTTTCTTATCTTTTCAAATGAAATTTTGACTTTGCCATCTTTCACATCACGAAGATATTCTGGACAATGGTGTCTCCAATGTCCTACCTCCTTACAGTAAAAGCATTTGCCCTTGGGCTTGGCCTCGTCAGTTTTCTTGGCTTTCTTCGTCTTTTTCTTCATTGGTTTGGGCACAGGTGCAACATTTCCCTTCTTCTTCGGTTTTGCCTTAGGCTTGTTTGAAGACTTAGCTTCGGCCATATTGGCTTCAGCTTTCTTATCCCCTACTTGGGCTTTATCTTTCGATAGTAGGCCCTCGTAGATTGTCAGCTCATTCAATATCTGTGTCATGGATAATTCATATTTGCCCATCAGATACTGAGTTTTGAACGGGATAAACTCAGGAGTCAACGATTCCAAAATCATTGATACTTGAGTTGCCTCATCAAACTTTGATCCATGAATACCGGCGTCGTTGAAGTAACTGATCATATTCAAAACATGACCATTCACCGCTTGACCCTTCTTCAGTTTCGTGTTAACAGCCAACCTGATGGCATCGTGTCTTGCTTGGTTGCTAGGTGATCCAAACATCGTAGTAAGTTTCGCATGATTTCTCTGCAGACTCAAACTCCTCAACTGGGTCCTAATGACCTCGACACTTCGCCGCTAGGATGAGCCCACGAGCCCGGTTGTCGGCTTCGATCCAGCCGATTACTGTTGTTCGATCTCGGCTACCAGGTTTTTGGATCGCCAGCGTAGGGCATTCCGAAGTGAGTACGTGTTGCACATTCTCATATGTGAGTACCACGTTTAAGTTACTCTTCCATTTCTTAAAGTTGTTTCCCGTTAATTTTTCAGACAGTAAAGCAGAAATTTGAGTAGACATTTTTGCTGAAAATAAAATGACATACATTAATTCAAGTTTAACACTACTATATAATTTTATTTTTAGGAATTGTAAACTAAAATTAAGTCTACTCTACCATTCCAAGGTTTTAACCCCGCATCTCAGTGCCGCCGTAGGGTAGGTCAAAGAGATGAGACGGTTAAATCAATGAATAACTTGTGAGAATCAGACATCCCACGAGAATCGAACATCCCTTTATTCATTGACTACCTTCCTTTTTTAGCCTCGGTATTACCAAAAATACCCTTGATGAGTGTGACCTACTATATCAGATCTCTTAGGTACGCCCCGAGTGTGCCGTCGTAGGATAGGTCAGTGACCCGACGAGTACCCAGAAATCCTATCCTTTCGGAGACCAAGCCATGAATGTTGATAGGGGTGAACACCATCCGTAGGGGACGAAATCAAAGCGCCGCGAGGCGCCACCCTTCTCTCACTTACTTGCATCTATAGTAGAGACCGTGGGGTTGGTTGTCGCGCTTCCCGCTCCCACTCAATATATTTTGGAAGTGGTGGTGGGTTAACTAACACGTCTTTTGATGTTAACATAAAAGTACATGAAATCAAGGATTCGAATGGTGTCGGTGACGAGGCAAGCCTACCCGCCCTATTCGTTGGAACATATGTGATGGTCGGACGAAATCGGGTCAAGAGAGCCGCGTTTGAGATGGGAAGGAATCACCCCTCCGTTCTCCGGTGTGGCTTAGTCTTGCCGGACCCCCGTGCATACATCACAATAGGAGGGTTAAGTCGGTCGAGCCAAGCTCAGTTGACCACCCAACCTATAGGCGAACCGTTTTTATCCAAGATTTATTGTTCTTTTACCATCACACAATCTCGTAGACACTACGAATCGAAAACGTGATCTCGTTGGAGCTTTAAGGCGGTTCACCGAGAACACACACCGAAAGGCTAACGATTTCATAACCCGTCCTCGGATCTTTTAATTAGTTACTAAATTAATTAATTACCACGTATTAATTAAATTTCAACTAATTACGCGAGTTTGTATACATGCCTATTTTAATTACCAAAATTAAAATTCTACATGTATGCATGGAGTGGATTTATGATATGAATGCATGTCATGGCAATTCCGATTTTATGTCTATTTTATGATCAAACACATAAAAAATAAATTGCGGAAAAAATTAAACACCGAGATGGATTGTTGGTACCCCCGTATCTAATCTATTCTAGGAAAAAATTAAATTACAATCTTCTTGTCTTCGAGTCTTGATCTTCAAATCTTGAACTCGAACCGTCGGAACACGAACCACGAACACCCGAGAGGAGAAAAGGTCTTTTTAATTAAATAAATCCAATTTATTTATAATTAATCATATATATATTATTATATGCGGCTGTTTATAGTTATTTTCCAAAAATAGCAATTTTTTTTTTTTTTTGTTAAGCGGCTATTTTCCAAAAAAAATTATTTTTTTCTCTGCCATAACGGCAGTAATAAAAAAAAAAGGGAAATTAGGTTTACCAAAAAAAATCATACAGCCGCATGCATTAAGAACCCTAGCCGCATGCATTTATCTTATAAACAGGACTTATAGCCACGCTTTTCAGCGTCGCAGAAAATCCTGTAGCAGATTTTTAATAAAATTCATCCGTTTCTCCTCGTTCATACCTTGGGTTTCGTCTTGATCTTCAATTTTTCAGCAAGATCTTCATCTTTTCCAGCCCGGATAATCAAAATTACAATAAAAGATGCTACTTTTTACATAAATTTCGAAAATTGACATAAATAAAATACAATTCCTATGCTCAATTGTTACTAAACAAAGGAGCTACAATAGATCTAACGAGTAAACAGTACCAACCCCAATCCATCTCTTCAACCAAGACATTCATAACATAAATAAAAAGAATAATCATGCATCGGCCCTATTTTTTAAAAAAAAATTGGGACAAAAAATCTACATGTTTTACCACTCCTAGATCTAATATTTTTATACGTATAAATATAGATCACCATGGGCTCCGATACCACTGTTAGGAAAATATCATCGCAACGGAAGCGATTTAAGGATCTAGATCTATGTGTATACGTAATAAAAACATCAAATCTACATCTACAAGTGAGTTTGTAAATCATACCTCTTGAATCTCTAAATTCAAGTTGAAGAACCGCAAAGGATGAATGTGAAGATGTGAAGAGCACCACGATCTTCCGATCGTGTGATCCAAGCAATTCCGGTGGAAGGAATTTCGACTCGAACCCTTCCGATATGCTACCGGAAAAATCTCCAAGATTTCCCTCCTCTACTTGGCGAAAATTCTTCTCTCTTTTCAAAGGAAGAAGTCGAAATTTTGTTATTGTGTTGAGGCTTGGGAGAACTATCTTTATATAGAAGAGTAAAACTTAGCCTCCAAGGATTTTATTATTCCAATAAATAAATCCATAAATAAAAGATAATCTCATAATATTTTAGAACAAATCTAAAAATAATATTTATCTTTATTTATTACCATAAATATTTATCCAATAAATATTTTATGCACATGTCTTTTTATACACAAGAAAACTAATTCCTTGTTAGAATACGACATGTGTGGCGCCACAAAATATATTGACCTAGTCAATATTAATTTTGCCATTACACAATAATTGGGCCAAGACTATGGAAAATGTCTTTTCCACATATTTAATTATTTAGCCCAACTAATTTAATAGTCCACTAAACAATTAATTCGCATATCGTTTTAATAAAATCCAACATGAACTAAATCAATATTATTAGGATTCGACGTCCGAGAATATACATGCTATATTAGGAGGCACGTCGGGGACCATGGACTAATAATCAGCGGCTCCGATAAATCAAATAAATAATTATATCGACGAACGTAATAATTATATATTCGATAAATCAATCACAGGAATATGCCACCATAATCCCGTGACTGCACTCCTCCGATTATAAGATTATATTTATCTCCTCACGAGAAAGTAATAAGCGTCCACCGATATAATCATTTCATATGGATTAATCCTCCATAGACTGTTCATTCTAAATCGGGAAGTTACCGTTAACCCTTTTCAGAACATCTTGTCCTTACTTACCGTTAACCCCCTAGTGATCAATAATTCAAATAGCTCACTGGTAGCTAATCAGTGTAATATGAATCCCATGGATCGATCAATGTCTAGGATTAACTCATAAAGGAAGCGTCTATCTACTTCCATAAATGGAAGGAATGGATTCCGTATCCGTGATAACACGGACTACTCACTCAATCCAAAGATACAATGCCAAGATGGGGTAATTCGGATCACAGACTCGGTGTAATCCTTAACCGTCAAGTCAAACCTCATGCGATTCAAGCAATGATTGTGATCACCTCGGGATTAAGATATATCCATAATATGATCATCTAATGATTCGATAAGACTTCTCAATTACGGAATTATATTGAGAACTCGGATCAAATCGGTCCAAATTTCTATATGATATATCTATCATATATAAATGCCCCATTAGGTTCCCCTTAACCGAAAGTCCGGATAAGACGATCACACCTATCGTGTTATGGGCGCATTAATAGTGCGTTAAAGGGAGACCCGATACTCTCGATTAACTTTACTACGGACTAATTGTATTTTAAGTACATCTTCACTAACTCAATCCTCCCGTGTATGTCTCATACACTGAGTTAAGTGATTACATAAACGATATACTCAGGGTTTTCTGTAGTGTAAATACTATTGTCATATCGGTGATTATGAGAATAATAAATATGAATAATAACATCATTTCATTTATTAAATAAAACAATTTACAAAAATTGTCTTTCGGGCATTACACCTAACAAATGGTACCTTTGGTAAAACCATTGTCCACCAAGAATTGAGATAATGTTTCATACCATGCTCTTGGTGCTTGTTTCAAAGCATAAAGTGCCTTGTTGAGTCTGTACACTTTATCTTCTTGATCTTTAACTTCAAAACCAGGAGGTTGCTGAACATAAACCTCTTCTTCCATAAAGCCATTCGAGAATGCACTTTTGACATCCATTTGATATACTTTGAAGTTTTTATACGCAGCATATGCCAAGAATAATCTTATAGCTTCCAATCTTGCAACTGAGGCATATGTCTCATGAAAATCTATTCCTTCTGCTTGAGAATAGCCTTTTCCCATGTCTCGGATTTTATCTAATGAAAAATAAACAAGTAATAAAAATAATCCGGTTTACCCCAAGTGCAGGGATCGTAGTATAGTAGTTACAACCGGAGTCGAATCACAGGGAATCGAGGTTGGTCTAGTTCTTAATTTCTCTAAAGTTGTCACGAAAAATAAAACAAAACAGAACCAAAAAAATGAAAACAATAAACTGGACAGAGGATCTAGAATCCAAAGCCAGGAAAGATAGTTAGGAGCCAAACTAATGAAAATAATTCTATTCTAAAAAGATAATAAAATTATTAAGATGATAACAAATAATTGTAAACGAACAAGCAATGATCCACCGATCTCACAACCCTCAACTTCCTCTCTAGATTGTTTAGTGAAGATTTAATGAAGATTGTGGTTCACCTATCAAAAGTATGAATTTCTAATCTCTTAGATAATTCACCTATCAATCTCTCATCTCTCGATCATAAAGATTAATGCTTTCATAACAAAGGTGTAAGATTTCTCAATCTAGCAACCTAGAAATTAACCTAACAACTCTCGTTATTTAGATTAAAGATCTATCTTTACTACGGTGATCAAAGTCTAACAGCGATTCTCATCAAACGTTAAACATCAAACATGCAACAATCCATCGATATAATTGCATAAAAACAAATTAAACATAATAAAGATACAAACTTTATTTAAAACTCACAAAACATCCAAAGATTGAAATCAAGTTGCTCGATTGGCTTCACAAGCTTGTTCAACCATGCTCTAGCCTTTATTCATCGTTGGTATGCAGAAAATAAAAAAGTAGATAAAACTATGTTTATGGTAGCAAGAGGAAACAACAAAGTCGCCCCCAAGGGGCCTGGGGCGGCCAGGGGTGTAATTGTATATGATTTAGGGTTCAGAAAACACGACTATTTATAGGATTCAATGTCGGTTGAGCTGAGGCGGCGGACCGGACGCCCGTTTAGAATGGTGAACGCCCGTCCAGGGTGTATAAAATCTTCGAGTCGGGCCGAGTCATATCAGACGTCCGTCCTATGCATTTATGAACGCTCGTCCATTGAAATCCATCAATACTCTGAATCAGGTGGCTCCTCTGGACGCTCGTCCATTCCCTCAGACGTCCGTCCAGATTGGACGGGGACAAACGCTCGTTCAGTTTGCATAAATCTCTTCATTCCATCTTCAACTCGCATCTTTCCCTTTCCATTTAATCTTCTGTTGGAAATCTTTTTAGCTTCCTCCATCACATGCAAGCGTACCTACAAGATGATAGAAATGTGCAAAATGTAATACCGTATAGATAACTAGAAAATCACTAATAAAACCACGTAATAAGCTCGAGTTTGCACTTAAATCATTTCTATACGCATTCTTCCAATATTTCACTTAAACACTTACTTTTCTATAAAAAGTAATAAAACACAAAGGAAATTGCTACGGAATAAAGTCTTATAAATCGTAAAAATCACCGTTAACAACTCCCCCACACTTATCTCTTGCTCGTCCCGAGCAAGACAAAACAAGAAAACATAGGCTTACTCATGCAATGAACCATATAAAGTCCCATATATCAAATCACAACCGGTCGACTAGCATCAAAAACATACATCCCATGTAATAAATGATTACTCGAATGTGTAGTGTGTGCAAAGCCTTCTTCAATTTCCACCGATTCCACACTTGAGTATTAAATCCAAGCTAACCAACAAACACCCATTTAAGACAGATAATGAATTACCGTGACTATACATACGCCCTACAAAACAACTCACGTCATGACTAGAGTAATACATGTGTTTTTGAAATCTTTTCAGTTGTACCCAGAGGATATTCCCTACAACATATACCTTGGCCTATACTAGGGATAAGGTAGGCGATAACTAAGTCTTTCACTTATTCATACCAAATTCCTTATGTAAGTTGATTTAATTATCCTTCACATATAAACGCACATCAGAATGAGCTCTTGCCCGTCATAGCAGAATAGGACATTCGGGATATACCCTACCTTACTCAAATCATAAGGCAGCTTCTTCTGACTGTCGTGAGCTTTTTGATCATCATAGTGGTATAGGACATTCGAGATACACCCTACCTCACTCCAATCATCGACCAGCTTCCGACACACCCAATTAATTCATCATTTTTTTTAATAAAAACAACTTTTCCAAAGCACAGTAGTTACGTTTCACTTATCACATTCAGGCTTCAGTATATTCACGATACTTCCTACTTCAATTCCAACTACGCACATATTACAATTTCCATGACATTAGCACTAAGCGAACGGTCTGATAACTAGAATCAAACATCATCGGTTTAAATGGGTATAGTTTCCTAAGTTCAGCTCGTCATCGAAGAGGCTTACGTGGAAAGAATACGAGTAAAGGCTTATTTATCAAAGGTCTATGCTAAAATACTAGTCAACTGAGCACAAGTATGGGAATATAACAAGTAAGTAAGCCAAAATAAACTCATGCTCGGGACGGATGTTTTTTTTTTTAAAATTTGAATTTTTTTTGAATTTTTGAAGAATGGTGGTAAGCATAATAAGCATAATAAATTAAGCACATTTTGTAGGTACAAACAACCAATCCCTTACTCCCCCACACTTAAATAACAACATGTCCTCATGTTGTGCAAAAGAAGAAAAACTTAGCTGATTGTAGTTCGAATTTGGCAATTCTAGAAGTGGTCGCGAGTCAGATCCAGAAACGCTTGAATAAATCAGTAGACTGTGGACCATCCACCGGAAAATTGACATCGTTTAAAAGCTCACAATTGCTATCGAAAATATCCTGCACACTTGAAAAACAAAACAAAACGTACCTCGGGGATAGGGGCACAAAAGATGATAGACAAGGAAATATCATGGAACAAAGCATAAGCAATGCAAAAAAAAATTTGATAATAACCGAATCTATGTGAAAAGTAGTGCACAAATGTAACATCGGCAGGAGGAAGGAAACACATTCATTTTTCAAATTACGAAAATGCAAGTTACCTAACCACAGAAACCGGCACCAAAACCCAAGACAAAACAAAACAAAACAAAACAAAACTACTACAACGAGAAGAAAACTATCTTTCGTTATTTATTCAACACAAACAAAACTATAATAAAATAATAATTGCAAAAACTTTTCTTAATATTGGGTTGCCTCCCAACAAGCGCCTCTCTTTAGTGTCTTTGGCTAGACACACTTAGCTCACTATCCATTATCAAACGGATACGTCCTTCTTGCATGGTTCTTCAACGAATATTCACCATACGAGCCATCCAACTCACCTTCATAGGAAATTAATGGAACCATGGCTCGAAGGACATTTATGAAGTATCTTCCCAATAAAAGAAGAACGGGATTAAGGGGTTCCACCTCCCAGTTCATGACATAGTGATCAAGTGGGAAGATCACTTCCTTTACGCTCACTCGCTCATCCACAATCACCTCAACACTTATTGGCCTCAACGGCTCCTCAAATACGACTTCCTCGGGGTGACTTATCTCTAATTTAGGCACATCGTCCTCTATGTTCTCCAACACCGGGTGTATTTCTTCACCTTCTTGGTGATTAACATCTTCAACCATCTCTGATGTCGGATCCATCATAGGACAACCGTCTTCATCATCACACCATGCAGGAGGGAAGGAAGTTTCTAACCTCTGTAACGTAAGCCGATCCATATCAGGCTCCAGCTCATCAATCGTCCCTTGTTGCCAATTGCTTCGCTCTTGACCCAACGGAGAACAAGGATAGTTACTACTCCCACCATTGTATGCTGGTGCATAGTTGGGGCTATACTGGACTTGATTCTCATAACTTGAACCATAATTGTAAGTATCTTCTCCATCATAGGGGAGTGCGGGAGTTAGGTCAATTCCTTGGTCTTGAGCCATTTGCCCGATCCGTCTCCCAATATCCGCAAGCCTACCAAAAAGGAGTTGGATAGTAATGTTTTGCTCCTCCAATTTAGCTTCAAGATTACTATAGTGAGAGGGGTCTTGAGAGTTATGAAAGTGGTGTGGAAAAGTTTGGCCAGACCAACTTTGATTTTGATTGGAAAAATTTGATATCTTGGTCCTGACTGAAGTTCGGGTTTTGATAGAAATTCCAAGTCTGATTGAAACCCACGATTACGAAAATTGTTGTGGCGGAGAGGCGATTGTTAAACCTCTCGATATTCTTTGGCCATCGAAAACACTCTGTCCATCCATAGGACAGAAACGAGAAGTATGTCCCACATTGTCACATAGTGGCGTATGGTGGATCTGTATCTTGTCCCTGATGCAGACGAGATTAACTTGATATGCAGGAGTGGGAAGAAGATGACACTGGCCAATCATATGGCCAGGTTGACAACAACTTCCACAGAACATAACTTGCGAGTTCTGAGGAAACGACGGGGTCTGATTCATAGGATTGCGCGACATTTGAAGGGCTGCCACCTGCTGTTGCAGCATGGCGATCTGATCTTGCACACTCCTAGTTGATGACATTTTTTTTTGAAAAGATAAAGAAACAGAAAATGCTACGGAAACAGAAAAAGAAAACTACCTACGAAAAGTTAGTAACAGAAAAACAGAAAAATTAATAAAACTAGACAACCGTACCGATTCCCCGGCAACGGCGCCAAAAACTTGTCTCGGATTTTATGTAATGAAAAATAAACAAGTAATAAAAATAATCCGGTTTACCCCAAGTGCAGGGATCGTAGTATAGTAGTTACAACCGGAGTCGAATCACAGGGAATCGAGGTTGGTCTAGTTCTTAATTTCTCTAAAGTTGTCACGAAAAATAAAACAAAACAGGACAAAAAAAACGAAAACAATAAATTGGACAGAGGATCTAGAATCCAAAGCCAGGAAAGATAGTTACGAGCCAAACTAATGAAAATAATTCTATTCTAAAAAGATAATAAAATTACTAAGATGATAACAAATAAATTGAAAACGAACAAGCAATGATCCACCGATCTCACAACCCTCAACTTCCTCTCTATATTTGTTAGTGAAGATTTAATGAAGATTGTGGTTCACCTATCAAAAGTATGAATTTCTAATCTCTTAGATAATTCGCCTATCAATCTCTCGTCTCTCGATCTTAAAGATTAATGCTTTCATAACAAAGGTGTAAGATTTCTCAATCTAGCAACCTAGAAATTAACCTAACAACTCTCGTTATTTAGATTAAAGATCTATCTTTACTACGGTAATCTAAGTCTAACAACGATTCTCATCAAACGTTAAACATCAAACATGAAACAATCCATCGATATAATTGCATAAAAACAAATTAAACATAATAAAGATACAAACTTTATTTAAAACTCACAAAACATCCAAAGATTCAAATCAAGTTGCTCGATCGGCTTCACAAGCTTGTTCAACCATGCTCTAGCCTTTATTCATCGTTGGTATGCAGAAAATAAAAAAGTAGATAAAACTATGTTTATGGTAGCAAGAGGAAACAGCAAAGTCGCCCCCAAGGGGCCTGGGGCGGCCAGGGGTGGAATTGTATATGATTTAGGGTTCAGAAAACGTGACTATTTATTGGATTCAATGTCGGTTTAGCTGATGCGGCAGACCGGACGCCTGTTTAGAATGGTGAACGCCCGTCCAGGGTGTATAAAATCTTCCAATCGGGCCGAGTCATATCAGACGTCCGTCCTATGCATTTCTGAACGCTCGTCCATTGAAATCCATCAATACTCTGAATCAGGTGGCTCCTCTGGACGCTCGTCCATTCCCTCAGACGTCCGTCCAGATTGGACGGGGACAAACGCTCATTCAGTTTGCATAAATCTCTTCATTCCATCTTCAACTCGCATCTTTCCCTTTCCATTTAATCTTCAGTTGGAAATCTTTTTAGCTTCCTCCATCACATGCAAGCGTACCTACAAGATGATAGAAATGTGCAAAATGTAATACCGTATAGATAACTAGAAAATCACTAATAAAACCACGTAATAAGCTCGAGTTTTCACTTAAATCATTTCTATACGCATTCTTCCAATATTTCACTTAAACACTTACTTTTCTATAAAAAGTAATAAAACACAAAGGAAATTGCTACGGAATAAAGTCATATAAATCGTAAAAATCACCGTTAACATGCCACTAGTCTTGCCTTGTTCCTTACAATGGTACCAGATTCATCCAATTTATTTCTGTATACCCATTTAATTCCAATTATATTTGTATGATTAGGCCTTTCCACTAGTGTCCAAACTTGGTTTCTTTCAAACTCATTCAATTCTTCTTGCATAGCAATTATCCAATCTGGATCAGATATTGCTTCTTCAACAACTTTGGGCTCCATTTGAGATAGAAAAAAAGTAAACGTTGCTTCCAATTATCTTCTAGTCCTTACACCTTGAAGTACGTTACCAATTACTTGTTCAGCAGGGTGGTCCTTAAACCATTGTAAATCTTGATTTGTTTGATTTACATGAGCTTCATCTTCAATAGGCTCTGTTGTTGCTTGATAGGGGTTCGTGAGATCCTTGTCTTTGCATCTATTGTTGCATCAAGAGTGCTACCTGGCGAGTTCTTGATATGGGCGAGTCGAAACTTTTAAGTCATTTATCTTTTCCAAGACATCAACAAATTATGGATCAGTTACTTGGAGATTTTTAGTAGGTTCTGAAACTTCATCTTCCATTCCAGTGAACTTTGGTTCATCAAATGCAACATGTACTGATTCTTCATGTTCCAATGTTCTTTTGTTCAATACCCTGAATGCCTTGCTGATTGAAGAATATCCCAAGAAAATTCCTTCATCTAATTTTTGTTGGAATTTCTTCAATTACTCCTTATGATTTAAAATAAAACACTTGATTCCAAATGGATGGAAATAAGATGTATTTGGTTTTCTTCCATTCCATATCTCATAAGGTTTCTTCAGCAGCTTCTTGTTAACTGAGGTTCTATTTTGTGTATAGCATGCTGTATTGATTGCTTCAGCCAATATCTTTCAGGTAGTAATGCTTCACAAATCATAGTTCTCCTTGCTTCTTTCAAAGTCCTGTTTCTTCTCTTAGCAACCCCATTTTGCTGAGGTGTACCAGCAGCTGCTAATTGATGTACCACACCATTTTGTTCACAATATTCCCTTATAACTTTATTGAGAAACTCAGTACCCTTGTCTGATATGATTTTCACAACTGTCAAACTTTTCTCATTTTGCAATATTTTCAAAAGTTCAGGCATCTTTTGAAGTGTTTCACTTTTCTTATTCATAAATACTACCCAAGTGTATCTTGAATAATCATCCACAACAACCAGAGTGTACTTCTTTCCTATTACGCTTTTTGGTGTTACTGGTCCAAACAAATCCATGTGCATCAGCTCCAAAACTCTTTTTGTTGATTGTTTAGTCATTGACTTGAAGCTTGACTTTGTTTGTTTACCTTGCTGACATGCATCACATATAGCATCCTTTTTGAATGTGATCTCAGGAAAACCAATCACCAACTTCGTTTTCACCAAACTTATTTATATGATCAAAGTTAAGATGATTCAACTTCTTATGCCACAACCATTTTAGTTTTGAATTGGTATGCACAATCAGGAATGTTTCTGGAACAGCAGTAGACCAATCCACAACATACACGTTTTGTTGTCTTCTTCCAGCCAACAAAAATTGTTCACCTCTTTCACTGATAACAATATAGTTGCCTTTGTCAAAAGTGACCTTGTAGACCATGTCACAAAATTGTCCAGTGCTCAGTAGGTTGTAGTCCACTCCTTCCACAAATGCAGCATTCTTGATAGTTAATCCATTCTTCACCAGTGTTCCATATCCTCTTGTGTATCATGGTGTGTTCTTGTTGCCAAAATTCACTCATGCACCATCCTTTGGCACATAATTTGACAAACAGTGCTTATTCTTTGTCATATGTCTGGAACATCCACTGTCAAAGCACCAGACACCCTACAATACAAAGTTAATGTGTTTTAGGTACCCAAACCTGTTTGGATCCATAGTGGTCAGTGGTAAGCATGACCCTTGGCAAATTTCCATAAGGTCTTCTTTGAAAAGCATTACAAATTTGTTCATATATGTATCCTACATTTCCATAAAATCTAATATTTGGTTGTGTAGGATTCACATATGCTTTCTGGCCTTTTGGTACATAATGCTATTTGAAGTGATTTTTATTGTTAGAAGCACTAGCATAACCATGAGTTTGCTGTCTGTTAGGAGCAGCCCTGTAATATGGAGTCTGTTGAGGTTTCTGCTGAGGTCTTGAATAAGTCCTCTGCTGATCCCATTGCTTAGGTTTTACCATAGCATTATGGTTATGACTATTTTTTCTAGCAGTAGGGGTTGGAATATTCCAATCATCATCAATAGGGAACAATCTACCTTTCCCCCTGAGATAAGTATCCCTAGAATGATTAACATTTTTAGGTTTAGGATTCTTATCCTTGGAATATTTCTAATTTTTGCCTTATTGTAGTCTAGCAGAAATGGAAGTAGGTCTGCTATCAGCAGGTCTAGAAGGTCCAGCAGTCCTACTCTTGGATTTACCCTTTTTGTTAGGTATTATTGACCTTTTAGTCTTCTGATTTTGCTTCTCTGAAGTCTTCTCAGTAGGCTTTACTGCCTCAGCAACCTTTTTAGGAGTTGGATCTAGTGCAGGCACAAACTTAGGACCAATTCTGGTACTAGGTTCAGTAACCATACTGGATCCACTCTTAGTACATTGTTGAGTTCCAAATCCAAGTCATGTTCTATCACCGTAAGGCTTTCCAGATTTGAATGCAGTGATGGAACTAGATTGTTCAGCAGATTCAGCAGCTACTGAATGTACAGCGGACTTATGTTGATTCGGTTCATAATCTATTTCCTTTCCTTTGAGAGTTCTCAATTCAGCTTTTAATCTTTCAATTTCTGCTTGAAGAGCTTCTTTTTCAGCCTTCACAATCTCATAACCAAATTATATTTTCCTCAGTTGATTAAGGAAAGCATCCAAAGTTTCTTCATTGTCAGAATTTTTAGGATTTGAACCACAAGTAGATTCACAATCACTTTCAGCAGGAGTATTTATAGATACAGAGTTGTATACCTCCTCAATCTCATCCATATTTTCCATCAATGCATGATAATCCATATTAGAATCAAGTGCAGTATCATCAGATTCATTTCACTTTTCTGATTCAACTTCATAGCCTAATTCATCATCAGCAACCATTGCTTTCTTGCCAGGTCTTCTTTGATGATTCTTGTTCTTCAGTAGGTCTAGACAATCAGGTCTGAAATGTCTAGGTATCTTGCAGTTGAAGCACAGATGATCAGGTTCCTTTTTCTGTTTCAAATCAGGACAGTCAGGTTTGAAATGTCATGGTTTCTTGAAATGAAAAGACAAATAATCATTATCTTTCTTGGATTCTTCCTTCTTCTTTTCACTTGATTTCTTTGTGAAATTTCTTAGAGTACACCTTCCTGTTTTCATCATTCTGATCTTCTTGCTCAGTAAGGCAATTTGCTATTTCATCTCATCCAGCATATCATCTTGACCACATGATGATTCTTCTTTATGTGCAGCAGCCAATGCAGTAGTCTTTGGTTCTTCCTTTTCAGTTTCAGGAAAAAGTTTCTTACTGAATTCATATACACTTTGAAGGTGTCTTCTTCATGTAGACTCCTGGATTCTTCTATGGATGTAACTTTCATCTCCCAAACCTCCTTTGCAAGTAGGGCTTGAAGATTCTTGTATTGATCTTTTCTTTTGTATAGATTACATTCAGTTGGGTGAGTTCATCCATGATAGCATTGAATCTTGACTCCATTTGCTCAATGGTTTCATTTGATTTCATCTTGAAATCTTAGAACTATCTTTTGGCTACACTGACTTTGTTTTTCTTTATAGCATCAGTGCCTTCACAGATAAGTTGTAATTTTTCCCAAAGTTCCTTTGCAATTTCCTTTTGGATTTGGAACATACTGAGTTTCACTGCCTACAGTTATGGCCTTAGTGATTTCCAGTGGTCCATCAGTCAGCACATCCTTCTCTCATCATGTGTTGCAGCTAGATAAGCCTGCATACGATGTTTATACTCATCAAAACGATCTAAGGAACACACCAACATGGTCCTAGCATACTGGTTGTTGTCCATGATGCAAAGCTTTGAAAATCAGAAACTTGAAAAAGTTTTCAAAACATTTTCACAAGCACAACAAGTAGGATTATTTCAGAACAGAAGCACTGCTCCGACACCAATTGTTGGTCCCTTGAAAAGGCTTTGGTTAAGTTTAGAGGGGGGGTGAATAAACTTAACACTTAAAACTTTTGGAGTTAACAAACACAGCAATGTCGATAGCTTCTTTTTCGCTCGATAGTCTCTTGACACCCAGATGAGTCTCTGCGACCACTCGATAGTCTGGCATTTGTTGATATAACTAAATTTTTTGCAGCGGAATATATTTAGTTTAAGCCTTATTACTTGTTATTAAAAGAATGATATTAAGTATTGGATACTCAGTACTATAAGTGTGTGATTCAGTTGCTATGTTCAGTAGGTTGATGTGATCAGTATACTAAATGCAGAAAGTAAGTAGGCAAATTTTATAGTGGTTCCAGGTGGTGTAATCCTGTCAGTCCACTCTTCTCCTGTGATGTTGGAGGAAATTCACTAAAGATCTTTGAGGTTGCAGTTACAAAAATCCATAAGTTGTCTGTCCTTCACCAATAACTATGGCTTCACAAATTGAACACTTGCAACAGGTAGGATTGCTGCTCCAAAGTATTCCACCGGTCCTAGAAGGGTAGGATTGCCTCTTCACCAGCTCCACCACACAAACAACAGTTCTTGCCACCTAAGTGCTTCTCTGTCTTCAGCAGATTTCTTGTAAAAGAAAGTTTGAATCAAGTAAATGATTCAGTAGTCAGCAGCTTGATGTCTCCAAGTGTGTATACTTGATGTAACTTGATAGCAGGTTACACTTGAAGATATTTCTTGATCAATCAGTTAAATCTCTGTGTATGTCAGCAGGGTGACTTTTTTGATCAAAAACCTGGTAGCTTCGAGTAGATTATTTGTTTTTCATCTTAATTTTCATCACTTGTATCAGAATCAGGAGTCCTCTATTTATATGTGAGAATCCCGTGACTTATGTTTGAATTTCAAACATAGCCGTTTCAGATTTGTCTCCATATTGACTTGCTTTATGTCACTGCTCATAGTACTGACACTGTCATTTTACTTTTTGTCAGTTTTCAGTCAGTCCACCCTTTGACTTGTGTCCATTGGTTAATACTATGAATCTTTCCAACGTTCTTTTTATCTTGGCCATTGATTTGTTGACAATATCAAGGCTTGTAATCCATCATTATCCTTTTAATCTTCCAATGTAACCCTTGATTAAATCGAGAAATATACTCAGCAAATATCTGAAATATAACAGCCAGCCGATGTACACATCTTTCAACTGGTTTAAGTCTGATGTGTCTTAAAAACACATCAGCTGACTTCTTCTCATCTAACTTTTTATTGCGAAGTTAGAGTACACCATTTTGAACATAACTAAGTTACAATCACCACTTGACATATGGAACTTAGACCTTGTACACAAGGTATATGTAATCAGTTTAGGTCATCACAGACTTCCCAAAATCCTGATTCCATATCCTTGACTTTAAATACTAAGTTTGATCCCTTAGCCTTCAATAACTGAGTTTGTACCCATAGCCTTCAGTCTTCAGAAGGTTCCTAGACACTCTACTGACCCAGTTACCCTACTGATCTACACAGGTCTGCTAATACAATTAGCTGACCTGATTACAATTCTAATTTGATCAAACATATACAAAGATCAAACTCTAATAATCCTATCATTTGATCTAGACATCTTTTTGCTTTTGCTCTATAACTACTAGTCTGACACTCATCATCAAAACTTAAAATATGTCCAACAAGTATGAATGCTCAGTTTAGTAGTGTGTAATGCTCTTGATTGTTAGTAATTTCGGTGTTTAATTTGATTTCACAGGTCCTCTATTTATAGGTGAAAATCCTATGCTTGAATTTTAATTTCAAATCTGACCGTTATAGGATATTCTGATTATTCTTTGAAATTCCCTCTGTTGTATTTCTCTATCTATGTCAGTGTGCTTCTGACAGACAGACAGTCAACCAATGGTTTATTTCCATCTTGATTTGGCTCTGAAATCCTTACAACGTTCCATCAATCTTCACCATTTATTAACTAACTAATCCAGTTCTTGATATTCATCCTTATCCACTCATTCTTCAAAAAACAATTCTTGAAATGGATTAATCTGATATGTATATACTCAGCAGATGTCTGGTTCATGAGTCTGCTGATGTATATATTTAGTCAGCTGACTTTTAGTCTGCTTTGTTCTTGATGAACACTCAGCTGACTGCTTCTCATCCAACTTTTAATAAATAAGTTAGAGTACACCGTTTTAAGTATAACTGAGTCTCAATCATTACATTTCCTTATATGGAACTAAGACCTTCTATGCAAGGTATATGTGATCAGTTTAGGTCATTGCAGACTTACCTAAATTCTGATCACATATCCTAGGCTTTCAAATCTTCATTACTAAGTTTGATCCCATAGCCTTCATTACTGAGTTTGTGTTAGGTGTAGTGCCCGAAAGACAATTTGTGTAATTGTTTTTGATATTGGATGACAGAATTTATCTCACCTTAGTTACTTGCTTTGTGCTTGTAAAGTAATACACTGCTGCAAACCCTAAGTATATCTGTATGTAACCACTTAACTCAGTGTATGGATTACATGTGATGATTGAGTTAGTGGAGATATGCTTAAACTATTAGTCCGTGGTGAACTTAATCAGAGTTTAGGGTCTCTTGATTAAAACACCAATAATACGCCCAGAACACCTTAGGGTGTGATAGTCTTATCCGGACAGTCGGTAGAGGGTACCTACGTGGGGCATTTATATATGATGGCATTCATATAGGACTGGACCGATTTAATCTGAATTTCTCGGTATAATTCCGTAATCGAGGAATCTTATTAAATCATTAGATGATCATATATGGATCAACCTTAATCCTGAGGTGATCACAGGGTGGTGCTTGTCTTGGGGTAGTGTTTGATGTGTTAGTTACGGTTCACTTGAATATGTGTTCCAAGCCACTTCTCATTGGCACTATCTCCTGATGAGTGAGTAGTTCTGGTTTTCACAGACATGGAATCCATTCCTTCCTGTGGGAAGTAAAGACAAAGAGACTACATATTTGATGGAGTGCTCTAAAACTTTAATTACAAGTCAGTTCAGTTCGGTTCAGTTCAGTTTACCCAATTGCACAATTTCTTGTAATATTGTTGATGGTTGTGTTGATTCAGAGTTCAGACAGATGAAAGGAAAATATGTCATCTAAGATATCTATTATAAGTGTGCAATTGGAGAACTTAAATGTGAGCCAATTATATGATTTATCACATATAGGCATTTGTTTGGTAGTAAAATATATTTCGTATGGCACATAGTTCAAACGCTAATTAAACCGTACATAATAAACTGCAACAAATAGAATAACTATCTTCCCCATGCTATTTTCAACTCCCTGGCCCTGGTCGCACCAAATTGGAACAAACCTTTTGAGGCTGGTGCTTCTAAAAATAGAAATCACTTCAAACAACACTTGTACCAAATAAAATTATCCGAAATTAGGAAGATTTTTCAGGGCAAATCGAGCTTATGAGCCATGTTGAGCTATATTGAGTACTCAAATATTGGATGTGGTGCAATTTTTAAGTGTGTATTATGCTAGGAGGAACTCTCTTTATGTTAAGGGATTGAATAATTATGGGCGACTATGGTTCGAAACTGGTCAAACCATGGATAGGTGGTCAACTGAGCCACGGCTCTATCGACTTAACCCTCCACGTGTGGCGTTTGCACGGGGGTCCCGATATTTGGGAGGATAGCAGGATGAGCAATTATTATTTGGGCGTGTAAAAGTTCAAGTGTTATCAATCAATACATAAAATTTTAGAGTGATTCAAATGTCTTCAATTTGTGTGTCTAATTTCGGTGTCTAAGTAAAAACGACGTTGTTTCATGTGTGCTTTATTTCTTGAAGAAAATAAAATAAAAATAAAATATAAAAACCTTAGAACCTTTATGTATTGATTGCCTCGAAATAGTACTACCGAAAAAAGTTGATTGTTAAGTCACCTTTTCTGCCTCCCATAAAAACTCTCTCTCAAGAACCTCTCTTTCTTTCACTAGAATATTGCAAGAATATTGTGATACAAAAGAGATTGACATCCCCTCCCAGACTAATCTGATAGAGACCATCCTGAAGTGTATTTTTGTTTGAGACTCAGCAGCCTGTACCTCCTGTTCCAACCTTTGTGCAGGATAATTGTAGTGCGGATTCATTGAAACCTTGCTTGCATTTTATCGTAAACAATAAAGTTGACTCTCATCAACTACCCCCCACCAGAGTCTCTGCTTTTACCATTTGGGATTGGCCGTGAGAAAAACATTCCTTTTTGGTAGTAATAATATGTTTGGAGTGGTCTTTGGGTGCAAGAGGGGAGAGTTTTGATATTTTTTCAGTGTGCAACCATTAATAGACTTAAAAACCATCACATCATATAAATCTATTGAACCTAAGCTATAATAAGGAGATGTTGCTCTTTCTTCTTATAACAGAACTTGATTAGAACTTAAATAATGAACCAAGTGCCTTATTCTTCTTCATCAACATATTCCTTGGCAGGAACTTTGTTAATTGTGATGGTTCCTCTTATTTGTTAGCCCTAAGAAAGTGATCGATCCCGGGAGTTTCGCATTTGACTAATTAGCTACTAGTCAGATATGCATACTAATTGATCATCAGGGGGTTAATGGTAAATAAGGATAAGATATTACGAGTCGGGTTCACGGAGACTTCCCACTCGAGAATGGGCGATCTATGGAGGGTTAATCCGTATGTAGTGATTATATCAATGGACGCTTATTCACTCTATGGGTTGAGTATAAGTATACATCTATAATTGGTAGAGTTCAGTTTCGGGTTTATGGTGGCGTAATCCCGGAATTAATAATTATATTCTGTTTGATGAATAATTAATTATTGGAGCTACTGGTTATAGGTCCATGGTCCCCGATGTGGCTTCTGTAATTCGGACTAATAATCTTGTTATTTGGGCCTCAGTGATAATTAATTGGCTGGGCTAATTAATTGATATGCATAGATATTATTTAGTTGATCTAAATAATATAATACACATAAAAGACATTTTATGTGGGCTTAATAACCCTATAAGTGGCGCCAATTGCAATGTTATTTAATTAGAGAGAAATTACTTTTCTTGGATAATTATTTAACATATGATTTATCTTTTATTTGTTAAAAGATAATTCATGGAATATTAGATAATAATTTGATTTATCCTAATTTGTTTGGAATAATCATTTTATTTATCTTTTATTTGGAATAAAGGATTTATAGAATAATTATCTCTTAATTATTAAATCCTTGGAAGACAAGGATTACTCTCCTATATAAGGAGAGTTCTCCCAAGCATTATTTTTTGGTGAAAATTTCGACCACTACAGTAAAAAGGAGAGAAAAATTAGTTTTTTTTTTCTTGTCTAGGGTTTTAGAGGAAGAAAAACTCTAACTTTTTCTTGGTGTTGCATATCAAGAAGGTTCGTGTATCAAGAAGGGTGTACACCAACCGCCGTTTGGAGAACACATCGGAAGATCAAGGCTTCTCTTCCCGATATTGGTAACATGATCTTAACCCCCTTGTAGTAGTTTAAGTCCTTTAATTATGTATTGTGATGTATAAGTCATGATCCATCCGCAACGCATAGATCTAACTCGTTTAGATCTAAGATCCTACATCCTTCATTGGTAGCAGAGCCAGGTTCCACGATTTATATAGTCATAATCATAATTAAACGATTTAAAGGTGTGGAATTGCATGTAGGTAAATTTTATTTATTGTTTTATGCATTGATAATGATTAATTGCAATGGTTGAAGAGATGGATTGGGGGTTGGCACTGTTTGCCCATTAGATCTATTGTAAACTCATATAAACGATGAAAATTCGTTCATATGAGTATAGGAAATTATGTAATTTATGTTTATTGCAATTTTAATTTCCAAAAATTAGATTTGTTTAGTAGCTGTTTAGTTATTTCAATTTTCCCGTTGATCGAGCCGTTGAAACAACGATCCCTCCGGTCAGAATCAAGATTGGAAGACGATGAACAATTCCACAAAATTCGGCGTCGATCGGAGAACGTTTTGATATCCGTTCGTTGCTGCAAAGAAGCTGCTGTAACCGAAAAACGCAGGATTCACAGAAACCCTATCTGTGACTTCCTCGAATTTGTGGGAGTGTTTAGACCGTTTAAATGCAAATCCAACAGGTCAAATCGATAAATACGGAGTTTTTGACGTGGCATAAAAATTTCAGGTCGATCGGGATTCATCTCGATTCCTGATCGGCCTCGGAAGTCTTTGAGACGCTACTGTAAAAGTCAGATCCAGCAGCAAGTTGGGCGGCTGACTGGAGAAAATTGACAACTCAAAACTCTGATCCAACCGTCCATATTAAAGCCCAAGGAGTGAGGAACAGATCTGGAAAGTTTCGTCCCAATCCGAGTTTTTTTGTTTTTCCGATCGTCGAAGATTTTGAACAGCTGCAGATTATGTTAGAAAGAAGTAAACCCTAGTTAGGGTTTTGGTTATTTATTTTCTAATAGATTAGATACGGGGGTGCCAACGATCCATCTCGGTGTTTATTTTCTGCACTAGTATATATGTTTAGATTGTATGTGTAGAACCGGAAAATTGCCATGACATGCATCATATCATGAATTCCACTCCATATGCATACATGTAGAAATTAATTCGAGGAATTAGTTGGGCATGTATAAAACACGCAATTAGTTTTAAATAATTGTTTTATATTAATTAGAAACTAATTAGGGTAAAAACCGAGGAACACGGGTTTTTTCAATCGTCGAGGTTGGGTGATGGATTCTCGGTGAATCCCACTCTGCGAAAGCATAAGGAGTAAAATCCCGAAACCTCGTGGTTAAGGTGTTGGATTCTCGGTGAATTCCACCTTACCTAGACGAGATTACGTTTGTGTTCCGTAGTGTCTACGTGAAAGTTTGATGTTTAAGGATTGGATAATCACGGGCAAACATGGTTCGAAAGTGGTTTAACCACGGTTGGGTGGTCAACAGTAGCTACGGATCGATCGACTTCTCCCTCCACGTGTGGCGTTTGCACGGGGGTCCGGCAAGGCTGAGCCATCCAAAGAGCCACTACGGCTCAACGGAGCTCCCCTGGTCTTGACCCGTCCGACGATCACATATGTTCCAACGAATAGGTCGGGTGGGCTAGCCCACATAACCGACAACATTTGGGCCTATGATTTATTGTTCCTTAATGTAACATCAAGTCCAAAAACATGATCAGTAAACCCACCACTTTTTCAAAATATTGAGTGGGAGCGGGAGAGGCGACAGCCGACCCCACGGCCTCTATTGTTGACACAAGCAATGTGAGAGAATGGTGACGCCTCGTGCCGGCCTGGGCCGGCCTCCCTAAGGAAGGCCTTCACCGCTATCAAAATTCAAGGCTTCGTCTCCGAAAGGATAGGATTTTGGGTACTCGTTGGGTCACTGACCGACCCTAAGGCGGCACACTCAGGGTCTACCTAAAAATCTGAGACAATGAGTCACACTCATAAAAAGGTATTTTTATAGTACCTTGGCTGAAAAAAGGAAAGGTGATTGACTATCACAAATGAGATGTTTGATTCTCAATTTGATCTTCAATATTAATTGAAACCTCTTTGACCTACCCTAAGGCGGCACTGAGGGATTAGATTAAATCCTTGGAACGGTAGGATAGACTATATGTACTTAGTTTATAGTTCCTAAAAATTAGTAGTGTATGATTTGGATTTATTTTCTGTCAATTTTATTTACAACTATTTATATATCTCTCTAGGGTACTAGACTGCTAGTGTAAAATTGACTAGTAATGACTTCGTTGAAAAGTGGTAAATAACTAGAACATTGTATTTATTGATCTTACATGCGATTAATTTTTCGGAAGAGATATTTCTCTTGAGCCTTCAAGACTTAAGTGACGTAAATAAGTATGTCACTGCTGTCACTCGTGTTGAACGAGAGACAACCATAGTTAGTTTGAAAGATGATTGGGATGATAAAATTCTTCTAGTGAATTTTAATTGTGTAGTGTCTACACGAGAAATTTTCTAATAGAAAAATTGGAGAATCATCAATTAAAGTATCGCTAGTTAGACGGTATTTGGAACCGATAAACTAGTAGGAGCTTTTATCTTATGTTTTTCTAATTTATTAGAAAATTAGTCCCACTGGGTAACGCTTTCATTAGACATCCCACAGTTCACGAGTAGTGTCTACTCAAACGAACTGCTAGTTCAAGACTATTTCCTTTTAAGGAATGTTAAGAATGGGAAAGAATGTCTATAAAAGATAATCATCTTAACTGAAGTTTTGAGGCTAAACCGAAACATTAAATAAAGAAAGTATAGGATAACGAAAGTGATTTTAGATCACTAACCAATGAATCCTTAGCGATTTTCTTAACCGAGTAACTTGACTCGGTAGCTTACTTCTTTGGAAGAACAAGGAAGCTGTGCATTAACGATTAATAGAGTAACAACGGGCAGTAACTTCAGCTACAATAGTGGGAGTGATATAAGGAAATGAATTTCGGATACTATCCTTGAATATCACAGAAAAAATTTATTTTTCTGTTTACAGATTCGTTGAAACAAATGGATTGACTTTCAACTCGATATATTGTTGCTCATAGAAAGTGAAGATGACATTTGTAGTACGAATCCGAGACTCGGACTTTTGTTTGATAAAGTCAGAACCACTAAGAAATGCTGAAAAGGTATATGTAACACGTCTTAAACTATTATAGGCGAATGGTTTCCGTATTAAGATAAACGATTCTTAAAAATCTATTAATTAGTGCATATATCCTAGAGATTAGACCTAATGACAGGCTAAGGGTGATTCCTATCTCCCAGTCTCGGAACACTGTCTTAAAGGAACAATGACTAAGCTTCCTTTCAATTGGGAAAGGTTAATAGATTTGAAGGGGTAACATAGCTTGTTCATCACAACCTTCGGGGTCTAGTGAGAGATACAAGCTAGTGGGAGATTTTGAGTTGTGACATTTTGTCTGATAACTACTCGAAACACGGTTTAGTTTATCGTAAGAATACGAGGAGGAGTCTCTGATTTTAGCAGAGAATAGAGTATTCCATTCTCAGAAATAGGCTATCGCATAGTCTTGGGATGATGCTCGGCCCGCCTCTAGTGGAATGATTCTCTTTGAGGAAGAAACCATAGACTTGCCCTATATAGTTATTGATGTGCTACAATACACTGCTAAACTCGATTAAGATAATTGGTTGCAAAATAACGGTTAACATTATTATGTAAACCGAGAAGTCTACCTAGAAAATGCTAGTGAATTTATGGATAAGGAGTGAATTTGGTTCACACCACTTCCGTAAATGTAGGCATTTAGCACTTAATGCTTGAAGGTAGGACTGGAGATTTTGCGCATACGTTCAGATTGTGAATGTTTCTAAAATGTCTTAATGTGACGAGTGAAGGTTGGTTATAAGATTCTTGAAATCAGAAAGTGATGGTTGAAATGTCACAAGGCTTCTGATAGAATCTATAAGTAGCAGCCTTAAACCTTGGATTACGGTTACCAAAGGTAGTTACTATCTGATTTAATCAGACCACGTCCAACATCGGTTGTTGGTGATTGTAGTGATAAATACTACTAGATCAGAATGTCAATCCACCCAAGACGCAGTGGGAGTATGGTTTAACCGTTGACCCATTGTGGTTTTGTGGACTTTATAGTCTGCTGGGGTGATTGATAACCTATGGCTCTTGGTGGACTGTATAGGATTCTGATCGTAGAAGTTCGTTTGAAAGCCTTAACCCTGTAAATGGAGTTTTGATACTCCAGTTCTGCTCAGCCTTTTGTAGAACCACGTGACTGTCTCAGGCCCAGTGGGAGCAATTGGATCTACACAGAAAAGAGTCGAATGAATAGGAAAGTTTAAACTTTCAGCGCAAAGCTGAGTGGTATAGGGGTGATTCCCTGACAAGTAGAGAGTTAACCAAACCTTGAACTCTCTCACCACTCAGTCTTGCAAGATTTTGTTAGAAAGCGGAAAATATGGGTGATACCCTGAGACTTTCTTGCAAAAAAAACGGATTCTGAATTCATTCGGAACAGAAGGGTCTTGGTTAGAACGAACGGCAAGATGACTGCCGGGGCTTATATCCTTTGTGGATTTAACAGAACCTCTCGGTCATTTAAAGTCACATGTTTTAAAATATGTGGACTTGACCAGAATATTGATAAGTCTTTAGTAGACTGGATATCAATATTGGTAAAGTAGTAGTATTAGTGTTCATGAATGATAAACACTGAAACGGTTGGAAACAACAAGTGTGTGCTATCTGATGTCGGAAACTGACAGGCCAAGATTCTCTGGATGAGAGAATTGGACTATATTCTAAGAATTTAATTCGGTCAAATTCACATGAATGAGTCATTGGCTATCCCATCCATCTTATTGAATAAGATGATCATGCATAAACGTATGCAACATTCATCGAGAGTAGTCCTACCCTACCTCTCAGGAATGATTCTCCAATCTTCGGATAAAGAGAAAATAGGATAGAGTCTCTCTGGGATAAGGGCAAGTCAGCTTAACACGAGTCAATTGCAATCGAATCTTGGATTCGAGCAATAAGTAGCGGTTTAGTACGTCCTCAAGTATCTTTAGAGAACGAGGAATCATATACTTGTATATTCAGGTGCAAACTTGAATATGGTTGACTACACTGATTCTGACTTGTAGTCAGATTAAGGATGATCATTAAGTTCATCTCGGGCTTAGTGTTTACTCATAGTTCTTAGAATTTCCTTTTTGGTCTGGGAGTAATTCCAGGTCTGATAAGCCGATATCACTTCATTGTGAAAACAGTGAAGAGATAGCTTAGAAGGATCTTCTCAGTCACAAGAAGTCAAAAGCATATTGAGAGAGAGTACCGCCTGATTGTAAGGACCGACAACGTTTCAATCCTAAAGATCATCTCGAGTCGTCAACCTAACTAATCAGTGTACCAAGTCGAGTGCTTGGAGGGTACGGCATTGATGGACATGTCTCATCTACTTTTAGAGCAAGTGGGAGAGTGTTGTGAATAAGATGAGAAAGGGTGTGCTCTAAAAACAATCGTTGCTTGTCATTTTGTGCAAGTGGGAGATTGTTAGGTGTAGTGCCCGAAAGACAATTTGTGTAATTGTTTTTGATATTGGATGACAGAATTTATCTCACCTCAGTTACTTGCTTTGTGCTTGTAAAGTAATACAATGCTGCAAACCCTAAGTATATCTGTATGTAACCACTCAACTCAGTGTATGGATTACACGTGAGGATTGAGTTAGTGGAGATATGCTTAAATTGTTAGTCTGTGGTGAAATTAATTAGAGTTTAGGGTCTCTTGATTAAAACACCAATAATGCGCCCAGAACACCTTAGGGTGTGATAGTCTTATCCGGACTGTCGGTAGAGGGTACCTCATGGGGCATTTATATATGATGGCATTCATATAGGACTGGACCGATTTAATCTGAATTTCTCGGTATAATTCCGTAATCGAGGAATCTTATTAAATCATTAGATGATCATATATGTATCAACCTTAATCCTGAGGTGATCACAGGGTGCTGCTTGTCTCGGGGTAGTGTTTGATGTGTTAGTTACGGTTCACTTGAATATGTGTTCCAAGCCACTTCTCATTGGCACTATCTCCTGATGAGTGAGTAGTTACGATTTTCACAGACATGGAATCCATTCCTTCTGCGGGAAGTAGAGATGATCCCCTTATTTGTTAGCCTTAAGAAAGTGATCGATCCCGGGAGTTTCGCATTTGACTAATTAGCTACTAGTCAGATATGCATACTAATTGATCATCAGGGGGTTAATGGTAAATAAGGATAAGATATTCTGAGTAGGGATCACGGAGACTTCCCACTCATAATGGACAGTGTATGGAGGGTTAATCCATATGTAGTGATTATATCAATGGACGCTTATTCACACTATGGGTTGAGTATAAGTATACATCTATAATTGGTAGAGTTTAGTTTCAGGTTTATGGTGGCGCAATCCCGGAATTAATAATTATATTCTGTTTGATGAATAATTAATTATTGGAGCTACCGGTTATAGGTCCATGGTCCCCGATGTGGCTTCTGTAATTCGGACTAATAATCTTGTTATTTGGGCCTCAGTGATAATTAATTGGCTGGGCTAATTAATTGATATGCATAGATATTATTTAGTTGGGCTAAATAATATAATACACATAAAAGACATTTTATGAGGGCTTAATAACCCTATAAGTGGCGCCAATTGCAATGTTATTTAATTAGAGAGAAATTAGTTTTCTTGGATAATTATTTAACATATGATTTATCTTTTATTTGTTAAAAGATAATTCATGGAATATTAGATAATAATATGATTTATCCTAATTTGTTTGGGATAATCATTTTATTTAACTTTTATTTGGAATAAAGGATTTATGTAATAATTATCTCTTAATTATTAAATCCTTGGAGGACAAGGATTACTCTCCTATATAAGGAGAGTTCTCCCAAGCCTTATTTTTTGGTGAAAATTTCGACCACTATAGTAAAAGGGAGAGAAAAATTAGTTTTTTTTCTTGTCTAGGGTTTTAGAGGAAGAAAAATGTCTCGGATTTTATCTAAGCAAAATAAACAAGTAATAAATTTATAAATCCGGTATACCCCAAGTGTAGGGATCGTAGTATAGAGGTTGATACCAGGTCGATCTCACAGGGAATCGAGGTTGTTTATCTAGTTTATTAATCTTTCTAAAGATTTGTCACGAAAAACACAAAACAAAACTAAAACGAATACAATAAACTGGACAGAGGGTTGTCAATCCAAAGCCAGGAAATATGATTACGAACCTAAAATAACTAATTCTATTCTATGAACTAAAACGAAAATAAAATTCTAAGCTAGCAACGAAGAACAAGGCACAATGATTCTTTCAACTAAGTTAACGAGGAACAAGCAATGATCCACCTATCTCGCAACTCTCAATTTCTACCCTAGATCGTTTAGTGAAGATTTAATAAAGATGTGGTTCACCTATCAAAGGTATAAATTCCTACTCTCGTGATAATTCGCCTATTAATCTTTCATCTCTCGATCTTAAAGATTAACGCTTCCATAACAAGGTGTAAGATTTATCAATCTAGCAACCTAGAAGTTTAACCTAGCAACTCTCGTTATTTTTAGGTTAAAAGTCCAATCTTTAATATGGTGATCTAGAGTTTTAACAACGATTCTCATCAACCGTTAAACATCAAATAGCAACCATCTCTCGATTTAAATTGCATAATCAATAAAGCACACAATAAAGATACAAACTTTAAATAAAAACTCACAAAAAAATCCAAGATTCGAAATCAAAACGCTGCTGAGAATTGGCTTCACAAAGCTCGTTCTAGGCTTAGCCTTAGCTCATCGTTGGAATACAAATCATATAAATAAAAAGAAGATAAAAAGATGTTTATGATGGTGGGAAAACGCAGCTAAGGCGCCCCCAAGGGGCCTGGGGCGGCCAGGGATCGAATTGTGGTGGTTCTAGGGTTGAAAAACGTGACTATAAATAGGTTTTTAAGTCAGCTACGCTGAAGTCGACGGACTGGACGCCCGTTTAAAGGGGTGAACGCCCGTCTGGATTGCTGGATTTCTTCGAGTCGGGCCGAGCTGGATTATACGCCCATCCTATTACTTTTTGGACGCTCGTTCACCAAATATCTGTCAATCCTGAATCCATTGGCTCTTCCTGGACGCCAGTCCATGTAGTTGGACGCCAGTCCAAGCTGAACGGAGATAAATGCGCGTTTAGTTATTCAAAGCTTCCTTATCTTCACTCCAAGTTCAATATGCATCTTTCTCTCCACTTAATCTTCAGTTGGACATCCTTTACGATCATTCATTGCCATGCAAATGCACCTACAAGTTGATAGAAAAGTGCAAAGTGTAAAACCATACAAAAATCACCAATAAAACCACGTAATTAGCTCGAATTCGCACTTAAATACTTTTAAAACTCATTTGCTCAATAAATCCTTTAAACACTTACTTTTCTATAAAAAGTAATAAAACACGAAGGAAATTGCAACGAAATAATATCATATATATCGTAAAAATCACCGTTAACAAAAAACTAAGTTTTTCTTGGTGTTGCATATCAAGGAGGTTCGTGTATCAAGAAGGGTGTCCACCAACCGCCGTTTGGAGAACACATCGGAAGATCAAGGCTTCTCTTACCGATATTGGTAACATGATCTTAACCCCCTTGTAGTAGTTTAAGTCCTTTAATTATGTATTGTGATGTATAAGTCGTGATCCATCCGCTGCGCATAGATCTAACTCGTTTAGATCTAAGATCCTACATCCTGCATGTGGCAGCAGAGCCAGGTTCCATGATTTATATAGTCATAATCATAATTAAACGATTTAAAGGAGTGGAATTGCATGTAGGTAAATTTTATTTATTGTTTTATGCATTGATAATGATTAATTGCTATGGTTGAAGAGATGGATTGGAGGTTGGCACTGTTTACCCGTTAGATCTATTGTAAACTCATATAAATGATGAAAATTCATTCATATGAGTATAGGAAATTATGTAATTTATTTTTATTGCAATTTTAATGAGATTCAAATTAAAGTATCAGCTACACTTTTCTTAATCTGTGTGAAAAGTCAAACTGGACAAAAAATGGGATAGAGGGAGTATATATTTGGTAATATAATAAAGATATTCTTTTAGTATTAGATATTAATATAATATCTTTGAAAGTATTAATATAAGATATCAAATATATGGTAGATTTGTGATAAAGAAAAATATTTAATGTGATTAAAGAAAGTCTTTAATGAGAGAATCAATCAAAAATCTGATTGATTTATTAGATCTTTATTCTATTGGAAAAATAGTTTCTTGTTCCCCACCCCAATCCAAGATGTAAGAGGCGCCCCTGGCTCCAATAAAAAGAGAGTTGTGCCAAGCTCTTTTGTATCACAATATTCTTGCAATATTTTAAAGAAAGAAAGATAGAGGTTCTTGCGAGTGTTTTGTGGAAATAAGAAAATGTGACATAGCACTCGAATTTTTCCTGTAGCAGTCCTTCGAGGATGCCGGTGTTTGTTCGTGTGCATTACCGCTTGAGGCCGGACACTTGGACGGCTCGGTGCTTGGACAATCAACCATAGATAAAAGTCGATCTAAATGGATCAATCCGGTATGTGTCTTTATCTACTACTTACTCTTGCCTTATTGTTTAAATGAAGTCGATTTTGGATGAAAGGAAATCAAAATTTGGCAAATTCCGCTGCGTTCCCGCATTGATTTCCTAACAAATGCAACTTTTCTCTTTTGAGTTTTTATTGATTCGTTGTAAATTGATCACAATATGCAAATTCATCCAGTGTTATCATTCTGGAAAATTGGTGCAGTTGTTTGAGAAACGGTTGTTTGGTCGATTTATATTCATCCAAAAATTATGATATTTGATTGTAATCTGGATGACTCATTAATATAAAATTCTCTTTTTTATTTCAAGTTCAATTTCAAGATCCTTTGGGCTGCACATTCCAATAAGTGTAGGACGGAATTCGTGATTGTTTCTTGTTCTTGTCTCCTCTAAGATTCCAAACGTCTAAGACAATGTTTATTTCTTGGAATTATACGGATTTACATGCTGAAGAATATCATGAATATCTTAAGAAGGAGTTGTGGAGAAAATATCCATCTTCTCAGTTGTAAAAAGAGATGAAAGAAATGTTTGACAAAAGAACTTCCCCGATTGGACTTATTTTCACAAGACCATCATCTAACCATAAACCAATTTAACCCGAGATATCTATTACCTTGTGTGTACAGAAAGAGGTCATTATTATGATGAATGCCCTAATTTAAAGCATCAAGCAGGAAGAGTTATTGAAGAGCTTCCTGAGGATGGTAAAATGAACATCAAAACCGTGGAGAAGATAGTTGAAAAGGAAGAGGAATGTGAAATCATTTGCCCTCCAAAACCCATGAAAATTGTTTTGGGAGATGTAACTGGAGAGGAATTTGTGGAAACAATCAAAGGGGAAAATGAGAGTATTGTAGGGATGGGCGATGAAAATAATCTAAAATTTGTTGACTAGAAAGTGGAGATAGAGAATGAGGAATCTGATTCTATTTCACTCAGCGCTTGCTCGAGTTCTATTTTTTTTTTGCAGGTATGTTATGATCATACACTTGAAGGGGAACTCGGACTACTGGATATGCTCAATGCAACACCTATATTGCATATGGATGATCTTGACCCAGTTGACATTGGTGGAAAACCGGAACACACTTTTGTCAATCCATTCTTTTAGCATGTTGATGTCCATCTAGATTTGAAATTGTATAATTATATTTCTGCCACAAACAGATTCAAACACATTTGAATTACACCGAGACATTGCTCTTATGTTCCGTTGAGGAAGCATGGCTCGCCAACTTAACATGCCATAGATTAGAAGTTGTCCATTCGCATTACATTTGATCCAAGCATAACGTTGGTGTTTTTTGCTTTGTCCAAAATTTGTGCGTGATGATCAGCTATACGACATCCTTTTGATTTGTGGATGAATAAATGGAGGAAATGATATGATCCATGGCAGCCCAAGAAGGTGGAAAATTCGCTCATTATGTGAAGCATTTGTTCAATTGGGCTTCAGGAAGATGATTGCTCTTGGGCTTAAGAAGAATTAATATTTATGATTAGAGTATTTTATTTGCTTTTGGGGTTAATAATGGCGAAGGCCAATAGTGGTGGTGCATTTTTGGGTTATAATTCATTTTATTTATTTAGTTTTTTTGCTGATAAATGTCATGTCGGCCTAAGTGAGTCATTGAAGCACAATACAAGGCTTATAGGCGAAATTTATATCTATGTTTCCCACATTGGTAGTTTGTTGTATTTCTTGGAGTCCGTAGCCTATATAAAGGCAATTAGAGTACTTGGAAACACAGAGAAAATTATTGAGTGAAATTTATTAAAGTCTTTGACTTTTTTTATCACATGTGTGTCAGTATTTTATTCGTTGTGGAGAATTGTTCCTATCACCGTCTTGGGAAAACGTCGTGGTATTTTTGCCAATGTTGCTAAACTATATTATCTAGGTTCGTTGTATTTCAGCTCATATTGATCCTTATAGTTGATCCCAGGACAAGATTCGAATTGCCAAACCCATAAAAGAGTCCAAAGACCCGTATCGGACCTCCAAGTAGGCCCAGTCAAGGGTAAGACAGGCGGCCCAATCGGATCGCAGTCAAGTAAGATGAGACAGGCCGGGAACGTCCCAACCCACTAAGAGCCATTGTCCCAAGACTTTTGCTCTACAGCAAGGCTCGGGATAAAAAGCCTTCATACGCCATATACTAGGCAAGACGAAGCACCATGGGCCACTCCGCCTGCACCTCAGCCCGAAGCCCGCTAACTTAGGCAGCAAGGTAAAGCTTACAAGTGTGGATTCCAATAGAGTCGAGACGATCATCATCCCGCATCGCATGATCCCGACACGTATAACTATATTACGCTTGTACTTATTTTTTGAGAATGTATATTGTAATTGCCACTCAGCACCGACCAAGTAAGCCCAATAAATAGAGACACCTTCAACCCTAAAATGGGAGGCATAATAGAAAATACAGGCCAAGCTATGTTTCTCTTTCTCGTGTTTATGTGTTCTTGAGTTTCTACAGATTTTCATAATGTTCTTGAGCTGAAACACATCTAACTGCCACTTTCAATCCAGATATCCACCTAAATCACCCAATATTCTTGTTTGTGATGTTTCCGACAACATCAGTTGGCTCCATTACCGGGAACGCAAAAACTTTTCTCCGGTTATATTTGAGTTTCATATATGCCGCTCCAATGTCTGACTCCAGAAGTCATATTTTTTCACTTTTCCGGCATCGAAAGTTGTCCTTCTTGCTTTTTCCGTTTGACTATTAATCGGAACCTTCATGTAATCCACCCAGAATCCTCCGATTCATCCAATATCTTCCTCAGATTCAAGAAGCCCAAGCATGAAGCTCTTCTTTTTCTCACTGAAGCCCTATAAAAGCTTCGGAGCCGCGTCTGACCCTCAAATCTCCGGTTAGTTCTAAGTCTTGTTCTCAAAAACACCTCTCTCTAACGGAAATACCTTTCCGGTGTAAGCATGTCAAAGACGCATTCAGCTGGTGGTCCCCTACACGACGGCCTACCCCCAACTGCAAAAAGGACAAGCAGGAACGCCGTACAACATACAGATGGCGCAACAGTGCGTCAGACCATTGTACCACATGACACTGAAGTGCACCTGACACTCTATCCCTTAGAGGATGATTCTCTTAAATACAATGCTCATTCTTTCCTTGATAGCTGAGCGAGATGAAAGGAAACCTTTGCTAAGCTCACCCCAGTTAACGGGCCAGACAAGAGAAAGAATGTTGGAGAAGGATCCAGGCCATCCAGGTCTCATCAACCATCTCCCAAAGAGAAGATTGAGGCATATGACAACCTTTACGCGAAAGTATTGTTTGCATAAGGCGCCTACGCTGAGTGGAATCATCAAACTAATCAAAATCTCATTCGGTGAAATCAACCGCCTCTCCTTATCAGTGACTTCGTTCCAAGATCCCCGGTGCTAGACAGATAGATAGATATCCTATATCCTTCGAGAGGACCCTCAGCCCCTTGTCCAGGGAGGGAGATAAGAATAAATTCCACAGCGGAATGACCTCAACTACGGAAGTCGGTTCAGGCTTGTCTTTTTCCCCGATGGTCGGTTCAGGCTCACTTGGAGTGAAAGAATGTTAAGTCAAGGCTTGAAATCAACCTCTTATGTCCGATCGTCATGCAGAAAGCTCAATCTCGGTGAATACCCACAAGAAACCTGCTGAGCCAATCCCACACGCTTTCATGGAGGTAATAAACTCCAGATACAGGTTGAGGAGCTATAGAAGGGAAAGCAGGTAAATGAAAGTAAGCAGTATTTGGGAACCAGCGCTCTCAGTGAGGAGATTTTGAACTCGGCACTAGAAAGAATCCACTATCCTCTGTTCCAAAGTTACACGGGTACGACTTGTCCATAAGACTAGCTCTTGTCTTTTCAAAAAAAGGTCACTATGGCCACCAGACATGAATCGGCATGGAGCATAGCGTTTATGGGCATGATTCAAGATTGAGCTGCAGTATGGGCTCGAAACCTAACTCCATCGTCAATCAAATATTGGGAAGACCTCCGTACAAAGTTTGCCGCCAAGTTCAAAGCTGCCGGACTACTGAGAAAACACAGGTTGATGTATTTAAGATTCCCCAAGAATAAAATGAAACCACTCACAAGCACTATGAGTGGTTCTACAGGATATACGAAATGACTAGGGGTCTGAGCGATGATGTGGTTATGACCAGCTTTGAGACGGGTTTGGTGAAGGTGTACCTCAAGTCTCACTTTTCCGTTCACACACCCAAAAATACGAAGGTAATGTTGAGCACAACACATAAATATGGAGCAACTGAGCCCCCACCATCCTCTTCTTCTCATAAGATCAAGTCCAAGGTTGAGCCCGCACCGGCTAAGGATAATAAAAATTGAGCTCGGGACCTGAATAGGCCCAAGAAGTTCCAAGAATAATGCTTGACTCCTCTCACATCGCCAATAACTCATGTTATGCTCAAGGTAAAAGACCTATTAGTTCCATCTTGCCCTTTGAGGCTGGATCCGGATGGTAGACGAGACGCGACAAAATGCTGCTGCTTTCATAGGGATACTCGTCACGATACTGACTCATGCAAACACCTCTAGAGAGAACTCAATAAGCTGATAGCTCGAGGTGTCTTGGATCACTACAAATTAAATGGGGGACGGGCCAATAGGGGCGGCCCCCCAGCTCAGCAAAGAAGGGGATAAATCCATGTAATCATCGAAGAATTCCCCAGTAATCACCAGTTGAAATCACAAATCAACTCTTTGAATCACAATGATAGGGGAAAGACAGTTTTCCTGCGTGGGTTAGAACAACCAATTACATTCTCCCGCAGCAAACTGGTTGACCCACCAGATGTTCCCGCAATGCCCCTCTTTATCACTGTCAGAATTAATGGATTCATAGTGTAGATATCATGTATTACGACTGCTTCAAGAAATTGGGCTACCAAGATTCACACCTGAGACCTCACTTCGGCATGTTGGATGGTTTCACTAATGACATGGTCCAGGTAAAAGGAGCAATCGATGTCGTGGTGCAGATAGGTGACCGTGAGCCCACCATGACCAAAAAGGTAACCTTCCTTTTGTCAACCTTCATTCAGCGCATAACATGATTTTGGGAATTCCGACCCTCAACTCCTTCCAAATGGTAGTCTTCATCCACCACCAGAGAGTTAAATTCCCCGTTGGTGATAGAGTGGGCATTGCGATGAGTCACCCTGGGGAGATTCTTGAGCAAGTCTGCAAGAATAGGACAGAGAATAGGAGGGCTCAGTTTGATTAGCCCACACTCTTGATAGGCCCACCACAGGTTAATATGATAACTAAACCAGATCGGGCTGAGATGAATGTGACTTTGCATGTGCGGGATCGGCCCGATTTCACAGCACATGATGAATTGATCGAGGTAGTGATCAATGAGCAATCTCCAGATCAAAAAATTAATAAAAGAGCTTATTTGGCTAAGTCAGAAAGAGAAAGACTGATTGCATTGCTTAAAGCAAACTCTAGCGCATTCGGGTGGGAAGTAACGGATATGAAAGGAGTAGAGCCCGAAGTAGCCTTGTATCACTTGAGCATCAAACCAACCTTCATTCCTGTGAAGCAAAAAGCCTAACAGTTCTCTATAGAGTAATAGCCCACTATCAGATTTTGAGGTCGACAAGCTACTACAAACATATATCATCAAAAAGCTAGCTTATCCTACCTTGTTGGCAAATGTCGTGATGGTAAAGAAACACAACGGAGAGTGCATGATGTGTATAGATTTTACTGATTGGAACAAGGCTTGTACTAAAGATTCCTAAGCACTTTCGAGAATTGACCAATTGGTAGATTCGGTTACTGGTTTTGAAACACTGAGTTTTCTGGATGCTTATTATGTGTACCATCAAGTCAAAATGGCCGAATGTAACAAAGAGAAAACAGCCTTCTGAGCTTCTGGAGGTTTATATTATTAGGAATTGATGACATTCTAGCTAAAGAATGCAGGATCAACGTATCAGAGAATGGTTAATCGAGTTTTCAGTTCGCAGATGGGAAGGAACATAAAGGCGTACATTGATGACATGGTTGTGAAATCGTCTCACCGAGGCTACGACACCGATCTCCAAGAAACCTTCGAGAACATTAAAAAACACTCGATGAATCTCAACCCAGACAAATGTGTGTTTGGAATCCAGGCTTCTTTGATTTATGGTTAGCCGTAGGGGGATTGGAGCCAAACTAGATAAAATTGAGGCCCTGCTCAACATGAAAAATTCCACCACCATCAAAGAGGTCCAAAGGCTCAATGGACGAGTTGTTGCTCTGGGTAGGTTCATCTCCAAGTCAGCCAAAAATTGCCTGCCTTTCTTTAAGATTCTCAAAGGAAACATGACTTTTGATTGGGATGAAGAGTGCTCACGGGCCTTCAAAGCTCTGAAAAAATTCATGGGGAAGCTGTCTCTTCTAGTGAGCCCAGTGGTAGAAGACGAACTTTTTCTGTACTTGGAAGCTTCAAACCGGGATGTTGTTGTTGTCAAGAAGGCCGTCACCCTCCAAAATCCCGTTTATTATGTTACTAAAGCTCTCGGTCCGGTAGAGAGCCGCTATTTTAATATAGAAAAGTTGTCCTACTCTCTTGTTATTGCAGCCCGGGAATTGAGGTCATACTTTTCTTCGCATACTATTAATGTCTTGAAGGATAGTTCATTACGTCAAGTAGTGCAGAAAACCAATATTTCATGGCTTATACTCCGTTGGGCAATCAATTTGACCAAGTTCGACATTCGATATCAGCCATGAAAAGGCATCAAGGCCCAAGCCTTAGCCGATTTAATCGTTGAGACTAGATTCACTATAGATCAAGAGAAGTATATATCCCGCCTAAAGAAACAGCATGAGTTGCTTCAACATCAGCAACTCAGAAACCTGATTACTGTTGGTAACTCTATATAGATAGGGCAGCTAGCCCGAATGGATGCGGAGCAGGAATCATATTATGTGAGCCTTGTACAACAGAAGTGATAGAAAAGGCACTAAGTTTTGAATTTACATCAAAAAACCAAGCCATGTATGAGGCCGTGACTGAACGTCTAGAGCTTGCCAAAGCAATGAACATTGAGAACGTCGAGGTCTAAAATAACTCACAGCTAATCGTAAGCCAGATTACAGGTATCTATCAAACTAAGGAGGAAATTCTCAGTTGATACGTTGAAATTGCTAAAAGGTTGAAAAATAGCATTTGGTACTGCAAATTCATTCAAATCAGCCGAGAAGACAACATGTGAGCTGATTATCTATCCAAGCTATCTCCTGAGGATGAGCTCATGAATCTAGAGGTCATGGTTGAATACCTCTCCATTCTGACCGTGGATGGTGCAGAAATGATGGATATTGACAAACCATCAACATGTTGGATAGATGAGATAAGAGTTTACATCAAATCGGGCACCCTGCCCGACGATCCAGACCGGGCCCGCACACTCCAAAGGAGAGCGGTGTGATACATGATGCAAAATAGGATACTTTATAGGCATTCATAAACTAAACCACTCATATGGTGCGTACGACCCAAAAAACGGGAAGAATGCTGACTGAAGTACATAGAGAAGTGTGTGGGGGGCATCCTACAAGCCGCTCCATGGCCCAAAAGATCATTTCTACATGCTAATATTGGCGAACTCTATCAGATGACGTGCAAAAATATGTAACACTCAGCATTGAATGCCAAAAATTTGCGGATATTCCCCGGATCCTTTCAGTCGTACAAAGCATAGTCATATCGGCCTAACCATTCGACATGTGAGAATTGGATCTGATCGGCCCACTGGCAATTGGATGAGGTAACTGCAAGCATGTAATTGTGGCAGTACACTACTTCACCAAGTGGATAGAAGCCAAGGCTTTATCTAGGACCAAAGCAAAAAAAATACTGCTAACTTTCTAAACGACTTGGTTTTTACCAGATTCAGGGCCCTAAGGGCTGTAGTCTCGGATCACGGTCCACAGATCAGAGAATAATTCACCAATTACTAATTTCTGTAATGATCATAACGTCAAGCATTGGAAGTGATCAATCTCATACCCGCAAGGAAACAGGCAAGCCGAGAGCATGAACAAACAGATCATAAGACACTAAAGAAGAGCCAGGATGATAAGTCCGGCAGATGGGTCAATGATCTCCCGCCGATGTTGTGGACTATGAGATCAACCGTTAAGACTCCCATAGGACAAACGCCTTTCTCTTTCACTTACGGATCGGAGGCTAAGGCGCTGATCGAAATGGCACTCCCGAGCCTTCGAGTATCGCATTACGATCAGATCACCAACCAAGAAACAGACATATCACGCTTGACTTAGCTGAGGATAAATGACTGAGGGCTTATCAAAGACTCTTAAGCTAAAAACAATTTGCAAAGTTGCAGCACGATAAGTGGATATGAGATCATTCATTTGTTGTGGGAGATTTTTTCCTTCAAAAAAATGAAGCCGCAGGGCACCGAGCAGAAAATGGAAAACTCTCCCCGAACTAGGAAGGTCCTTATGAGGTGTCTAGAGAAGTCAAAAGAGGAACTTACATTCTGAAGGATGGGAGTGGGCTCGAGTTCAACCTCCCCTAGCATGCAGACAACATAAAATGGTACTATATGTAAAAATCGGCATGGGTTATGGCATTCACTCTCTCGTGTTTAATATGAGTGATTTAGCTTTCTTTGTTTTCTAAGGATAATCATTCTCTCGTGTTTTAACGTGAATGAATACACTTTTGTAATCACACCACACCAAGTTGTGGGAAAATATCAATGAAAAGTCTGATTTTACGTTTTATTGTTGCCTACTTTTGCATACATCTACAAACAAGCATTCACAAAGGAGCAGTATAGTTATTTTCGAAAAGATTGCAAATCACAACCCACCAACCCTGCCTAAAACAAAGGGGCCATATGCATAACGTACATGCAAACAAACATCTTGAAAGCTGGAGAATTTCAAGCAAAATTTCAAGCAAAACACATGGGGATAATCAAAGCAGACGGCAAAAAGCAAGCTCAAATGTCATCAAAAGGCCAAGACCAAAAATATGGTCAAGGCTAACAAAAGTCAGATAATTCAGAGCCAAGTCCAAGACACGGCCAAAATACCAAAGTGCAAAATTGAAATGCGGAAAGTAAAAGTTTAGCTATTACGACCAAAGTTTCAAAAATAACAAAGTTAAATGTTTGATAAGTCAACAGTCAAATTAAGTTTGAGGATGAGGCAGATTGGGATTTGTCACATCGACCTCAAAATTCCATGAACCCAATATTTTAGCAACATCCGCTTCATGGGCGGTCTGCTGAGCGTCAACATTCAGAAAAAGAGACAAGGATTCTCCCTCAGGGATCTCCTGATGCTCAGGGGTAGCATCATCGCCGTCTTCCGCTTCCTCAATCAGAGCCCTCAAGTTACCAGACTGAACCACATGAGGATCCCAAGGTGCTCCCCTACAAGCAAAGTAACCATCAATCTCGTAATCAAGGTAAGGGATGAAATCATGAAGGTTCATTAGGCTGGGGTTATACAACCTTTCTCATCCTAGCCCACTACCTACCGAAGACTGGGGGGGACCGATTGCCCAAATCTCATCCCAAGTACCTTGTGATGTGGAATATCCCCTGGTCAAATCCCGCAAGCCGAGCAATAGCTAAGGCATCCCGGTTCTCCGTAGATGCTCTGAATTACTTAACAGGTTCCCTCCAAGCTTCCTCAAGTCAGGCTTGGAACTCTTCCTAAGCTTTTATAGACCTTCTTAGCAAGTTCATCATTCAGCCCACGTTCATACTCCAACCTCTGCTCAGATAGGACAAACGATTCAAGAGCCGAATCCCTCTACCTTTGAACCAAATTTGGGTTGTGAACCCATGCCGCAGCTTAGGCAGTCATCTCGCTCAATTTATTCTCTAGATCGACCTTGTCACAGTTCGCTCCAACGACTTCGGCATCCAACTTGCTCTCAACGTCAATGGCATGAGCTTTCTCCTCATCCAGAGCCCTCTGCAGCTCATCAGTCTTCTGGGCCTTCTCCTCTAAGTGCGCACAAGTCTTCTTAAGCTTCTTTCTCTCAAGCACCACCTGCCTCACCGCGGTCACCAAAAAAAGAGGAAAATGAGAGAGGGAGAAAGAAATGAGGTAGAAATAAGCCAAGTCAAATCGGGGTGGAAAACAAAAGCGAAGAGGAAATGAAATTATGATCAAAGAAATCTTACAGTGCTGCTGAGATTCCCCATCAGCACCTAAAGGTCATCCACATTGGATAGGAAGTCAGTCATATGATCTTTAGCTATGATCCGGTTATCCAGCCCGACGCCGACGTTGTAAGATGAGCCGTCAAAGTTAGTCGGGTCAATATTCCTCATAGGAGGAACACCGTTATTGAGCACTTTCGCCAGGACCCTTCCTTCAGACTGGTTCTCTTACAGGCGGAACCCATCTCTCAACCATATTGAACCCTCACCAGGAGGTGGAAAAGGAGTGCGAGATCCAGCAGGGGATTTGACAGATCGATGATAACACGCTACTTAATACCTTAAATCATACACTTATTTACCCCGAACTATGCTAGGGAGAGGAAAGATAATCTGAATATAATGTGAAATACATATTAATTGTGTAGTACGTGTTCCTTGGCTAGTAATTCTGCATTCATGAGATTACCCTGTGGATTTGGTACTGTTTTACATTGTTTCATATGCTTTTCAAGAGTACCTTGATCCAGAGCCGTAGAGACATGGATCTGGACCAAAGAAAGTCATGGGGCCGAGTCAAAAGAGTCCATGAAGAGATCCCGAAGAAAAGAGCTGAATTTGGGCTCAATAACTCAAGGCCCACCACCGACATATCGAGTTCTGGGAGATCATGAAATCAACCCAACAGAGTTTTAATAAGTCGGCTAAGGTTTATATGAGTCTTAGGTCTGCTATAATGCCTATATATAGCTATAGTATTCCTTTGTAACATATACTCATACTCATAATATGTAATCTATTCATTCGTGAAATAAAAGTTTATAGTTTTATATTATGATTTTCTTTTCGGTTTCCCCTCCTCCACACCGTCTCTAAATTGAGTAGATCAAGCTAGATCTTCATAACTGAAGGTATGAAACTTGAACGTTCCTTTATGTCTTAGTTATAGTAGATTTACTTGCTTTTACGTGTTGTAATTGATTTGAATTTTAACAACCCCGTAATTTACCAAAATTAATCATAATGAAGCAATGTAGTTCCAAAATCAAGAACCACCGCAGTGGATTCGGCGGTGGTCTATAACACTGAATTGAGGCACTTTTAGGTCACCTTAGTCTGGAGATTCAGTATCAGCTACGTTGAGGTCACATTGATCGACATGTTTAATTAACAGTAGGTTAGATCTGACCAATCTGCTTATTGTACATCATAAATTAACATGAAGGACGATAGAGTGAAGTGTTAATTATGACATAGTCGGGATCAATCTCTAGGAATGTGCTAGTCAATCCACAATAGGTGCTTTGAAAGTTTATCGGTCTTGAGCCGGCACTTTCTAGTACTTATTGCGTGTGGTTTAATACAACAAACGAAGGAGGTTAACTGCACATAGACATTGACTGTCCTTTCAATGGATGTAAACAAGGTTAGGAGACTTCACACATAGCTAAAACTGAATTAATAACATGTTTTTATTGATTCGGGGAATTATTGGGGTAAGTAAACATGATGATTAGTTACACCAAGTTGTGGGATAGGTTGGGAATGGAGGATTACCGTTTCTTTTCATTCTTATGTTGGTCAAAGACCATATATGTGTTCTTAGTTAGATTAAGTGTGTTTCTTTCAAAAAGTTGTCTTGTCTCTATGGGATCGACCTTGATTTTCCGTTGTTAAACTATGATTTAACCTAGTACTCTTGCTAGTATAAGTGACCTCACACGCAACACCAAGTTTTTGGTGCTGTTTCCAGGGACAATGGCCAACTTCATTAATTAATTCATTTATATTTAATCAAGAACTATATGTTTCTTTCTTTTTTTATTAAGGTTTTGAGTTGTTCTACATGTTCCTGCCCCACTGTAAGATCACATTAATAAAATATGAGCCTGATTCAGCGGGATGTCTCCACGCTAAATCGAGTCCCGGAAATTCAAATTATAATCATCTCTGTGATTATGTGTTCCCTCCTGTTAGTTTTTAGTTAGTAGGTCCGCAGCAGTTGGGTTCAGTTGCTAACCATGTTTTATTTTATTATTTTGTCTCTTTAACATGACATATGGAACGCTTGTGATTTTTCCTCAGACACTATTTTTGGGAGTCAATGTTGAACAAGCACAATGCCTCGCACAATTTTGAACCTTAAACCGATCTCGATGTATCTTGGCTCGAATGTAAGGGAACAATACAAGTAAGATAAGAAAAGAGTGAAGTTGGAAGAAGAAGCAACGGAAACCAAGAGGGACATGGAAGCGAGCTTGTGTGATTACGATAACTAAAGGAGAGGTAAGTGCCCTATTCAAGTTATTGAGATATCATCTTCTAAGTCTGATCCCGTAGAGGATCCTGATTATTTCCTATATGAGCACGAGGATTACCCGGACTCAGATGTAAAAGAAAGATTAGGAGACCATGGCATGTTTAGGCTTCATATTTCAGTAAACAGAGTATCTTTAGTACTAGGATTGTGTGACTCTGGTTCAAGTTGTAACATTATTACACTTTCACGATGCCACGCGGTAAATTTCAAGGTCACCATGGACCAGAGACGTGCCCTGAGATTCACTGATCGTAAAGTGAACATGGCGGCTAGTATGCTAGTAGATTTCACCATCAATGTGGGAGATTTCTTATTTCTCATTGATTTTATGGACCCTAGTGAAAATATATTGTTAGGACGTCCATTTCTAGCGACTAGTCGAGCCATCATGGACTATGATAGTGGTGATATTACACTATCAGTCAATAATGATGCCAGAACTTTTAGGACCTTAGAGCCACTGAACAATAGACCTGGGGAGTGTCGTGTGAGCTTGAGTTCTGGAGAAGTCAAGATCGTAGAGATAGAAGACTTCATAGGCATGCATAAAGAGGTTTTGGTTTGGACCAGTGAGCAAGAGTTTATGGACATTCTGCTTTGAGAAAAGGATGAGAGGGACCACGACCAAGCGCAATGGGAGGAACAATCTACCTTGCACAGTGACGGATTAGATTCAAAAGATGATAAGGTGGATTCCTTGCACTTAAAGAGGAACACTCAAAGTAGAAGAGGTAATCCAAGTGCACTGGCCTGAAGAGCCAGGCGTGCACGGTGGAGAGCTCAAGGACCTACCAAGAAAATCCGTGAAGGTGCCCTTTTAGACGGTAAAGGAGAATGCTTATTTCTTGGGCTGAAAACCCAAGAAAGAGCACTTAGTGAGAGAGATGGGAGGCACGTTTCCATCAAGGCCTCTAGAGTGCAGGTTTGGTGGGTAAAAACCTGAAAGTCTGACTGAAGGAAAAGTCAGAAGGAAATTCTAGCTGACAACTTTGAACTCAGAACTACTTCTTACCCTTTTTAGGTAGTCGTGTCAATAAAAGTAGCTAGAGAAAGTGACGAGCTTTTTTTAATCCAACCTCATCAAATGGCGATAAGCCAACGGATTGTGGGAAGACTTTTTTTACACATTGTTCGCACTAGTGAAGTAGGTTAGGGTTGAGTTGGAAAAGCACAAGGAAAGAGTGAATCATGGTCAATTCAGGAGTAAATTAGGAATAATAAGTGTATAGAAAACTAGTGGAGGACACACTGGAATGGAGTTAGGGAATCTGGCTAAAAAATAGCCTAGATTCGGTGACGGTACACCCCACAAAATCGAGGGCTGAGAATCCTAATCTTGAGGGTAGAATTAAATATGGGGCCATTCGATAACATGTGGTGTGCACGCGCTGTGTTGGGTCAGCTGACAGTCTGCATAGCTGCCCCATTTTCCTCTTTTCCCTCACTGCCTCCTTACCTATACAATCGCTCACCTCAATCAACCCTCAATCCTCTCACCCATTAACTCTTCCCACTCCCCCACACCTCTCCACCTTCAATCAATCTTCCTATTTAAACACCCCTCATTCACCTTATTTCCACCACCTGTGGGCCCAGATGTGTAAACATATTCTAGTGACATCCTTAACATGGAGCGGATACAGATGATTGCTGATTGTTTTGGAGTAGTTTGGCGGAGAAGTTCTTTCGAGACCCCGAGCATCTTTCTGGAGAATGACCTGCAGTAGGAAAGGAAAATGGTTCACCGTTTTGTCTGCTCACATCTTTTACCGACTGATCATCATGGTTCCATTACGCCTACGTGATCATAATTGATGTTCTATCTGGAGCAGGAGTCACTGATGAATGTCAGTTTGCTTATGCCTAACAGTATTCGGTCCACTGCCCAAGACTCCGAGCGAGAGGTGCAGCCGTACGGCCACTTGGTCGATGCTTTTGCGGTAAAGGATGACGTCCCAGTTTTAGTTGTTGATGTTTGGGAGGAGCCTAAAACCATTCTGAGCTCAATCTCGGTTACCCGAGACAATCACCGTGTACCTCAGGCAGAGAGGCGCGAGTACTCCTATTCGAGGTTGAGCTAGATCTCAGTGGGAGATCAATGAGGACATTGCTCGAGAGATTGTTGCACTACACGGCAAGATTGACTATATGATGTAGCACATCGCCATTCCACCATATGCCCCTCCACCTAGAGCTTCCCCGCATAGAGCCACTTCATCCTCCACTGCTGGACCTTTTACTTCCGCAACTCCTGGTTTTGAGTGACAGGCTGATCTAGAGGAGGATTACTACTTTTCAGATTCCGATGACTAGTTTTTCATTTTCTTTGTTGTTATTTTCATTTCTCTGCTTTTTTTTTTTTTTTTTATTTTCCGAACTAGTAGGCTATATAAGGTTAAATTATTAATATAATGATTTTGTCGGCTTAATTTGTTTCAGAGTAATTTTATTTTCTCTTTTACTGCCGTCATTTTTATTATATTGGTTAGTGTTACCCCGAGTATCTCGTTTCGCTTTGTATGAGATTTATTGCAGACTTCTCATGGATGACTTTTTCGAGACTTTTTACGTATATGCAATGATCCATACTACGCCACTCCAAGCTTAACGAAGCTAAGTTCCTTTCATGTTCTTCATCTTTTCTTCATAAGGGACAATGTTTCGATTATGTGGTGGGTAGACACGCCACTTAGCTTTTTGGCACTTTATTTCGCTAAGTGATCAAGTATCTCAAAGAAGAAACAGAACTCTCAAAGAAGCAGTCAGAACAATGATTGCAGAAGCATGCTTACCAAAGAGATTTTGGGCTGAACCAGGAAACACAGCATGCTATACTCAAAACAGATCAATCATCAACAAACATCATGGAATGACTCCACATGATATATGGAATGGAAGATAGCCTAACATTTCACATTTACACATGTTTGGATCTAAATGTTTTGTTTTGAATAGGAATCAGTTACACACCTTTGATGAAAAAACTGATGAAGCAATCTTTATGGGATACTCATACACCAGCAAGGCATTCAGAGTTCTCAACAAAAGAACATTTGTGATTGAAGAATCAATAAATGTAGTATTTGATGAACCAAACACAAATTGTGAAAGTCTACAAGATCAAGAAGAAAAAGCAACACAAAGGGAAGTATATACAAATACAACCATACCAGCTACCATTCTGAATCATCACTTTAAAATCAAAATGAGCAATATGTCAACACAACAGAAGAAGCACCAGAACTTGAAGCTCATGCAGAACCTTAAGTTGCAGAAGCACCAAATGAAGAACAACTTCAACCTGACCTAATTTGGCTAAGAGATCATCCTGAAGAACAAGTCATTGGAAATATTCACACAGGAGTTAGAACCAGAAGACAACTGGAGCATATGCTAACATGTTTTCTATCACAAGTGGAACCCAAGACAATAGATGATGCAATCCAAGATGCAGATTGGATTACAGCCATGCAAGAAGAACTAAATGAATTTGAAAGAAATGAAGTGCGGGAACTTGTTGATGACTGCAGACAAACCAACATCATTAGAACAAAGTGGGTATTCAGAAACAAGATGGATGAGCAAGGACAGTTGTCAGAAACAAAGCAAGGCTAGTTGCAAAAGGCTACTCTCAAGCAGAAGCAATAGATTATGATGAAACATTTGCACCAGTAGCAAGACTGGAGGCAATCAGACTCTTTCTAGATTTTGCTGCACACAAAGACTTCAAAGTCTATCAAATGGATGTCAAGAGTGCATTTCTGAGTGGACCTTTGGAAGAAGAAGTATATGTGGAACAACCTCCTGGTTTTCAACTCAAAGGACAAAGTATTCAAGCTCAAGAAAGCTCTTTATGGACTCAAACAGGCACCTAGAGCTTGGTATGAAACACTATCACAATTTTTGATCAAGAATGGATTCAAGAAGGGAACTATAGATAAAACCATGTTCAAATTAAAAGAAGGAACAAGCACATTTCTAGTACAAATCTATGTTGATGACATCATCTTTGGATCAGAGGATGAAAGGTTGTGTGAGAAATTTGCAAACTTGATGAAGAGCAAATTTCAGATGAGCATGATGGGAGAATTAAATTACTTTGTTGGTCTTCAAGTAAAGCAAATGAAGGATGGTATCTTCATTAGTCAAGCCAAGTATACAAAAGACTTAATACACAAGTATGGTATGGATACAAGTGGCACAGCAGATACACCAATGTGTGAAAGAGTCACTCTTGGAAAAGATGAAGCTAGAAAAGATGTTGATCAGAAAATGTATAGAGGAATCATTGGATCCCTACTCTATCTAACTTCAAGAAGACCTGATATAGCATTTGCAGTAGGAGTATGTGCAATATTTCAAGCTCAACCAAAAGAATCACATCTTCTAGCAGCCAAAAGAATAATCAAATACCTGAAGAACACCATCAATGTTGGAATTTGGTATCCAAAAGATGGAGGACTCAAGTTGATATCATATTCAGACTCTGATTATGCTGGATGTAAGATAGATAGAAAAAGCACTTCTGGAACATGGCAGATGCTAGGCACCAGACTAGTCTCTTTGTTCAGAAAAAAGCAAAACTTCATATCTACATCAACAGCTGAAGCAGAATATATAGTAGCAGGCAGTTGTTGTGCACAAGTACTGTTGGTCTCTTGAAAAAGCTTTGGTTAATTTTAGAGGGGGGGTGAATAAACTTAACACTTAAACCTTTTGGAGTTAACAAACTCAAGAACTTCGAGAGCTCTCTGGCCGATACTTGATGAGTCTCACGACACTCGATAGTCTGGCCGATTCGTTGAGTTTACTGAATTTGTGTAGTGGAAATATATCAAAAATTAAGCCTTATTCCTTGTTGTTAAATATGATACCAAGTATTAGATACTCAGTAGTGTATGTGTGTGAATTCAGTTGTTAGATTCAGTAGATCTATGTGTTAGATAAACTAAGTGCAGAATATAAATGTAGAAAGTAAGTAGGCAGATTTTATAGTGGTTCCAGGTGGTGTAATCCTGTCAGTCCACTCATCTCCTGTGATGTTGGAGGTAATTCACTAGAGATCTTTGATGCAGCTATTACAAAAATCCCTAAGTTGCTTGTCCTTCACCAATAACTATGGCTTCACAAACTGAACACTTGGAACAGGTAGGATTGCTGCTCCAAAGTCTTCCACTGGTCCTTGAAGGGTAGGATTGCCTCTTCACCAGCTCCACCACAAACAACAGTCTTTCACACCCAAGGATGCTTCACTGTCTTCAGTAGATTTCTTGTAAAAGAAAGTTTGAATCATGTAAGTGATTCAGCTTTCAGCAACTTGATCAGGATGATATGATCAGCAGCTTGAAGTCTTCAAGTGTGTAAACTTGATGTAGCTTGAATGCAGATTACACTTGAAGATTTTCTATGGATCAGTAGATTAAAGCTCAGTAAGGTCAGCAGGGTGTTTTTCTTGATCAGAAATCGATGCACAGGATTATTTGTATTTTTCTCTCAATGTTCATCTACTTGTATCTGAATTGGGAGTCCTCTATTTATAGGTAGGAGTCCATGTGACTTATATCTGAAATTCAAACATAGCCGTTTCAGATTTGTCTCCATCTTGACTTGCTTTTTCTGACTGTTCCTAGGGTGACAACTGTCGATTCCTTTTGATGAGCTTTCTGATCTGTCCACCCTTTGACTTGTAACCATTGGATAAAGGTCTGAATCTTTCCAACGTTCATTTGCTCTTAACCATTGATTTGTTTGATAAATCAGAGGTTGTTAGCTGTCCCTTTCTTTGTAATCTTCCAATGTAGCTTTTGATTAAATCGAAATATGTGTCCAGTAGGTTCTTGAGAAGATAAGTATGCTGATATACACATCAGTAAGCTTATCCTTATTTTCCTGTGTTTAAAAACACTTCAGTTTACTGTCTTTTATCTAACTTTTATTTATGAAGTTAGATTACACCTTTTTGCATATAACTAAGTTCCAATCACCACTTAACTTGTGGAACTTAGACCTTGTACATAAGGTATATGCAATCAGTTTAGGTCATCACGGACTTCCCTAAATTCTGATTCCATATCCTTGACTTTAATTACTAAGTTTGATCCCTTAGCCTTCAATAACTGAGTTTGAGCCTCGACCTTGCCGTCTTGGCGAGGTTCCGACTAGTCTACTGACCTAGCTACCCTACTGATAAGGACAAGTCTGCTGATAAAAGTCAGCTGACCTTTACTGTGCTTGTTTGATTAAACCTATACAAAATCAAACTCTAATAACCATATTCATTTGATCTAGACATCTTTATGCATTTGCTCTATTACAGCTAGTCTGGCACTCATCACTAAAACTTAAAAATAAGTCCAACAAGTACTTTGGATCAGACAACAGTTAAGGTATTATGGAGTGGAAGAAAAGACTATCTCAATCATGTGTGACAACACAGGTGCCATATCTATCACTGAAAATCCAGTGTTGCATTCAAGAACAAAGCACATTGATGTGAGACATCATTTTATCAGCGATCATGTTGAAAAAGGAGATGTCATCCTAAAATACATTCCCACTGAAGATCAATTGGCTTACATTTTCACTAAACCACTTAGTCATGAAAGATTTAGCATGTTAAGAACTGAGTTGGAAACGATTGAAATTGACTAAGTACCAAAGAGCAGCTAACTGGAGTAATCAGCCAAGTGACTTCATCAGCTGTTTAAACCATTCTCATTACAGGAGATGTAGCAAGTAAGGCACTGGTACTCGGTGAAGTCAACTTCACTGATTGTTAAGAACGGTATAATACAACAGCTCAGTAAAAGATTCACTTCACCGGCTAAGTGACCAGCAAATGCACTCCACCGAAATAAATATTGGAGTCATGGGTAAATAAATTATAGTGTGAACAAAATCAACTTTTTTACACGTGGAGAATAAAGACGTTATGGAGGATTATACTATAAAAGATTACACACGTGGAGATCAATTAACAATCATGGAGGTAACCATATTATTTTTTCAATTACAAACGCCTCGATTCTCGAGAACTATCATTACTTACCTCAATCCACTCCTCCCACTTCACTCGTATATCGGGATTTATATACACAAAATCACGTCATTATGTCATAAAATCCTTCCACATTAAAACCACGTTCACACTACCAAAATTATCCTATATAAACCATACTTAGAGATTCTTCAGAAATCTTTACACTCTATTGCAAGTTAAACCCCCTATTTCTTACTGCAAAATCAAAACTTTTTCTTAAATCTCAAAGAAATGGCTTCATCTTCTACAATCTCTCCCACTGAAAAATTCTATGAAAAATCAATTATCACCGGATCGTTTTTCAAACCTGAACACTACCTCTCTTTCTGTTACAATAATGCACAAGCTCAACGCTTGGCTGACTGATATTCAAATCTAGGGTTAATGACCTTCCTAAACCCCCCAATAAAAGGATTTTTTTATGAAAATCTGATTGCATTCTGGAAAAATGCCAAGTTTGTGCCCAAAGACAAAGAAAAGCGATGTCATTGCATAAAAGTTCAATCTTTGGGAAAGAGGTAGTCATTACGCTGGTCTTCTCAATAGATTCCTACACCTACCCATGATAGGTCCAGCTAATGTAAAGTTTCTGACGGTTGACATCAAGAAATTCTGGGCTGAGATAGCCAAAAACCCCAAGAAAAACAGCAAAACATACAATCTCCCTAGATCAGCACTAAAACTTCTGTTTGCTGAATTTGCACCGGTCATCACCAAAAACATCGAAGGAAGAAAAACGTTGATGGAAAACTTAACTGAGTTACGGGTCAAACTAATGGCAATCATCTATGAAGGTACTAAATTTGACTGGGCAACATTTGTATTCAATAGGATGAATGACCAGATTCAAAAAGAGATTGATTTGTCCATTACGGCACCAAGCAAGGGGTTGCAGAAGAAAGGTGATTTCTGGGAGAGGAAATCATATGGGTTCCCTCTTCAACACCTGTTTGACGCATTGAAAGTGAAACCCACAAATCTGTAGGCTCCACACAGGTCTAAGGTAATGTTTACCTACATCAAGGCATCTATGAAACCTAAATCAACTAACGGGAGAAAAAGGAAACAACCTGAAAGTAGCAAATCATGAGTAGGACGATGAACCAGATCCCAGAAGGCACAAGAAAATGCCTCTGTGACTGGTACCAGCAACTTGAACGAACCTGTGATAATCACTGATGATACAGCAACAGAGGAAGAAAAACAACAAGAGGACATCGCCTATCTGGAAGAAGGTGAGGAAGGATATGCTCTCACTTCATCTGAAGAAGAAGAGATGGATGAGGAAGAAGGTGAGACAGAAGACGAGCACTCAGCAGGCGACCACCTTGAAGCCAATCCAGAAAACGTGGAGATTTCTGATGATGAGTTGACACTTCAAGAGGTACTCTTCAAGAGCATCAGCAAAGTTGACGAACAGCCGAGTGAGACAGCTGATCAAACTCACTCCGCTGAACCTGTCAACTCCCTTATTATTTACCAAGGGGGAACAACTGCATCTCCAGCTGATGAAAAAACCAACATTTTAGAGCAACCTCTAAATGACCCTGAGTCAAATGAGGAAGAAAGAGAAGAAAAGGTAGAAAGTGAAAATAAAGAAGAGAAGGAGGAAGACGTTAAAGTTGAAGAAGAGGAGGTAGACGAAGATGATGAGCATGTTGAAGTGGTACCAGAGGAAATTGATCCAGAGAGGACCTTCAATCTGGATATTCAACAACTGATTGAAGACATGGAAAAGCAATATCACAGCAGACAAAACGTAAAAGCTGCGTTAAGGAGCGAAGCAACCTCCCTCAACCACAAGATTGAAGCCCTCATCAGTCACCTCAAAGTACAAGATAAGGTCATGGAAAAATAGGGAAACTTGCTCTGCAATTTACATTATCTTATTCCCTACCATGTCCAAACCAATCTTGAATTTCATGCTGAAAAGATTGACAACAATCTCAAACCTTTGGTGGACACTCTAAATGCTCACACTCATCAAATTCAGCATCTGGATGAGGTCATGGAGCACTCTGGCAAGCAACTCAACCTCCTACTCAAAGTTGGTGAGGCAACCAACAAAATACTGGAGAAAAGATATGGTCATATCCCTGAATCTGAAGATGCAATCGGGACTCTTGAAGAACGGTTTGGTGATACCAAAAAGGGGGAAGGAAGCTCAAAGCCTGAAACTGAAAGCTCCTGTGGAAAGAAGGAAAGCCCAACAGATAAGGGCAAAGGCATCAAAGGCAAAGGCATCAGGTTTGAAGAAATAAAGAAGTAGACCTTATGCAAATTATGCAAATTGAATTGAATTATTTCTATTGGCCTTTGTTTTTGAATAAAAAGGATGCAATATCTTATTGCCCTTAAATGGATGACTAAAATTTTTGAGTTCTATTCTGTTAATAATTATCATTGAAAATTTTGTTACACTTATGTTCAGGCTTATGAGGGTTTTGGCATCATCAAAAAGGGGGAAATTGTTAGGAACATTTTATTATGTTTTGATGATGGCCATACTAGCTGTTATAGCAAGCCTGAAATAAGTTAGAATTCTTTGTATAAGTCTTTACTTAGAGTCTGACATGTTGTATAAGTTGAGTCAGACAAGTATTGTACTAGTTGGTAGGACGGCAAAATAAAACAGACATTCAGCAGAGTGAAGCTAGCCAAGCACCAGCAGATAAGCAATGAAGACATTATGGCCTGACTTATAACCAAGAAAGTTTGTGATGACCTTGGATAAGTCTAAGTCATGTTTCAAGTAATGAAGTTCAATGTTTAAATATGGTGTACACTGATCTCACTCAAAACAAGGATCATTGAAGTACAAGGATTCTCCTCTGAACTTAAAGAATGAAGGAAACAGTGAATCGGCAAAGTGAACTGACTTTCGGCTGAGTGAAGACAAAGCAGTAAAAGAATATCTAAGCAGCAAAGTCAGGTGGGTCACTTGACCGTTCAGAGAACGGCTGAGTAAACCTTACTCGATCAGATTATTGAAATATGAAGAAGATACAGAAGATCAAGCATTAAATGCATAATCAATAAAGGATCAATCAAGGACAAATTTTATGGTAAACATTTGATGAAAAATCCGATCACTAAAATCAAGGAGAATGCAATTAAGGGGGAATCAAGAATAAAAACAAGGATTATTCCCCTCATTAATATAGCCAACGGACGGAAATTCAAATCAAGAATAATCAAGGCTATAAATAGAATACATTGACAGAAAGAGAAACACAAGTGAACGATCAAAAATCTAAGCAGAAACTCTGTCAAAGTGAAATCTTCTATCTGTGCAAAAAGGAAATATCCAGTGATCAACTCATATCTAAGAGCCACAAATCAAACATCAAGCATTGAGATTGATCAACAAGTTTGTGAATCCAATTCACATCAATCAAGCAACTGAATCAGAGGCATCTGAGAATGAGTTGTGTTTGTGATAGCTGCTGAAGGATTTGATCCCAATGAGCAGTGGAAGAGACTGAGTCACTGAAGCTGTGGCAGTCAAGGAGTGATAGTCTTGTAGATTCTGAAGCTTGGGAAGTCAATGACAATCGTACTATTGTAACTGTGAAAACAATAGTGAATTCCTCCAATCATCACAGGAGAAGAGTGGATTAAGGGATTACACCACCCTGAACCACTATAAGCCTTGTGTCAATTTACTTTCTGCAAATTACCATACTACATTCATTTAATTGCTTATACTATATCATATATCTATTGATTGCTGAAACTACTTTGAAATAAGTTAGTAAGAAAGGACTTATCCATTTGCCCAAAAGCTTTTAAATACAAGAAAAGTTTTGAAACTCCACTATAGTCATTCACCCCCCCCGACTATAGTTTTACCCTTCTCTCCGGGACCAACAGATTTTTAGGAGTACCTTGATCCGGAACCATAGAGACATGGATCTGGACCAAAGAAAGTCATCAGACCGAGTCAAAAGTGTCTATGAAGAGATCTACCGAAGAAAAGAGCTGAATTTGGGCTCGATAGCATGAGGCCCAACACCGACATATCAAGTTCTTGAAGAGCACGAAACCAACCCTACAGAGTTTTACTAAGTCGGCCAGAGTTTATATGAGTCTTAGGTCAGCTATAATGTTTATATATAGCCACAATTATCCTTTGTAACATATACTCATACTCATACTCATACTCATAATATCCCATCTAGTCATTCATGAAATAAAAGTTTATAGTTTTATATTGTGATATGCTTTTTGGTTTCCCCCCCCCCTCCTCCACGCCATCTTCAACTTGATTAGATCAAGTTAGATCTCCATAACCGAAGGTATGAAGCATGAATTTTCCTTTATGTCTTAGTTATGGTAGATCTACTTGCTTTTACGTGTTGTAATTGATCTGAATGTTTAAAAACCCCGTAATTTACCAGAATTAAGCATAATGAAGCAATGTAGTTCCAGAATCAAGAACCACCGTAGTGGATTCAGCGGTTGTCTATACCGCTGAATCGAGTCACTTTTAAGTCACCTTAGTCTAGAGATTCAGCGTCAGATATGTTGATCGACAAGTTTAATTAACAGTAGGTTAGATCTGGCCAATCTGCTTATTGTACATCCTAAATTAACATAAGGGACGATAAAGTGAAGTGTTAATTAAGACATAGTCTGGATCGATCTCAAGGAACGTGCTAGTCAATCCACGAGAGCTTCTTAGGGAGGTTCTCGGTCTTAAGCCAGCACTTTCTAATACTTATTGTGTGTGGGTTAATACTACCAACGAAGGAGGTTAACTGCACATAGACATTTACTATCCTTTCAATGGATGTAAACAAGGTTAAGAGACTGCGCCCATAGATAAAACTGAATTAATAACAAGTTTTGATTTATTCAGGGAAATATTGGAGGAAGTAAACATGACGATAAGTTACACCAAGTTGTGGGATAGGTGATGCACGGTCCAAGTAATAAAAATACTCGATACCTAAATAACACACTAGCATGAGAACTTGGTTCAATCGTAGTATAGTCAGATAGAGTCGAGGTCGATCCCACAGAGACTCGGCTTAAACCAAGTATGACTTATGAAACTAAAAGGCAAATTAAAGGCGGTCTACGACCAACAAATAACGTAGAATTAAAACTGACACAATTGAAACACAAAACCAACAAAAGTCACAACGACACTAAGACACTTATTTTTATAGGTTTTATAAATAATTAACAAACGGTATTGATAACGCTAGTAGTAATTACTCCCCCATGCTATGTAGATTGACAACGAGACAAAACAAGACATTTAAGATTAATTATTCTGACTACGGGAGTCATCCCCAAAAATAGATCTAGCTCCGGGTAGGCCATCTAAATCATCGTGTCTCCATTACGTGACTTCACATTTTTAGTCTCCATCTCATATAACTTCTGACACAATTACAAAACTAGGGATGCCGGTATAAACCGTAACCTCATCTAAGTAACATTCTTATAGTTAGGCGTACTCCTTAGACACCGATTCAATCTCTGTCCTAAGTAACAATCGCTTTTTGGGTCTCATGTTCAATTACGATGACAAATAATTAAGTTGATCAAGTTTAATTACTCGTTTAAATTACAAAGCAGAGCACCTGACGTAGTCGAAGCCATTCACAGACAAATCAAGACATCACAGATCTTGCTACCAGTGAGACAAAGGCTCGCTGCCAGCAAACGCAGATCTGAACCAGATTTGCTCGTGAAAGGTCTTTTACGTCTCAGATCTACATTAACATGGGTTCGATAATTAACTACATCGCGAAATCAATACACAAAACGACTACTCCATAACAAAATAAATTAGATCTACGAATAAAGATTGCATAATTGAGCAGACATTACCCTCGAAGACGAGCGTGATTCCCACTCATCGATACGATCTCTAACCGGAGATTCTAACGACTCCGTAATGAAAGAACATAAATAAAAAGAAACAAACTATATTTTAAAAGTATTGGAAATATTGTATTTCTTGGGTGTGTAAATGGTGTGTATTGTATGTCTCTATTTATAGGGGTTTAAGCTAATTAAGAGATATACTTCAAAATATCAAAACAATTAGAGATTACTCCCGGCCGATCACAAAAAAATAAGATGCACCCCCCTTTATGCGTGTGGAAGGACCGCCGCATGTGTGCTCTCAAGTTTCGGATTGGTTCGCTTGCTCTTGTCATGCCTTACTCCTCTTTTTGTGCTTATCCGATCTTTATCTTTAATGCATCCGGATTTCCTTGGATTTATCTTGAGATTTAATTCTTCCATTTGTATTTATACTCCAAAATTATCTCAATCTACAATATAGATATTTATCCCAAAGTAAATCATATTTAAATAAAAACGGATAAATACCGAATTAGATAATAAAAATGGATAAATACCAAATTATATCTTATTAATCACATAACATTAAATAATCAATATAAACATGTGATTTAATATAAATATATATTATTAATCTCGATTTAAGGACAATGTTGATGACTTTTATGGGTATAATTTGACCGTCATCAACTACCCCCCACTTAGACTTTGATCGTCCCGAACAAAGCATCAATAAGTCACTCCCCAAGACAACAATTTCCATGGTCAAATCATACTTATACAAGAAACTCGAGTCAACTCATACCACTTATGCTCATAAGGTATCCATTATTCACTACTCGTCATGAATCGAAGTGACGTGTGCATGTGCATTTAGTTTTATCTATTCGTGGCAAGATTAAAGTTTATGCTAACTTCGAAGTCTTAACCTGCCAACATCAGCATTCCTACTTCTTAAGCCTCGCAATTGGTAAAGACATGGTGCAATAAACAAGAGCGTCATCCATATGGTTTTTGAACTCAGAGGCTGAGAAAATACTCAAAGCCTCTTAAAAATTTGAATTTTTCGCATTTTCATAATTTTCAAACTTTACCACTTCTCAACAAAAGAAACTTGCTTTAAAAGGTAAAGTATGCATTGCAAGAATCCCTCTCTCACGGATTAGTGGAAGCATTGAATATTACCACAAGCGCGGGGCTACTTTGGTAATGTTACTACAAGCCCAGTGTTTAACTCATTGTCAAAACACAGATAATTCTCAAGCTTATTACTCCGCTTTTGATGGCTAGAAGGTAAGAATACATCAGCAGATAAATATCGACTCTAGGTCTGCATAACCAATCATCTACGCAATGTACACATAATTCTTCTTAGTTATTATAATTTGTACGGTATTCGTCGATTCAAATTGAGTAAGCAAATAATAAATAACTACTTGCACTAGTTGGCATGAATATCCTTAAATTTACATTCACATAAGTATAAAATGATCATGTAATCATGCAACTTGGTTCATTTCCTATTAATTCTTTGTATAAGAACTCACAATTCTACGGGTACGAGATTTCATTTTTCATTTTACCGTTTCATTCAATTGTTCAATTATAACACATCATAGCTAAGTCTCCTACCCCCCACTTAAACTTGGCATTGTCCCCAATGACAAAGAAAAAGGAGAATTTAAGAAAAAGACTTAGCTCTGGAAACGGATCTCAAGTAGATGCAGAATATAGGAGCTATCCAAGCACGTTGCACTACAAAAAAACAGCAGTTTTGCGACGGACTTTATTTCCGTCGCAAATTTACGTTTGCGACGGATGTTTAATTGTTTGCGACGGGACATTTGGCGGGACCAATTTTTCCACTTGGCGGGCAATTTTGCGACGGAATTTTTATTAATTTGCGACGGAATATTTAATAAAATTTTATAAAATTATTTTATTATTCTGAATATATATATGTTTGCGACGGAATTAGGGTTATTTTGCGACGGACATTAAATTCCGTCGCAAAACGGCGGATATCAGTCGAAGGCATCCCTTTTCTTCCTCATTTCTCTTCTTCATTCCCCCTCTTCTCACCCCCCCCCCCTGCTGAAGCTCTTCCCGGCGCCACCTCCTCCCACCACCCGTGACCACCCACAGTATGCTCTTCCTCCCCTCCCACCCCCTCTCCCTGGACCCGATTCCCCCTCCCCCCCCCGCTATATATATATATGTATATATATATATATTTTTTTTTTTTTATATATATATATATATATATATATATATATATATATATATATATATATATGTATGTATATATATATATATATATTGTATATGTATATGTATGTACATTTTTTTTTTTTTTTATATATATATTTTTTTTCAATTTATATTGTATATATATATTGTAGTATGTAATTTTTGTATATTGTAGTATGTAATATATTTTTCGTTTTTTTTTTTTTTTTTTTTTTTATGTTTTTTTATATTTTTTATATAGTGTATCATATGTAGTATAGATTTATAGATATATATGTGTAGTAATTATAAGTTAGAAAATGCTTACTTATGTGTATTAGTTAGATAAGTTAGGAAAATGCTTAAGTATGTGCAAAGCCGGATGTTGGTTGAAAATGCTTAGTTTAGAAACCGGATGTTGGTTGAATTGGTTTGTTGAATTTGGATTGAAATGATGATAAGTATGTGCTTACATGAAAAGCATAACATACATAAGGTCCTCAAAGGGTGTTGTTCCTACCCGTTTGGAAAATGGTACTGGGGGGTACTTTGTTATCCGGCAAAGCCTCCGAATTATTTTGACGTCGAACCTTTGACCATGAATCGAAAATTTAGGTTATAGTGTTGTTAGTTTCATAGTAAGTTGAGTAAAACCTGAGTTTGCAAAAGTGTTGAGACAACCTTCAAAGACTATTGTTAATCTCATATTTTGTATGATATGATGTGTAGGATTGAAAATGAAGAGAATAGAACGTAGTTGGATGTAGGAGAGGTTGGATGCTAACAAGAAATTTAACCCGGTATTTGTGAATGGTGTGGAGGAATTCATAAAACATGCAAAGCAGTTAGATTCGTTTCGGGCAAATAATGGAATGATGAAGTGTCCATGTAGTAAGTGTAAGAACACTAAATTTTCGATCGAACATGACGTGAGATTACATTTAACTAAATATGGGTTTTGCGCAAACTACTATGATTGGGTGTGTCATGGTGAAGAGTTTCCCATCCCGATCAACGTTCAGCAAGAACGGAATGTGAACCCTTATCAGGACATGGTTAATGACGCATTACGTGATAGGATTGATCACGTAAGAGAAGAATTTCTTAACCAAGAGGAGAACAATGAGACACCAAACCCTGAAGTTGCATCGTTTTTGAAATCGAAAAACGCAGAGGAACTGTGTGTGATGGAAGTAGTGTCTCCGTCATCGCAAGCGGCTTCTAGGTTGCTCACTTTGAAATGTGATCACAAACTCTCTCACAAATGCGTTGACGGGGTTACGGTTTGATAGGAGATATTCTTCCGAAGAATAACTTAATGACCTCGAACTTCTATCAAACCAAAAAGTTGTTAAAGGCATTAGAGCTACCCCCATGAGAAAATACACGTGTGTCCCGCGGGGTGTATGTTATTTTGGGAGGAGGACGCGAATCTGGACAAGTGTCGGAAGTGTGACCGTGATCGATATAAACCAGCGAACGCAAAGAGGTCAACGTGTGCCTAACAAAGTGATGACTTATTTCCCGATTGGACCTAGACTCCAAAGGTTGTGCGCGCCACGAAACATATAGGCAAGGAAATGAGGTGGCACGCGGAAAACCCCAGGACAAGCGGTATAATGGCCCACCCAAGTGACGCTGAAGCTTGGAAGCATTTTGACCAAATGCACCCTGAGTTTGCTAAGGAGCCTAGAAATGTGCGGTTAGGACTTTGCCTGACGGTTTTGCACCTTTTGGTAATTTTGGGAAGAACTACTCTTCTTTGGCGATCATGGTTACACCATACAATCTTCCGCCTGGTTGTGCATGAAAAGACAGTTTATATTCTTATCGATTGCTTGTACCGGGGCGAAAAATCGAAAGGAAACCTCGATGTTTATTTGCAACCATTGATTAGGAGTTGAAGCGATTGTGGGAAGCAGGTTGTTTACTTACGATGTATCCACAAAGCAGAATTTTCATATGAAATGCACTAATGTGGACTATCAATGATTTTCCTGCGTATGGCATGTTATCCGGGTGGACTACGGCTGGTGTGAAAGCTTGTCCCTATTGTGGTGATGGAAACAAGTCGTTCTGGCTCAAACATAGTGGTAAATGCACTTGGTTTGATTGTCATCGGCAGTTTCTCCCTGAAGACCATATTATTCGATTAACGGCTACAACTTTCGGACATTCAACCGGGCAACTGATATTGGTAAATCTTCAGTCAACAACGGAGTTTGTGTCAGTTCCACGGAAGGTGCCGACTATTATGGCACTTTAAATGAAATCATTGAGTTGGTGTATTATGGAGCTTCGACTGTCTACAAAGCCGTATTGTTCAAATGTGATTGGTTTGATAATTACGAAGGCAGGGCATGAATGTGCATAAAGATTATAAGATAGTTGAAGTTCATCGTGGTAGGAAATATGGCGCTTATGATCCATTTGTTACGGCTTATCAAGTCGAGCAAGTCTACTATGCTCCATATCCAAGTTTGAAAAAGACAAAGATCAATGGTCGGTTGTTTTCAAAACAAAGGCAAGATCGACTATCGATGCTCCCGTCGAGGAAACCGTTTTCCAAGAACAAGTGATCAATGATGTTTCCCGATTATCTGATCCTCTTAACATTGTCCACCAAGATCTTGATGTCGATGTTGACTCCGATGTTGGGGATAATGACTTGGATGATGATGAGATGGCGGATTTCATTCAACAAGAAGATGGAGAGGAAGAAGAATCGGTTGATGATCTAGATATCGATGAAGAGGAGGAAGAACTCTTCCATTCTAGTAGTGATAGTGAATAATAATGTATTAAATATTTTATTTTGTCATCATTCTTTGAAAAATAATGTATTAAACATTGTAATTTATTATTAATTAGTATAAACGCCTTTTATTATAATTGCATTTAGATTAGTATAAACGTCATTTTATGTGTCAAATAGATGTCAGGTAGAGGTAGAGGTAGAGGTAGAGGTAGACGCGGTAGGGGTAGTTCCCTCTCCCGGAGCGTCTTCCTCCACACAGACTCACGGTTTGGATGATGAGATACACCAGATGACCGAGGAGGATTTGGGTGTCATTGTCAATGGTGACCTTGGATTGCCAGTTTTGGATCCCGAGGGAGATGGTAAGTTAATACATATCTTGCTTTAATTTGTTTGTATTTTTATTTATATTTTGATTAACCAAATATATTAACAACTTATTGTTTTCAATATGACAGTTTACCGACAACTATGTCAAGAAAATGGCCAAGACCGCCATAATCGGTGGCTTAACACTTTTGCCACCACGTGGCATAATGCCGACCAGGAGCAAAGAGAAAGGTGGTGGCACGCATTTAGGTGGTACGTCGTTCATATAAATATAACTATATATAAATATAACTATAATTATAACTATACATATAACATACATATAACTATGTTGCGAGTGCTCATTTCAACTTCGAGTTACGCCACGGCGCTGGTTGGGAAGCTTTGAGCGGTATGCTATCAACGTGGTCCGTGATTATATGTATCGGGCTCAAACAAACCCCGTGCTCGGCTTTGGATGACCCTGGATATTCTCCGTCGATTCGAGGAGTGGATTGGCGATCCGTAAGCAATTATTCAATATTTAATTAATAATACTTGTGTTTTATATATATATGTATGTACTAACTTGTTTATCTTATGTCGGAATAGGCATTCAAGGAAACATCTGCGAAAAAGAAGATAAACCGAGCTTCGGATCCGGTGAGGAAGGAAGATCCCAGGACACATGCTATGGGCGGCGCGCGCGTTATCGATTTCGCTCGGGCCATGGAGGACAATAGAGAAGTGCCCCTATCGATCCGGAGATCCGGTGACTAGTTCGAAGAAGAAGAAGTCGGGCAACCGTCTCGAGAAAGTTTGAGAAAATCTTGGTACGTTATGTATTCTAAATATTATATATACATTATATATATATCATGTAATTATTGTTACTAACAAATTTATATCATACTTTACAGACGTCTTCACCTCGAAGAAAGAAAGCCCCAGAGACGCGACGACACCCCTATCGGCAGTCGCGTCTTTATTACTGGCATTTGGTGAATTTACGACAAGAAGGGAGAGTTTTTGGCATGGGGTGTTTGCCTCCATGTACTCTGACGAGCAGCAAGCATCGCTCGACACTCATCCGCCGAGACATACTCTCCGGGCATACTCACCCGTCTCACCTGAGAGATGGCGAGAGAAAGACAGATTAATGCAAAAACACAAAGCGAGGTTGGAGGAGCTAGAGAGAGAGATGCAAAGCGTCGAGGAAGGCAGACTAGCATAGATGGAGGAGTGGATTACCCGGTTGTTAGCAAAGATCCTCCGGAGGATGCAACCAGTCGAGGCAAAGACTGAGATGACCGGTCGATCACGGACTGGAGGAAGTGACATGGGTTTAGGTAGTACACCGGTCCCGATGGGTGACATATTGCTTTATACATTTTATTTATTTTGGCTTATCGTATCCCCTTTGACATATCGTTTTATCCCTTTGACATATCCCCTTTGACATATCCTATTGACATATCGTTTTATTTATTTTGGTATCGTATCCCCTTTTATATTGTTGTTGTTGATAGCCGGTAGCAATTGTAATGCTACCGGGAAAATTATGGTCGTTATGCGGCGGCGGTGGTTTAATGGGCCGCAAAAGCAAACCATATATTTTTCGATTAATTTTAACTTTTGCGACGGAAATATTCCGTCGCAAAGTTGTTTTTGCGACGGATATGTAACGATCTAAAAATAAAAAAAATATTTAATAAAAAAATATTTGAGACGGATTATACAATTTTTGCGATGGATTATAAAATTTGTGCGACGGATTATAAATTTTTTGCGACGGATTATATATTTTTGCGACGGATTATACAATTGTTTGCGACGGATTTTACATTGTTTTGCGACGGAAACTATATTTTTTAAAAAATAAAATACGTTATTATCCGTCGCAACATTCGTCGCAAATAATTTGCGACGGATAAACCGTCGCAAAAACTCGGTTTTGCGACTAAAAAATGCGACAAATAAAAACCGTCGCAAATTAGGATTTGCGACGGAATAAGCCTAGTTTGCGACGATAACCTTCCGTCGCAAAAAGCCCAGTTTTTTGTAGTGTTGTGGTGAAGCAAACAAAAACCTGTTTAAGCAAACCAAACAGAAACTCCACGAAATCGTTAATAACTTGTCAGTGAAAGTTATAAAATAATGTGGCAGTAATTAGATATAGAATATCCGAAAACAATTTAAGCCACTTTATTTCATACACCCAATGACACGGAAAACCAAAGAGTTAAAACTACAAAACTCACATGTCGGCTATCAAGGAAAAAACCTCGTTTATTCCGAACTTAGTATCGAACATGGCGAGATGAAAAACCTTTATAAATGATGATGCTACTTTATTCAGAGAAAACAGAAACAAAAGATAGTTTTTAAGAAATAGTTCTGTGTTTATAGTTGTCAGCTCGACTCAGCTCAACGATGGTTTTAAGTATAGGTGGGATCTTCAAGAGTGAAGACTTCCTCCTCATTACCTTGACCAAGACCAACATAATGTTTCAAACGGTGGCCATTAACCACAAAAGTGGATTGATCTTTAAGGTTCAATAATTCAACAGCTCCAGAAGGGAAAACCTTACTCACTCGATAAGGGCCATACCATCGTGATTTTAACTTGCCAGGAAAGAGCCTCAAGCGCGAATTGTAAAGAAGAACCAGATCGCCTTCCTTAAAAGTGCGGTCCAATATCTTCTTATCATGAAATTTTTTTGTGCGCTCCTTAAATATTTTAGCATTCTCATAAGCTTCCAGACGAAACTCCTCTAGGCGAGTCAATTCCAACAATCTTCTTTCTCCAGCTAAACTCTCATCAAAATTCAACATAGCGTAGCCCACATGGCACGGTGTTCAAGTTCAACCGGTAGATGACATGCTTTTCCAAAAACAATCTTATAAGGGGACATACCAATAGTCGTCTTATAAGCAGACCTATAAGACCATAAAGCCTCATCTAATCGCAACGACCAATCCTTTTTCTTGTCGTATTCACAGTTTTCTCGATTTGTAACCTCAACTTGTCCACTTGTTTGAGGGTGATAAGCAGTAGCTAACTTGTGTCTAACCCCGTACTTAATCATCAACTTTTCAAACGGCCTATTACAGAAATGGCTTCCATTATCACTAATAATGGCACGAGGGGTTACAAACCGCGTAAAGATATTTTTCTTTAAGAACTTCAATACAACTTTCGCATCGTTAGTAGGCGAAGCAATGGCCTCAAACCATTTGGACACGTAGTCGACTGCCACTAAAATATAGCGGTTGGATAAAGATGAAGTAAAGGGTCCCACAAAATCAATACCCCAAACATCAAAGAGTTCCACCTCTAGGATATTCTTCAGTGGCATTTCATTCCTTCTCGAGATATTTCCTGTCTTTTGGCAAGAATGACAAGATTTAGCATATTGATGCGCATCTTTGAACAAGGTCGGCCAGTAAAAACCACATTGGAGAACTTTCGCTGCAGTCTTGTCTCCTCCATAATGTTCTCCGGCCTCATAAGCATGGCAATGTCTAAGGATATCATGCATTTCCTCTTCCGGCACACATCTCCTAAAGACATTGTCGGATCCTAGCTTAAAAAGATAGGGCTTTTCCCAATAATAGTGCCTAAGATCCTTAAAGAATTTCTTTCTTTCTTGGGGGTTGAGATTTGGTGGCAAGTATTTCACGGATAGATAATTCACAAAGTCTTTAAACCATGGTTGTTTCTTTTCCTTCACAACCTCAACACGTGAAGATACTGCAGCGCAATCATCCTTTCCATGTTTAGCCGTGATGGAGAATAACTGTTCATCGGGGAATGTTTCTCCAATCTCGGTCAGTGGCTCATTGTCCTCTATTTGTAAACGGGAAAGATGATCCGCAACTAGATTCTCAGATCCTTTCTTATCACGGATTTCTACATCAAACTCTTGCAACAGTAGAATCCATCTCAACAACCTTGGTTTGGAATCTTGTTTGGCTAAAAGATACTTCAAAGCTGCATGGTCAGTCCAAACAGTGACTTTAGATCCTACTAGATAAGATCTAAACTTGTCAAATGCAAAGATGACAGCTAGAAGTTCTTTCTCAGTAGTTGCATAATTCCTTTGAGCAGCATTTGAAGTTAGCATAGTAGATGGGCCTAAAGATCTTGTCTTTTCTTTGTCCTAAGGCAGCACCTACAGTTGTATCGCTTGCATCACACATCAACTCAAAAGGTAGATTCTAATCAGGCACAATCAGAACGGGTGCAGTAATAAGCATTTAACTTATTGAAAGCTTTCATGCACTCATTAGTAAACACAAATGGCACATCCTTGGCCAATAACTCAGTAAGAGGTCAAGAGATTAAGGAAAAGTCCTTCACGAACCGACGATAGAATCCTGTGTGGCCCAGAAAACCTCGCAATGTCTTAAGATTGGTTGGTGGAGGCAGTTTTTCAATCACTTCTACTTTTCCTCTATCCACCTCTATACCGTTCTTTGAAATACGGTGGCCAAGTACTATACCTTCAGTAACCAAAAGATGACATTTCTCCCAGTTAAGCACCAGATTCGTCTCCTCGCATCTCTTCAACACTCTTGCTAGATGCGTGAGACATGAATCAAAATCATCTCCAAATACGGAGAAATCATCCATAAAGATCTCTAGGAAGTCTTCAACCATATCAGCAAATAGAGAAATCATGCATCTTTGAAATGTTGCTGGTGCGTTGCACAAACCAAATGGCATTCTATTATAAGCAAATATTCCATATGGACATGTAAAAGTGGTCTTTTCACGATCCTCGGGTGAAATATGAATTTGATAGTATCCCGAGTAACCGTCAAGAAAGCAATAAAACGCATGTCCGCTCAGTCTCTCGAGCATTTGATCAATGAAGGGAAGAGGGAAGTGATCTTTACGAGTGGCATCATTCAGCTTCCTAAAGTCAATGCACACTCTATGACCAGTAATGAGTCTAGCAGGAATTAACTCGTTTAACTCATTGGCTTGTACAGTCAAACCTCCCTTCTTCGGAACCACATGGATCGGGCTAACCCATTCACTATCAGAGATAGGGAAGATGATCCCCATTTCTAACATCTTAATAATTTCGTCCCTAACCACATCCTTCAATTGTGGAGTCAACCTTCTTTGGGGTTGTACAACCGCTTTCTTTGCAGGATAAACGAAGATTTTATGCATGCAAACGCTCGGACTAACGCCTTTGATGTCAGCTATAGTCCATCCAAATGCTCCGCGATACTCTCTCAGCACTCTCATCAGCTTTTCTTCTTGTACTTCACTCAAGGCAGAAGAAATAATAAGCGGCAAGGTTTCATCTTGAAGGAATACATACTTCAGATGTGCAGGCAGAGGCTTCAGTGTCAGATTGGTAGGAGGTTCTTCTAGCGAGGTCTTTAACTTTTGTCCAGTTAGCTTAAGTTCAAAGAACTTATGCCACATCGGTCTATGGTAGAATTTCTCAACCTCGGTAGACTTCATCTCCTCGACATGTCCAGGGGTTCCTCTACTACATCCAGGCCATATAACTTTCTCTTCTTCGCTCTTCTCATATGGTACTTCATCTTCTAACTCTAGGGTAGCCTCGAGGAAATCCTTAATATCCTTATATTGTTGGAAATCACTGACAATCTTGTCAACAGAATACAACATGAAACATGCATCCTCTTCATCATCAGGTGTCTTCATAGTGTCAAGCACATTGAATGCTATTTCATCCCCATTAACTCTTAACACTAACTCTCCTTTGTAAACATCGATAAGCGTCCTACTAGTGGCCATAAATGGTCTTCCTAAGATTAGGGGCACTTCGTAGTTAGCTTCCATATCCAGTACAACAAAGTCGACAAGAAACACAAACTTCTCAACTCTTACTAGCACATCCTCAACCACCCCACAAGGTTCCTTAACCGAACGATCAGCTAATTGCAAGGTAATTGAAGTCTTTTTAAGGTCTTTCATACATAGCTTTTGAAAAATGGATAGAGGCATCAAATTTACGCTCGCTCCTAGATCACACAAGGCTTTGTTGATACATATGTTACCTATGGTGCAGGGAATGAGAAAACTTCCCGGATCCTTGCACTTAGCGGGTAACTTATGTTGAAGAATGGCTGAGCACTCCTCATTTAGGAAGATAGTCTCTAAATCTAGGAGTTTCCTCTTAGTAGAGATGACTTTTCTTTAAGAACTTTGTGTACTCGGGCATCTCGGCCGAGTGCTTCAACTAGAGGTATATTGATGTGCAGCTTTCTGAAGATATCAATGAACTTCTTATACCTCTTGTCATCAACCTTAGGCTTAGGTTTGCGTGGAGGATAAGGTAAGGTTGAAGGATCGACATCGGTGAAAATAGGATACTTATTATTATAAAGCTCAACTCTAGGTCCAGTAGGTTCCTTATAGGTTTCTTGCTCAGGTGGAGTTCCAGAGGTATTTGCTTCCTTGCTTGGCTCACCATCCTTACTTTCTACGGATTTCTCTTTTTCTTTCAACGATGGTGGAGTTACTTCTTTCCCACTTCTAGTCATGATCGCATTCAAATCCTTAGGATTTTTATCAGTGTTGCTTAGCAATCCTCCAGGAGGTCTAGTTGAGACTTGCTCAGCTAGTTGTCCTATTTGGTGAGTGAGATTCTGGACTATGGCTTCTTGATTGGTCACCTTAGCATCGGTCTTCTGACAATATTGGCTAAAGTTAGTGGCTAAATCAGCCATCGATTTTGAAAGTTGTCCCATATTGTCGATGAATTGACATTACTCAATTTTTCTATTGCGACTTCCCAACCAAAAGTTTTAGTTTCTTTGAGGTACATAAGTAGTAGGCGGTTTAGGCCCTTCTCCTGCATTGGGGTCACTATATCGGAATCCAGGATCGTTATGGTTAGGCTTATATCCTCCCAATTGATTTCCTTGTTTCCCAATATAGTTGGCTTCTTGAGATCAAACATTCTCATTTTGAGGAATTACTTGATTCCAGTCCACTTTCTACTCTTTCCATCCTCTCTTGCATTCCATCTACCTTATTGTTGATAGCTGTGCAGTTGTTCTAAGATTTTAGTAGATGCACTATCCTCAAATATATGTGTCGCCATCTTTACAATAGCTATGTCATTGCCTCCCATTGACTATTCATCGCTATTTGCTCCATCTTTCCTTGTGCCTCCTCGAGGAGATAAAGAACAAACGCCTATTGCAGAGGCGTCTACTAATTTTCTCAGTCTCTCTCAATCCATGGTAAAAAGTTTGCATTAAAAGCCAAATAGAGATATCATGATGAGGACATTTCCTCATATCTTCCTTAAAATGCTCCCAAGCTTGATCAAAACTCTCCCCAGGTTGTTGCTTAAATCCTAAGATGTCTTGGCGTAACTTAAAGGTTTTTCCTAAGGGAAAATACTTATTCATGAATTTTTGCAACAATTGTTCCCAAGTAGTGATAGATCCACCTCAGAGAGAGAAGCCATTGCTTAGCTTGAAAGGAAAAGCTTAAGATTTAATGTTCCCTCCGGGATTAATTGCAGTTTCACGGTGCTAACGATTTCCAAGAAATTTGTCACGTGAACACCAGGATCCTCGTTTTGGACTCCATGAAAAGTGGAATAGTTGGTCACCATTTGAATTACATTAGGCCTAGGGTGATAGACTTCCGCAGCATTTTGTGGTGCTACGATAGCGGGAATGAATTGCTCAATAGTAGGCGTTGCATAACTTTGTAAAGTGTGCCTTGCTCCTTGGTTTCCATTATTAGCATTAAGATTATTCGCATTATTAACATTATGGGCATTATTAACATTATGGGCATTATTAAGTACCTGGTTCGGATTGATCGGAATTCCCTCCATTTCACCCTCAGATTCAAAATGCTCAGAATGATCGGTTGTATGTCCTTCTTCTGATTCGTGTTCGCTTTCCTCAAGATTTGGATCCTCTTCTCCTTGCTTAGCCAGTTCTCTAGCTAACTTTCTATTTCGCCTTGCAAATTTCTCTATTTCAGGATTATATGGCTCAAGCGGTTCCTTCGATTTCCGAGTAGCGTACTATAAATTAACAAAAAACAATAAAACAATTAAAAACATAAAAGGCTAGGCCTTTAACTAGACTAAATAATAAAAATGAAACTAAAACAGACTCTATTCACAATATTTACGAATTTACTTTTAATAAAATAAGCTATACTTAATTTAATGACACGAGTCCCCGGAAACGGCGCCAAAAACTTGATGCACGGTCCAAGTAATAAAAATACTCGATACCAAAATAACACACTAGCAAGAGAACTAGGTTCAATCGTAGTATAGTTAGATAGAGTCGAGGTCGATCCCACAGAGACTCGGCTTAAACCAAATATGACTCATTAAACTAAAAGAAAAATTAAAGGCGGTGTACGACCAACAAATAACGTAGAATTAAAAGAGACACAATAGAAACACAAAACCAACAAAAGTCACAACGACACTAAGACACTTATTTTTATAGGTTTTATAAATAATTAACAAACGGTATTGATAACGCTAGTAGTAATTACTCCCCCATTCTATGTAGAATGACGACGAGACAAAACAAGACATTTAAGATTAATTATTCTGACTATGGGAGTCATCCCCTAAAATAGATCTAGCTCCGGGTAGGCCATCTAAATCATCGTGTCTCCATTACGTGACTTCACATTTTAGTCTCCATCTCATATAACCGACGACACAATTACAAAACTAGGGATGCCGGTATAAACCGTAACCTCATCTAAGTAACATTCCTATAGTTAGGCGTACTCTTAGACACCGATTCAATCTATGTCCTAAGTAACAATCGCTTTTTGGGTCTCATGTTAAATTACGATGACAAATAATTAAGTTGATCAAGTTTAATTACTCGTTTAAATTACAAAGCGAGAGAACTCGGCGTAGTCGAAGCCGTTCTGAGACAAATCAAGAACATCACAGATCTTGCTACCGGTGAAACATAGGCTCATTGCAAAGCAAACTCAGATCTGAACCAGATTTGCTCGTGAAACGTCTTTTACGTCTCAGATCTACATAAACATGGGTTCGATAATTAACTACATCGCGAAATCAATACACAAAACGACTACTCCATAACGAAGTAAATTAGATCTACGAATAAAGATTGCATAATTGAGCAGACATTACCCTCGAAGACGAGCGTGATTCCCACTCCTCGACACGATCTCTAACCGGAGAATCTAACGACTCCGTAATGAAAGAACATAAATAAAAAGCAACAAACTATATTTTAAAAGTATTGGAAATATTGTATTTCTTGGGTGTGTAAATGGCGTGTATTGTATGTCTCTATTTATAGGGGTTTAAGCTAATTAAGAGATATACTTCAAAATATCAAAACAATTAGAGATAACTCCCGGCCGATCACAAAAAAATAAGATGCGCCCCCCTTTATGCGTGTGGAAGGGCCGCCGCATGTGTGCTCTCAAGTTTCGGATTGGTTCGCTTGCTCTTGTCATGCCTTACTCCTCTTTTTGTGCGTATCCGATCTTTATCTTTAATGCATCCGGATTTCCTTGGATTTATCTTGAGATTTAATTCTTCCATTTGTATTTATACTCCAAAATTATCTCAATCTACAAAATAAATATTTATCCCAAAGTAAATCATATTTAAATAAAAACGGATAAATACCGAATTATATAATAAAAATGGATAAATACTAAATTATGTCTTATTAATCACATAACATTAAATAATCAAGATAAAATGTGATTTAATATAAAATATATATTATTAATCTCGATTTAAGGACAATACTGATGACTTTTACGGGTATAATTTGACCGTCATCAATGAGTTCGGAAGGAGGTATCGTTCTTTTCATTCTTATGTTGGTCAAAGACCGTTTGTGTGTTCTTAGTTAGATTAAGTGTGCTTATTTCTAAAAGTTGTCTTGTCTCTATGGGATCGACCTTGTTTCGCCGTTCTTTATACTATGATTTGACCTAGTACTCTTGCGAGTATAAGAGACCTCATGGGCGACATCTGCCGAGAGCTCCCATGAGCCTTGTCTTGCCCGGCTCCGAAATCAACAACTAATTGGTTGGGGCCTTGTTGTAATGTCTCCATGACTGCCCCTTCAGTATGAATCTCGGGCACTGGGGTGACTCCAGCCGGTGCGGCGGATGGACCTTCACCCTCTCTCCGCACCCTCTTCGGTGGAGCCTGGTCACTCTCTTCATCAGAAGTCTCCAGGTCAATACCAGCATCTGAACTATGTTCTCTTATACGGATACCCTCATCACGTCTCCTTCTCTGAGCATTTTCTCTCCCCGTAAAAGGAGCTTGAGGCAGGATGGGAACGTTCGGATCTTGAACCACGATAGGTCATGGAGCAGCAACATTAGGCCCAACGGCCACCATCGAAAGAACATGTTGGCCCCTCTGACCAGCAAAAGCATGTTCTCTGGCGAGACGCTGCTCGCGTTGTTGCCTTCTCTTCATAGATCATAATGCACATGGATCCATGTTTGTTATGTAAAGAAGAAAAAAGGTAGTCTGCAATATTTGAACAGAATAAGCAAAAAGAAACAGCAAGATGAGTCTAGTTAAAGACAATCATCACAGCCAACTAATAAGCAGACATACGAGTGACACAAACGTTACTAGGATTTGGCCCATGATCGCGATAGTACCCCCCACAGATAGGATAGTCAAGGGGAAACCCTCCCTCGTGACAAGATGCAAACCAGTAGGGATAGGGCAGACTTGGGAAAACCTCTACTAAGGGCTGAACATGTGGAAACCAAGGGCCGGATATATCGGCCAAAGTGTTATATCGAGGACTTGTACTTAAAATTCTCCAGTTAAAGGAGTGGGCTTGAGACCTACTCATAGCATCCCAACCCAGCAACCTTTCTACTTCAGCAATAAAGATAAGATCTCTCTCCGGTGAGGTAGAAACCTTCTTCAGTTGCAACGACACAGATAACTTGGCCGATCTCGAAACATGCCGCCTAAATGGCCAACCCACTCGAGACCCGACCAATGGGCATCGGTGACTCCACTGGTTCACCTTCGACGATGGCTTACAAAATAACTTCAACTTATTGTTAGAGGATGAACCTCCCACTTGAACCTACCTAGTTTCCTCCTAAACACACACAATATCGTAACGGCCAAAGGCCATCAAGCTCAGGTCGAACCCCAGATCTCGATTAAGGGCAATAAAAGAATATCGCCCTAATGACTCCCAATGCCAGGTTAGCGGCATGCACTCCACAAACATCAATAAATTCGATAAAGAACGAGTACAAAGGATGTCCGAGTCCTCTTATCATAAAATCGAAATAGAGCAAGATCAAATCACGGTCATCCCGATGGGCCACATGACCCAAGTCATTACCCAAAAAGTAAAACCGGTAATCCTCTGATAGACTAAATGGTTCAAAGAAGACCTCAACCGCCGGAAAAGGGTCTTCATTCCTCATTGCCCACCAAGTAACAACACTTCTATCAAAATCGCGCTGCTGGACATCTTCCCAGCTCGCCGAGCGAACTACCGCCCCTTCAGCCTGTGGAAAAACCAGAGCCTACTCTACATCCTCAACTTGTTCAATTTCGACTACAGGCTTTGTTCAGGATTAGCCAGGGAGCCACTAGATCTCGCTTCACAACCTCTGTAATCAAACATTTCATGAAAAAAAAGCGGTGGATGGTCAGTCACTCAAACTCTGAGGTCAACCCGGGAAGGACAGCTCGGTCATCCCGACAACTTGCTCCCCGTCGCGGACGAGTAAAACCCTAACCCTAGTTCTAAAAGAAAAGTCAGGAGGCACCGAAAAAGTATGTATAGCACACTTCATACAGGTTCGGAGCAAAATATTCAAATCAGGCAAGCAAAACCCCTCAACCAACGCAAAAAATTCAAACACAACGAAGAATGAAGAAGGCAAAACAAAATAATACAACAAGACGCTGATTCAAACTGTTAGGAAATCTACGCGGGAACGCAGCGGAATTTAATATTTTATTTCCTTTTAACCAGGATCGACTTCGTTTAAGCAATAAACAAATAAACTAGTAGACGGTGGTTACCTTGGTTGATCTAAAAGATCGACGCTTTGACCGTCTAAGGAGAGTAGTTCTGCATAGAGCCGCCCAAGTGTTCGGCCTCTTCCGCTAGTCCACGCGGAACAGCCCGCCGGAATCCCATCATGGATTGCTATTGGAAAACTCCGGTTGTTAGACCGGCCCTTGTCCCCTCTCTCCAACTCTCTATAGGATGCTCTCTATTTTACACAAGAACTATTAGTTCTTGGAATTGTGATGTACAAATGAGCTTGACACCCACCTCTTATTTATAGTAGAAGGTTGCGCCCCAATAGAGTGTAAAGGAGAAGAAAACATTTTCCCAATAAAATAAGGAAATCTCCTAGATTGATTTATCTCATTTAATTTAATATCTTATGTTAAATATTTCCAAGATATTGTCAATATCTTATATTGACTATCTTTATCTTATTACCACAAATCAATTTACACATGTGTGCAAATCTATAGTCATTAATATCTAATATTAATATATGATAATCTTATTAATTAAATTACACAATCCAAGTGTATCATATACACTTCAATGTGGCGCCCCATATAGCCAAATATTGGCTTCTTGAATATTCTTTAATTAATATAATACTATTATTTATTAATTTGCAAAATACATGTTTATCACATATATACATAATTTCGAAATTTTTATTTATCAATATACATATTTAATTAATCATCATAATTAATATCTTGTATTTAATTTATTCATAATAAATAAATACCACCATATTAATTTACCACTATAACCTTTATAGTCTCGAGATAAACTTTCCTTATTTGGTTATCAACTATAACCACATTTTAATCCGGCTAGATGTTCTTATGTTGTGACCCGATAGACTTCCGAATATGTTGTTGCCCTTCATGCTTAACGATCACGGGATAGCGTCTAGCAACACACTGTGACCCACAATCATCGGAAGAGTCAAATGCAATGACTACTACCTTTCATGTGAAACAGTTACCGTGTAACTTATAATCCTATCGTTGTTATAATATCCATACGGTCGTACGTCGAGTGTCAAACATTAACAACCGTATCTTATAATCTGGATATCATGCTCTCTCTCGAAGTACCTCGTTTACTCCCACTTTGCAAAGATTCACGAGAGTAAGACATTCATTACGCACTATTAATGCAATGTTTAATAGTACATCAGCCTAGAGACATTTAAGTATCAAACTTATTAATGTGATTAGAAATCTCATCAACCATAATCGCCTATCATGGTTTCTCTATCACAGTTTAATACTAAGGCCGTTATCATATAACAATTCATAATTGGTTCTTTAGAAGAACAGATACATGACAACATAAAAGCCATTTAATATATGTATAAACATAAATAAATAGTAGAAATGATCCGATCCGGTCGGATCCGGTCCAACCCGATTGGGTTTAGGACACTATTTCAACACAAACGGCATATACCTAAACAAGACATGGATATGCAAACGTTCATCCACCGGCCAGTACGATATTGAAACGTGTTCTTCAGCAATACATAGGAAATCAAGCCTAAACAGGTTCTTGAAAGAAAAACGACATATTAAGAAAGCAAAATAATAGACTTAATGAAGGACATACTGCGGTAATCGAAGATAGAAATATGTAGAAGCCTGGAGATTGGACAGAGAGACTGATCGGAAACTGGAATTGCTCACCGGAAATCGTAGATGAAACCTATGGAGTTTCTTTTGCTATGAAAATAATTGAAGACGGAAAGTGTGAAAGTGGGAGAACCCAACTCTTTTATAGAGGGCTTGTGACGTTTGGTGACATGTTGAGACGGTTGAAAGGGCGGTTGAGTGTTACAAATATAGAATTTTGAAAAGTTGCAATGATGGCGCCATACGGAGCCAAGGCAATAATGGTGACGGTTTACGGAACCCAATGTTATTAACATGGCGTGGGTTAATATTTGGAATTTATTTCAGACGTGACGTGTTAAGCCAAGATCGAGTCACCCGTCAAATGGAAGCCCGGTCTTTTCTCTAAACGCAGACATCTCGCTTCATCATAGATTGAAATAAATGTCATCTAACCCACAACTAAGCTAAAAATTTCCTTTTGTGTTTAGCATGGCAACATAATCCCGGATGCTTCAGCAAGATCCCGCACGGTCTTTCACGTTTAGCATGACTAACCGGGATCACCCGTTTTAGCCCTGCAATCCCGCAGCCAGTCGTGTTCGTGCCATAAAAAGCTGCCAAGACCAATCGCTAAAAATCACGGCACAAACCTAAGTGTGTGAACCCCTAACGCCAATCAAGCAAGCCATGGTACAACAGTTCAAATAGCGATCGATGTGTCTACCCGCCTACAACTTTACTCACCGATTTCCCTCCTCGCTGTGAAAAGCTTAAGGAGTAGGGGGCATTGATAAGATGAACCAGTAAAAGAGCCCAAAGACTCGTATCGGACCTCCTAGTAGGCCCAGTCAAGGGTTGGGCACCTGGCCCAATCGGATCGCAGTCATGTAAGACGAGACGGGCCGGGAACATCCAAGCCCGCTCAGAGAAATTGTCATAAGACTTTGGCTCAACAGCGAGGCTCGGGATAAAAAGCCTTCATACGCTACATACTAGGCAAGACGAAGAACCGGGGCCACTCACTTTGCCCTCGACCCAAAGACCGCTAACTTAGGCAGCCAGGTCAAGCTTACAAGTGTGGATTCCAACAGAGTCGAGACGATCATCATCCCACATCGCATGATGCCGACCCGCATAACTATATTACACTTGTATTTATTTATTGAGAATGTATATTGTAATTGCCACGTCAGCACCGACCATGTAAGCCCTATAAATAACGGCACCTTCAACCCTATAAAGGGAGGCATAACAAAAAATACAGGCCAAGACCTCTTTCTCTTTCACGTGTTTATGTGTTCTTGAGTTTCTTCATATCTTCATATTGTTTTTGAGCTGAAACACATCTAACCGCCACTTTCAATCCAAATTTCCACCTAAATCACCCAATATTCTTCTTTGTGATGTTTACGACAACATCAACACATAAGTCGGTTACAACAGAATTCAACCTACATACTCTATATGAGCACAATTAGTTGTTCCATTTTGAAATTAGGTTGAGCAATTACAGTTTTGAACAATCAATATCACTGTATTTCAGTTTTCCTGCTTTTTCCAGTATTCAAAATTCTGTAAGAATGTTCTACATCTTCTTCATCTATTTTCCTGCAATTTTTAAATTCTTGTGCTCTTGTTTGATTTTTAACATGGCTTGGCTGGTTCTTTGGATGAGGGATTACAGTTTTATTCTAGGTCTCCTCTTGCCCTTCGTGCCTTTTCTGATGTTGATTAGGGAGGTAACAAAGATGATGATTATTCTTCTACTTTTGCGTACGTGATCTTCCTTGTCCAGAATCTTATCTTGTGGAGTTCCAAGAAGCAAACCTCAATTGCTCGTTTTTCGATTGAAGCTGAATATCGCTCCATTGATGCTACTGTTGCCGAAATTTCTTGGGTTACTTATTTATCGGCCGATCTTGGGTTCTCTTCTCTATTTATCCCCGTTATTTTCTGCGATAAAGTTGGTGCGATGCAGTTGTGTGCCAATCGAATTTTCCATTCTCGTATGAAGCATGTTGCGATTGATTATCACTTTATTCGTGACCAAGTTTAGTAGGGTCTCATTCATGTTTCACATGTCTCCGGTTCTGATAAGCTTGTGGATGCCTTGACTAAGCCATTATCAAGTCTTCCATTATGCCACGTTAAGTTCAAGCTGGGCCTTAACTCCCATTGTCCCGCTTGACGGGGCGTATTAGGATAATATATGTTATTATTATTTTATAATTATTTTTGTATATATTTGTAATTATCTGATATAGCTTTTAGAGCACTCCAGAATACTCCTATGAGATGCATATACAACCTATATTGTAATCACAGTATCAATGAAAAATACTTTTACATCAAATTCTATCAGACAAAAATATCTATTAAGCCAGTTGAACTATAAAATAAATTTAAGCTTCTACATAAGTTACAACATTCAAACTTTAATCATGTTATTATAGAGTGCCAACTCCACTATTTTTAGATTTGTCTCTATTCTTTAAATCATTCATTGTTGATCTCCACTTCAAAAAAGTGCCGAACAGCTCCTCCATCTCCTCAAGTCCCCTCCCTTTTGTTTCAGGTAGCAAAGTATAAAAGAATATCCAAGCCACCATAGCAATCCCTGTGTACATAAAGAAAGCCCCTCCAATTGTAATCTTTTTATATAAAGATATAAAACTCATCAAAACTACCCCACTAGTAACTCTGTTTATTGCTACCCCCATGCTACAGCCTTGTGCTCTCAACCTTAAAGGAAATACTTCTGAGCTATAAACCCATGCAATTGGACCCATCCCTATTGAGAAAAATGCTACACTTGATAGTGTGCATGTTATACAGAAGGCTATGGCGCATGTTAGCATCTGGTCATGATGATGATGGTGATCAATGAACGTTAAACCAATGGCAAGTCCCATTAGGGAGAATGCCATACCACCTGCACTTGATAGAAGTAATACTCGCCGTCCGATTTTGTCTAGCAAGAATGTAGCCACTAAGATGAAGGATGTCTTTGTGAATCCAACGGCTATAGTTGCAAGTAGCTTGTGAGTGTCGTTTGTAATACCGGCCTTTTCATAAATTCTTGGGCTGTATAAAACCACTACGTCAACTCCACTGGCTTGCTGGAAGAAATGTATGCCAAGTGCAGCGAGTAGAATGTGTCGGACAGGCAGCGTGGGACGGAGGAGTAGCTCCTTCCACACTCCAGTGCCGTCACGGTCGTGCTTCGAAACCGAAACGACGTCGTCTAGCTTGAATTCGTCAGGTATGCCCGCTGCGTCCATTATGTCAGCTAGTCTGAGATGAGATTCTTCCAAAGATTCAGAAGTTTTGTCCAATACTTTTCTTGCTTCACCGAGTCGGCCCTGCATGACGAGCCACCGAGGTGACTCGGGCATGACTAGAACTCCTAAGATTATGAAAATGGGTGGTACTGCACCAAGTCCAAGCATAATTCTCCAGTTCAGGTTTATTGGAAACTTGGAAAAAGCTAAGTTCGAGACATATCCGAGCAATACACCTGCCAAATTGTTGCACAATACTTAACACCACATATTTTCATATCCTTAATTATTAATTACAGTAAAGTGAGTGGGACATTTTGTAAGAATTATCATTTGGTACTAAAGATAATTATTGTGGACTCAAGTTATTTATTTATTCCGGTTAAAATTATTTATTATGTAGATAACTTAGTAGTTTATTATTATTATTATTATTATTGTTGTTGTTGTTGTTGTTGTTGTTCTTGTATATTTAATTAGTATTATGTAAAATCCTCTTATTACTAGTGTTTTCATCCTGGAATGTTTTATAATTCTATAGGTCCCGCCTTACATATATATATAGACTGTTGTCGATTCGTGATAATTGAGAAAAATAGCTGATGATGGCCGACCGAACTCCATGCGTGGCATCCTCTTAAGTCAGTATAATAAATGACTAGCCTCTAAAAGTAAGGCATTAAGGGCTAAGAGCCCCAAGCACATACCCAAGCGCAGTCCTTAACCCTGTGGGAGATCGCGTAAACTCCTCCAACAACCACGGCAAGTCGGCCAAGGCCAGGTGAAGAGGAGCGCCTGGGATTCGCCATATTGGTCTTGGGGGCTCGGCGCAGACGCACCGAGCGACCCGGTATTATTGCACGTGTTGGATAACTAAAGATAAATGAGAAAAGGAAGAATCATAAGTCATAAAGACTCTGATCCAGACATTTAAATTTGTCCATAATTATCCCTAAATTATAGGGATTTATGCGTGTATATCCTTAGGGAAATAATAATATTAATAATAATAATAATAATGTAATTCCTTGCAGGACAAGGAAAGGGATGAGACGTCCACTATATAAACAACCCTAAGGAACTACGAAAGACTTGATTCCTGAAACATAACAGAATACGTAGGCAACTTGATAGAAATAACTCTCATGTATAGTCTGAAAAACACCCAAAAAAACCATCCTTGGTTCATATTACTCAGAAAAAATTTCATAAGTCCATTTGGATCGATTTAACTGAAATCTGCAGTCGGACTCGTAAATGTTTGCAAAAGACAAACTTCTTAAGTCTATAGGACAGACGATCAGAACTGAGTACTGCAGGTCAGACTCAGAAATGTTTGCAAAGGACAAACTCAATAAGTCTGTAGGACAGACGATCATAACTGAGCCGTAGTGCGGACTCGGAAAGTTTGCAAAGGACAAATTCAATAAGTCAGCAGGACTGACGAACTAAGCTTCGCAGGTCGGACTTCGGCAAAAATTTCATAAGTCGCCAGGATTGACAAACCGAGTACAAAGAAAGTCGGACTCGGAAAAGTTTGCAAAGACAAACTTTTAAGTGTGCGGGATGAGAGATCGAATCGAAATTGCCAGGCGGACTTCTCGAAAAAAGGTTGCAAAGGACAAACTCAATAAGTCTGCAGGACACCGATCATAACTGATCCGCAGTGCAGACTCGGAAAAGTTTGCAAAGGACAAACTCAATAAGTCTGCAGGACAGACGATCATAACTAAGCCGCAGTGTGGACTAGGAAATTTTTCTAAGGACAAACTCAATAAGTCTGCAGGACAGCCGATCATAACTGAGCCACAGTGCGGACTCGAAAAAGTTTGCAAAGGACAAACTCAATAAGTCTGCAGGACAGACGATCATAACTGAGCCACAGTGCGGACTCGGAAAGTTTTCTAAGGACAAACTCAATAAGTCTGCAGGGCGATCAGGAATCGATATACGCCGGAGGCGAGATGCATTATAATCTCTAAAAGTTTGTAATAATCAAAATTTCTATGTCTGCAGGACATACGATCAGAGACAACACTAAAGTACATCGTTTAAAAAGAAAAGCTTGTAAATGATGTATTTCAGGGGGCAAATGACCCTAAGTTATGAAAAACAAAAATTCATGCTTGAATGAAAAACAAAAGGCTAAACGCCAAAGGAAGTAATTACAAAACAAATGTCTAAAAGGCATACATTGTCAAGATAAAAGACAATAAAAAAGTATGAGTTCTCTAGCTCAGCATCCGTAAAATTTTGTAGACCAAACTTCCTTATTTCGTAGACGAACTCAAAACCGAGCTCCATAGGTCGGACTCGTCATAAAATTAGTCCGCAAGACAGACTCGAGTAATAATCCGCAAGACGGATCCAAATTTTAGAGCTTTGTAGGCCAGGCTTATTACGTTTGCGGGAAAAGTTAGTTCGCAGATGAACTCAAACCGAGCTCCGCAGGTCGGACTCCTCAGAAAGCAAGTCCGCATGACGGACAAAAATTCAGAGCACTGGATGTCGGTCTAAGTGCGTTTGCAAAGCTGAGCTCCGTAAGTCGGACTAGCCCTAAACAGCCAGTCTACAGGTCAGACTCGTGCAAATCCGCATGTCGGATAAATTTTTTGGGCTCCATATGTTATGCTCGCTAACTTTGCGAAGTAAACTTCCTAAGTCCCCAAAGGGACAGAGTGAGAGCTCAGCAGTCAGGCTCGTAAAAATACAACGAAGCATAAACGAAATGCAAGTTCAAAAACCTAAGAAGCATTAAAGGTGAGTTCGGCCCGGACTCTATAGCGAGAGTAAGATTCTCCACGAAGCATTGACTTGGGAGGCTCGGGGAGATCCGTTGAAGTTGAAGTAAAGGCGGCGACCGCAAAAAGGTGCTAAACAAAGAAGCTGCAGACTATGTTCTCAAAAACCGTTCCACTTGGAAGACGTGGAGTAATGAATGGCGTCATAACAAAGAACTATGACACTGCGCGAGAAGACCATTGTAAAGTTCTACAAGTCTAGATGACGAGGGGCGACCAACACCTCTAACAGATCCGACCTCACAACGAGTCATTCAGCCAGTTCGTGGTGGCTTTGATGATGGCCGACCCGAACTCCGCCACGTGTCATCCTCTTAAGTCGTATAATAAATGACTAGCCTCTAAAAGTAAGGCATTAAGGGCTAAGAGCCCCAAGCACATACCCATGGACAGGTCCTTAACTCCAGTGGGAGATCGGCAGAAACTCCTCCAACAACCACCGCAGGTCAGCCAAGGCCTGGTGAAGAGGAGCTGACCAGTTCGGCCGTATTGGTCTTGGGGGCTCGGCGCAGGACGCACAGAGCGACCCCGGCTGTTATTCCACGTGCTGGATAACTAAAGATAAATTAGAAAAGGGAAGAATCATAAGTCATAAAGACTCTGATCCAGACATTTAATTATGTCTATAATTATCCCTAAATTATAGGGATTTATGCGTGTATATCCATAGGGAAATAATAATATTAATAATAATAATAATGTAATTCCTTGCAAGACAAGGAAAAGGATGAGACGTTTACTATATAAACAACTCTAAGGAACTACGAAAGACTTGATTCCTGAAACATAACAGGATACGTAGGCAACTGGGGAGAAATAACTCTCAAACTCAGTCTAAAAATCACCCAAAAAACCATCATTCATTCATATTAACCTAGATTAAACGGCCCGGATAACTATTAGACGAAATTCAGCATCGTCAATAACATAAACCAGAAGACATAAAAGTACCGTATGTCGTATTCTACGGTGCATATAAAGTTCTTCTCTTTGTTCTATGTTAGGGTTTGAATCTATTCTAGGGTTTGCATCACTGTGCGAAAAGAAGAAAAAGTCGAATAACATTGTGTTTAGAAAAACGGTCCTAATAATTCGCTTCCGCTTATTCAGGTACAGTGATTTATCGTTTTCTTTTACATCTAATTTTGGTATAAATTTTCATTTACAGAATGATTTTTTTGATCAATAATCAATTATTCGACATGTTAATCCTTTCATAAAAAAAAAAATTTAACCAAACGAAATGAAGACAAGTCAAATTGAGTCTTCGTTAACATCAAACATACCATCACAAAATTTCTTTAATTTTCATGTTTTGTCGTCTTTTAATTACGTGATCATTAATTATTAAGATGTTGACTCCTTAACTTTTTTTCCTAGTATCAATTCTTAAAGGGATATATCACAAACATTGTTTAAGTTTTGGTATCGTAATAATTAAATATATAATTTGGAGACAATGATTACGTGGAGGAACTATTGACATATTTGTTTGATACTAATGATTGATTCCTCAAAAGAAATGAAAACAAAACGTAGAATATACTGTTTGAGTTTAAAGCTGGGATACAAAAATATGAAAAAGGCTAAAATAACAAAAGGTATATTTCAAAAAAAAAAAAAAATCCGTCTAGCCTGTGAAATTAGACTAGCATGGTCTTGACTTTGATTTTGAAATAAATTCTTGTAATTCTTCTTTTGTACGGTTTTTTATCCATAAAATATCCGGATTCGACAACAAAAAAAAAAAATTTAAAAAATTAATAAAAAATAAAACGTAAGGTTAAGGTGCGATTTATTTATGTAAAAAAAATATTCATTTAGATCTAATCATAACCAACCTAATATAATGTTTTAAAATAATAGCATGAATTGAAAAAGACCCAAAATTATAGGCCCACCAATATTATATGCTAAGAAAATTACTTGGATTGATATAAGCCAAAATTATATAGATTTTTATCCAGAAGGACAAAAATATTAAAAAATCGGGATTGAAGAAAATGTAATTTAATAATAACAAAAATACAATTATGAAGAATAAATATGAAATAACAAATGTGGAATAGAGTAAATATGTAAGAATAATTGTAAACACAAATTAACATTAACACTTGAAATAACAATTTTAAAGAATAATTGTGATTTTGTCTTTATAATCGTGAAAATATTTTCTTTTGTCAAAACCCATTTATTAATTTTTTGTGTTTTGCGCCTCCTCCCAAATTATAATCCCAAATTTATAATAATAATACATATGCAACAGGTCAAACACATTTTTGTTACGGCAAACCAAATGTAACGATAACAATATATGAAAAATTATCACATCAATCAATTTGAATTTTGTAGCTATATCTGATTTTAGAAGCGCGATGTTGAATTAATATTTTGTAAATATGTTTTTAAAAAACCAAAAAAATTAAATAAATAACTATACAAAAAAATTTAAAAAATAAAAATAAAAATAAAAAAACCAGCAAGGGACCTCGCCGGAGGCCAAAACATTTCCAGGGTCGCCTGTGATCACTTATTTGTTTTTTTTCTCTCAATGATCATTAATTTATAATTACAAAATACAGGAAAAAAACAGGTTAGCGTATGGATAAATGTTGAATACCATCTACTACAACCTTTCTATCCGAGGTGAAAGAGAGTCACGCATACATATCAATAGAAAATTCAGTAGTATATCAATAGAGAAGTAATTAAATAAATAATTAAATAAACTGAATACAAACACTCATTGCACACACCTACTTCAATTTTTGCATCTACAAAATTTTAAGGGCTAGGCAATAATTTTAAAGGTAGTAGACAAATTACCGAAGTTAATGAAGACTTCAGGGAAAGAAGTGAGAAAGCCTCTAGCAGAAACAGGAGCAACCTCTGCGGTGTAAACCGGAGCTATCATCAATGAATAACCCATTCCAATACCAGCCACAAACCTCCCAACCATTAGAAATGTATAGTTAGTCGCAAAACCCATCAACACCGCTCCAACGAAAAATATACCACCAGCAAGGACCATGGTGTACCGCCGACCTATCCAGTCCGATGTCCTTCCGGCCAACGCCGCACCAATAAGCGAGTATATGTTAAAAACACCCACCAACACTTCTATTTGTACATCGGAGATCTTTAGGTCTTCTTTCAGGTAAATTGTAGCTCCACTCATCACTCCTCCATCTGTACCGTACGTCCATTCACGAAATAGTAATCAATTATCTATATATATAGCAGTACTGTATGTAGATGCTTTGATATTGGAAAAAGAATGAAAGAAATATTAATTACCATAACCAAGTACGATGGATGTCATGGAAGCCATGATAGAACAAGCTAAAGCATATTTGTTTGTTCTTCTTGGTTTCTGAGTAGATTCAACAGCAAGTGGAGGAGTCTCAATCTTGGAAGGCATGAGAGAGATTGAGAGAGAGAGAGAGATTGAGGGAGAGAGTGTCTGACACACACAAAACAATAAAAGAAAAAGAAAAAGAAAAAGGAAAAACTGAGTGGCTCTCAAATAACTTGAGACTTCATATGAGTCCTTCTGTGTGCTTGCTATCGATGGTGGGCATAGATTTCCTTTTTAGTTTCTTGTTGCCTTATGTGACTATAATGTTTTATCTCTCCCTCGTTTTAAATATATAAATACGGGTTCTATTGGCACTCTCAGTTTCATTATTGACATCTTCTTTTTGATTATTTTTTTCCTACTACCGGCACCAGACATATTTTCTTCTTTTTACTTCCGCCACCACACTAGGAATGTTAGTGTCATTGACGTTCCTTTCCAATATCAACGTCACTGGACTGACGTTTCTAAATCGTGACACTTTTATAACGTAAACGTCGATGCCACTGACATTCGTTTTTAAACAGCATAATCAGTGGCACTGTTGTTGCTATTGAAAACCAACACTGACGTAGCGTTCATTAAAAAAAATCGTGGTGTCAAAGTAATTTTTTGTGATGCCGAGAGTAATAGGGTGTCAGCAGTAAAAATGAGTTTCCAATAGAATCCCCGAAATGAAAATGCTATTATTGTTACGTTCGTGTCATAACGTGTGACACAACACACATTTAAATCGTTCATCATGATCTACAATCTATTTATCATTATATATATTTGTCTACCACAAATACAACCAATGATACATAATTCTGTTATCGTTTGTTGTGAAATATGTGTTGCATGAAGTACCATAACGATTAAATATTATTTTCATTCATTTTAAATATTATGAAGAAATATTTGTGACACACACAAAACTATAAAAGAAAAAGAAAAAGAAAAAGGAAAAACTGAATGGCTCTCAAATAACTTGAGACTTCATATGAGTCCTTCTGTGTGCTTGTAGAACGCCCGCTCCTGGACAATCGAGACTTATCCAGGAATCGAAAACGTTTCAAGACGCATAATATTAAATATATAATATTACACGTAGTTCTCTACTACGTCGTATCAAATAAAAGTAAACGGAAGCTAAAAGACTCGGGTAATTTTTTTTCCAAATAACCAAGAATAGAATTAAAGAACTAAAGAGGAAATGTTATACTATTACATCGGAAAATGAAACCAACGAATCCAAAATGTACGAATTCCAAAGTACTAAAAGTAAACTACAACATCCAATAATCCAAGTCTATTAAATAGATGAAAGAAATGAATAATAAACAAGGTCTTCAAATCCGGCCCTCAAACGTCGCTATCAAAGTCCTCTCGAACTCTTCATTTATCTGTCTGTCTTCTCTCCCCAAACACATAAATAAACATGCGTTTTTGAGGTAAGTCTGAGACAAAGTAAAAGTAGGAAGCTACAATTTAATTAAGGTTATTTATTATTAAAAGATTTGTCTTAATGAGACCGACTCAATTTAGGGTTCATTCCATGCCCATCGACACGTCATGACTAAACGTTTCTAGCTTAGCTTATCTTTGTTACATCACTACTCAAGGACACTGTGCATGGCGTTCATCAGCCTGAAAATATACTTGCTAACTAACGGTGATTAGCACCGATTAGCTCCGGGGCCTCCCCGGTATGCGTATACGTCCGATGAATTTCCTCCACAACCCTTAAGCCATTTAAGGCCAGTAGTGTTGTTCACTTTTTATGAACGTATCACATCGCCGATATGAAATAGTGTCTAACCGAGAATAAATGACGTTTTAGCTTTTATCTAACACATATGTAATTATTAATGTGAATTAATTAGCCACTTAAGTGTTTTCAGAATAAAGCTCACCTTATCGACTCTACTCCCTCACTTAGACATCTAGACTTCACATCTTAACAAATACACAGACATTGATGAACTCTAGTTCACAAGCCCTTTCATGCCCTTCCGACGGATCCGAACATCAACTCCCTTTAAAAGTACATTCGGTGTTTTAACTGAACGAATTAGAAGTTCAATCGAGGCTTGTTCATATTCAATTAATGTTATTTAATCATGAATTAAGGTTTAGAATTCAAAACATAACTTGAAACAACATTATATAGAAATCTGGGGCAATGCGTGTGCATCCCCATTGAATGCGTACGCATTCCTTGCTTAAAAGCCTGCTGAAAACTCTCTGTTCAAACAATGCGTGCGCATTGCTCTGAATGCGTACACATTCTCTGACCAGAACCTAAGCTAAACTTTCTGTTTGATCAATGTGTGTGCATTCTTATGAATGCGTATGCATCCCTTAGCCAGAAAGCATCCTGCATGTAAGACTCTGAACCAACAATGCGTGCGCATTCCATTGAATGCGTACGCATTGATCAAACATAATGTAATAGAATGTTCACCCCCATATAAGTGTGAGACATAAAGGTCTTGTCAACTCGGGTTAGCCCTTTGAGAACAAGCGAGGACGGCGGTCTAAGCAGTTGACCGGACATTTATGACTCATTTAGCGCTACCAAGCCCGGAGTCTGGGAGCGTTACAGAATGGTATCAGAGCCGACTATCAGACGGAACTATGCGCTGCACTATACAAGAAGATGGTGTAAGGATGGCCTCTAGTTACCTCTGGTAGGGACGATCCGAGAACAGTCCTGGCCGTCCTGGCGAGGACGCCAGTCCTTTATAAGGGGGGAGAATGTAAAGTCCCACATCGATAAAGTAATAGAATGCTCACCCCCATATAAGTGTGAGACATAAAGGTCTTGTCAACTCGGGTTAGCCCTTTTAGACCATACGAGGACGGCGGTCTAAGCAGTTGACCGGACATTTATGACTCATTTAGCGCTACCAGGCCCGGAGTCTGGGGGCGTTACGGCTTGATATCGATGGTGGGCGTAGATTTCCTTTTTAGTTTCTTGTTGCCTTCTGTGACTATAATGTTTTATCACTCCCTCGTTTTAAATATATAAAGGCGGGTCCTATTGACACCTCAGTTTCACTATTGACATCATTTTTTTGATTATTTTTTTCCTACTTCCGGCACCAGACATATGTTCTTGTTTTTACTTCCGGCACCACACTAGGAATGTTAGTGTCACTGACGTTCCTTTCCGATCTCACTACTATAAAATAGGATATAGGTCAAGCTTAAGATAAGATAACAATCACAGTTTCAATAAAACCGAGACAACAAAAATATATATATCACACTTACAACTTTCTATCACACTTATTGTAAAACTGAGATAAGTTATATTAATCAATCTCATTTTTAAAGTGTGACTTAATTGATATTATTTCAATCAATCTCATTTTTAAAATGTGATTGAATTGATATGATATTTTTGTCACAGTTTCTAAAAAGCGAGATAAATTATATCAATCAATCTCCCAAATAGTGACAGAATTGATATGATATTTTTATCACAGTTATTCAAAAAACGAGAAAAATTATACCAATCAATCACACTTTTAATCTGTGACTAAATTGGTCTGATATTTTTGTCACGGTTATTGAAAAAGTGAGATAATTATATCAATTAATCTCATTTTTAAACTGTGACTGAATTCATTATATTTTTGTCACGACTATAGAAAAAGTGAGACAAATTATATCCACTAACAAGAAAAGAGACAAAGATCACACTTATCTAAAGATAAGGATCACACTTTTAAAAAACCGAGACACTACACCAAAACAGGCCTTTGGCGACACTTTGTTTGTGTCATTTTAATAATTGTCATATATTTTCCGGCACTAGTTATTAATTGCCATGAAAGTACGACATTTCTACGACAAATTGTTTTATGTCGTGAATTGCCGACAATTAACCGACACTCATTATTTATGTCATAAATTCATGACATTTTTTGCGTCAGTTTAATGTTATGTCGTACAAAATATGTCACTTTTCTGACACTATAGTAAAATGACATAAATTCGAGACATTTTTTGTGTCCGTTTAACGTTATGTCGTACAAAACAAGATTGCAATGACTCAATATTGTACATCGGGTCGTTGATGTCTCTATGTACACACTCTTGTTAGTGCTCGGATCCTCTATGGTGCACACAACCGACCTGTGAAGAAAATCCTTTACGATTCAAGAAAATCCAGAAAAACCTTTACGATGCACACAACCTCCTTCACAGAAAAACAATCAAATTAAAAATGTCATATTGATGTTTTAACATGTTTTTACAAACATAGGACCAAAACAACATCGTTTACGCTCGTTTTGGTCTAAACACTATCGGTGCATAATGGAAACAATAGAGGACGTTGTGCCATCATTTACGATGATAGTTACTCCATATGTCCCTTTAAAAATGACATTTTTCTTTGTTATAATATGGCATATTCCATTTTATGCAATGCTTTATTATTATATACCTAAAGTGAAAAGATAATGAGTAATTAATAGGTATAAACTTAAGGGGAATGAGGAGAAGGGATGTAAATATTTCATCAATTCGAGTAGAAGGGACAGCTTTTTTGAAACTTTTTGCATAAAGGACAAAACTATTTATTCATCGTCGAAATTCACTTGTGTTCGAAATTCATTTATTTAAATTCATCGACGAAATTCATCGTTAAATTCACTAATTTTCAAAATTCATCGTCGAAATTCACTAATTTTCGGGATTCATTGTCAAAATTCACCGTCGAAATTCACGATTTCGGGATTCATGAGGAGATTCACCGATTTTGGGATTCAACTGTTTGTCCTTCTCGCTATAAAAATTATGCAGATTGTCCTCTCTCCTATAAAAATATGTAGTTGTCTTATTCTTAAAAATATTTCAGATTATGTCTTATCCCTAATTTTCCATAAACTTAAATGTGTACGCTAAAAATATTAATAAAGGTCAAATATTTAGGGTACATTTCAAAGAAACATAATAATAAGTTACAAAAAATAGTCAAAAATAAATAATTTAAAAATAATATTGTATTTTTCCATGACAAATTAGCTTTCAACAAATAGACAGAATACAATATACAATAATAATTTGAAAAAAATGTAGCAAGTAAGACTAGAATCTATGACATTGAAGTTAGGATCGACGTGTGTGCCAACAAGACTACAAAGGCTTTTGTTAATTAGTTCCAAATACTTATAATTATTAGGGGGAATGAGGGAGAAGGACAAAAATATTTCATCAATTGAGTAGAAGGACAGTCTTTTGAAACTTTTGTATAAAAGACAAAACTATTTATTCACTGTCGAAATTCACTTGTGTTGAAATTCATCTGTTTAAATTATTTGCCTAAATTCATCGTTTAAATTCACTAATTTTCAAAATTCATTAATTAAATTCACTAATTTTCGGGATTCACCGTTTAAATTCATCATCAAAATTCACCGATTTGGGATTCACTGATTTTCGGGATTCATCTGTTTGTCATTCTTCTCGCTATAAAATTATGCGATTGTCCTTCTCCCTATAAAAAATATGTAGTTGTCCTGTTACTTAAAAATATTCCAGATTGTGTCATTATCCCTAATTTTCCATAATTATTATAGCAGTGAACTCTGATAAGTTATCAGAATCTTTTTTTTTTCTCCCTTATTGCTTCATCGTTAAGAAATTATTTCTCTTTATAAAAAGGCTATAAATATTGCAAATATATTTTTTTTGAAAAACACACATATAAATGTATGATACATATAAAAATAATAATTATACTAATTTTTTTTCACTTCATTTTGTGTGTGTGTATATATATATATATATATATATATCAAGCATAATAATTCAAACTAAAAAATATTTGGTTTTAAAGCACTTATATAGTTTCCTTAAAAAAAGCACTTATATAATTACTTTAAATTATTTACAGTAGTGCTGAAATAATAACAAAATATTATTAAATAATAATATAATAAACTAGTTGACATGAGACTTATAATATAACAATCATCGTTATTGACGGTCGATCCAGCCTGAATAACTTCAACAATGTGTTTACGTTAACTAGATTTTAAAATGACGATCGATCCAGCTTGAGCAACCAAAAACGTTGCGATCGGGTTAAGCGAACATTAAACTTATGGTAGACTGAGCCTGGTCAAACCCAAACATTGTAATGAGCTAAGTGAACATCAAATTGATGATCGATCAAACCCGATCAACACTAAACATCAGAATCGAGTTAGTGAACCTAAGAATGACGGTCGATCAAACAAGATCAACCAAAACACTAAAATCATAATAACTTGACCTTTAATCGACGGTTGATCAAGCCTAATCAACCTAAACACCATAATTGGCTTAACATGAACGTAATTTTTATGGTTGATCAAGCCCCGTCAACCATAAACAAAGTAATTGGGTTAATTGAACCACAAATTGACGGTCAATCAAGCCCGATCAACCTTAATCATTGTAGTTGGGTTAGATGAACTTCAAGATCAACTTTGATTATGCCCGATCATGCAAAGATACTTTAATCGAGATAGGTAAATCTCAAATTGATGGTCGATCAAGCTTAATCAACCACAAACACCGTGAATTGGGCAAGCTAAACATCAAATTGACATTACTCATGCCACGATCAACCATACACACTCTAATTGGGTTAAGTGAACCTCAATTTCTGATCCATCAAAGCCCGTTCAAACTTAACCACCGTAATAGGGTTAATCGAACATTAAATTGACGATCGATGAAGCTCGCCTCAACAACGTAATCAGTTAATCGAACCTTAAATCGACTATCAATCAAGCTTCCGAGCAACCACAAACATTGTAATTGAGTTAATTGAGCGATCCTTAATTTGACAGTAAATCGAGCCTGAGCAACCACAAACATTGCTAACCCCAAACATTGTAATCGGATTAAGTGACCATCAAATTGACATTCGATCAAGCTCGATCAACCCTAAAAATCTTAACTAGGTTAACTAAACCTCCAATTTACGATCGATCAAACACAATCTACCGAAACACTATAATCAATTTAATTGAACCTTGATTTGACGGTCGATCAAGCCAACCACAAACATTGTAATTAGGTTAACCAGAACACCAAATTTATGGTCGATCAAGCCTAGTCAAACATTAAACATTGTAATTGGGTTAACCACTACACCAAATTTATATCTAGTACGGGTATAAACGTCTGTCGACAAATTTTCGTTTTCGATTAATTTTTTAGGTGGCCTTCGATAAAAAAGGATAATGCTTGGTCAGTGGATTTAATGCAAATTTAAATATAATTTATGGTAGAAATAAAATATGTATATATGAAATATAAAATAAAAAACCAAACCCTTCCCTTACTTCAGAAATTATTCCCTTGTAACTACTCCTCAAATATCTCAACCCTATTCTTCGTGTACAAAGGGAAAAGGTTCGAAAATTCATAATTAATCTTCTATTTCACCAAAAATCAGACGAAGGCAACCATCGCGATCAGCGCTTCACCACGATCGCGTAACAAAATCCTCACCACGATCCAAGAGGTATATCGTTTTCTCACTTTCTTCTAATCTCAATGTGTGGGATGAAGAATTGGGTTCTTAATCTCCAATTGTAATTTTTTTTTTGGTGAAGGAAAATCATAGGAGTAATAATTCCTCATCCAAGGATTTGCTCATGGGAAAATAAAGGGCGGGCATAACGACGAGAAATTCCATTAACGAATGTAGGTTGAGGTTCCTAATGATAGCTATTTTGGTAAATTAAACAAAGAAGAGGAGAAGTGTGGTGATTGTCATATGTATGTATATATAATACAAGTTATATGATGCTTGTAGTGGGAAAAATAGAGGGATAGTGATTAACAGATTAAGTGCAGTAGCAATTATTAGGTGCAAGAATGTATATATTGTAAAATATTTTGTTGGATACATTTTATATCATAAAAAGTATCCAGGAAGGTGAGGCCGTGAGGAGAAAACAATGGTCATCTTTGAGGTCAGTTAAACCGTGAAAAGAAAATGATTCGGTCACCATTCAGTACACAATTTGTTAACCCAATTTAAAAATAACGTACGAGCAAGTGTTGGATATGATTTTTATAAATAAAGTTAAAGGTTGTGGAGGACTGTTTTTAATCTAAAATGGGAAAAAAGGACAAGAAAAAAAGATAGTGGTGGATGACAAAAAGCAAAGCATGTTATTACATGTGATTGTAGCAACATGTAGTGAATACACGTAGTAATGCACGCGCTTTTATCCTTCTCAACCACTATCTTTTTTCTTGTCCTTTTTCCTATTTTATATCTTATTTTGTCTTCTACATTTCGCGAATTTCTTATAAAAATTGAGAGCTTTAATTTTAGATTTGGGTTTAATGTCGTGACTTTAATTTTTAGGGTATTGTCGTACAGCCGTAGTATCAACTTTAGTCGTGTTTCTTGATAGATTTCTTGACCGAGAGCATATGATATTTGTAGTGAACTCGTAAGACACTTGTATCCGCTTGAAGATGTTGTAGACCATCGAAGTATAAGGTAAAGGGGTGTGCAGCCGTGTTGTGGGTTTTATTTGTAGCCTTGGATTCTAGTATTGTTGGTTCAATTGGATATGTGTTATTTGTTAAGATTAAAGGGCGGAGATCTTTAGTATAAATGGAAGAACCATTTTTTTTTTTTTTGCATCATAAAGGTGATAATACCACATAATGAAAAAAGATGAGTATGGTGGATACTATACACATATTACTAGAAATAGGATTTCATGTCTAAAAAATGGGAGGAAGAAGCTGGTGGTGTAGAAGAATTGCAGAAGAAGGAAGTGTACATTTGTTATCGTAAGTAAAAATATAAAATTTTCCCTAGATGTACTAATGAAAGCTATGGCATTACCGTCTGCCTCTGTTTTATAACTTGACATGGGATTATACGTTAATTGAAAGTACCTTCCCATCCACTTATGTTCTAGACTTGTTGAGATATATTTATAGTATTCAAGAAGGGAAAAATTGAAATGTAGAGGAATATGTCTTGTTGGATAAATAATGCTTGTTTAGTGACATTTGTTGACTAAAGGGCCCTAGTTAAACCTAAAAGATGTCAGTTTGTTCAATTATATTATCATACAATTGTATTTTAAGACGGATATTACGCTAGAGATTGGTCATTGTAGGTTGCCCTTTTGCATTTTGGATTGACTTATAAGCCTATTAGACTTATAATTTTCTTTCTAGTTGTGTAATATCAATAGATTGTGGAATAAGATTGCGACTCTTTAATCGAGAACTTGTAGTCACTCTATTATGATATGTTTGAAATATGCATTTGCCTTAAGTTGACCATAAATTGGCGTTGGTTTAATGCTCTTTTCCATGTGATGATTGGCTGGAAGGTGATTGTATCTAAAGAGATTATTAAACACACATGATTTAATCCCACTTGGTTACTCAGCTAATGTCTTTTTCTTTCATTTGTGCCCAATATCAGTCTTCTAGTCGTGTGTTTTGCTAAATGTTCTGTCATGCTTCTGAATAAACATAAACTAGATTACATGTAAACATGTTTTGTTTGAAGGTAACTTAGTTACTTTTAGTTTAAAATAATTGCATATTCTAGTCTTTGTTAAGTGTTGAATAAGCATAATGGATATTATGTATTGCATATTCTAGTCTTTGTTTCAATGATTCTAGTGATTATATTGATACGCCCATTATCTAGACCTAGTTTTGTCATGGTCCTACTTGTTTAAGAGTAGTTTGTGATGGTTTGGAAGCTTTTTTTAAAGAATAATTTCTTGTTTCATGCGTTTTTTTGGCTGGTTTAAAATCTGATAAGGTGGTTGAATATCTTTGATGCATATGTTGATTTTCTTAATGATCTTTGCAAGTTTACCTTAGTAAGTATATGCATATTCAACGGCCAAGACATTTGGAATTTATGTAAACATAGGGGTTGGAACACTCGAACAAAATCATTGAGTTGAATTGGAGAAAAACATAAGCGCGTCTTGAAAAGCATCTCATGTCTATGATGTCTTGCTCTTTCCTTCTCCCCTTTCCCTCTGTATCATTCTTTTTTTTTTCCCTATAATCTCCCGTTAAATGTTGTGTGCACAAGTTCTATTTACTTAGATGAACGCACTTCATTGTTTATTAATTTAGCTAAGATTTAGAAATAAAACATGATCCTTCTTTTGTGTGAGATTTTGTGGTACATAACTCCTTCCATTTTTCTCATGATCCGTTGCATTATGTATCGGGAATGTGAACAGCTTTACACTGATGGGGCATGAATTAAAAAGACCTATACAATAGTTCTAGATATTCTTTGAAAATTATTTTCCAAGAAATGCAGGATCTCGTAAACGGAGTTTTGAAGATTTAGAATACAATCTTGATTTCAATAGCCAAGAGGTCAATACCGTGCATGGAGGACGTTCGATTGGAGCTGGACACACTACAACGCATGAAGTAAATATATGTTTATTTTGTTTAATTCCGTTGCATTTACATACATAATATGTTTCCTTCTTATTTTAAATTTTCTTCTTTATAACAACTTGTCATGTTTTAGATTTTTTTGTGGCCCGAGATTGTTTAAAAATCGATCTAAATAAACTCAAAGAAGAAGAGGTCAAAAAACTGCACGGCTTAGTTGGCACTGTGAGGGAGGGAAACATTAGTGATGCGAATACTCTTCTTGATGTATAAAGGGTGAGAAGGAGTTAGACCGATTTGCAGAGTAGAAGAGATCCAATTGAACTTGATATGAAAGGTGAGAATCTATTGTGTATTAAATCTTATACATGAATCTATTACAATCCAACATTGTGGAATTTCTGTTGTTTTTTTGTCAGATTTCACCTATAAAATGTTTAACACAAGGATAAGATATTTTGCTTGGGGTTTTAAAATGCAAGCAATGTTAGGATAATGAAAGCGAGTGGATCAAGAAATATGTGCTGAATTTACTTAACGTTGATGCTCGATGTGGTTAACTACTGCAAGATGAAGGAAGACTATGGAGGGAGTAAGCAACAAAAGCTATGAATTGTCTTTGGGGTGAATTATTCAACTTGCTCAATTATTAAATTTTCATTTTCGGTAACTCCTTTAGTAGGGCAACTATTGTTACTCTTGAATATAGCTAGAGAAATTTGATCTACTTTTTCAACTTTTGAATATCAATTTGATAGAGGTGGTGTTTATGTTGACCATGTCTTTTGGTGTGGTTCTTGAAATTTATGATATTAATGCCCAAGTTTAGTACTTTACTCATATATGGGCAAACTGTGACCTAAACATGGCCAACAATTTTGTCAAGTGTGTAAGAAAGCGGGTTACTAGATCCTCGACAAACGTATTATTTTTCAAGAAATTGTCATTAATACAAAAAGGACGGTTTGACTATGTACCATGCAATTGCTGTAAAAGTCATGATAATTAAAAAAAATATCGGTAAATTATTATTTAAAAAACTGCGGCACATGTAACAAATGTTGGTAAATTGCCATAAAAGAGTGTCATTCTAAATGAAAAGGCGTCGGCAAATTTGCCACAAAGAAAGTGCAAAGTGACGGGAAAACCACCATAAAAGAAATTCGACACATTAGGTAAGTGTCGACAATGTGCCGCAAAAGAAAACCCAACACTTTTTCTAAGTGCCATATAATTGCCACAAACGTTTACCGACGGAACAAAAAATTGCCGCAAACATTGCCGACGCCAGTATTCACGACACTTAAATAAATGCCATTTTATGTGTCGTGATTGTTTTTACGGCGCTTAATTCCTATTGTCCTGGCATTTATTTTGTGCCGCAATAAGCCAAAAATGTTGTAGTGAGACAAGTAAAATGTATATTTATCACACTTAATTTTTTTATCACAGTTATTAGGTGTGAAAAAAAAATGATTACACTTTTTAGGTGTGATTGAAATAATAATAGATCTCGGCTTTTAAGTGTGATAACAACTACTAAAATATATCACAGTTTTTAAATGTGTTGAAATTATAATCGATCTCGGTTTTTAAGTGTGATAACAACTATAATAGATCACGATTATTAAGTGTGATGACGATGCTGGATTTTGTCATGTTTAATTTCGGGTCAATTTAATCTAGGGATGATCGAATCAATGATGGTTTTGGGGGTGATTTTAGACTGAGCCTGAGAGTCTCTCTCATGTTGCCTACGTATCCTGTTCTATTCTAGGAATCAAGTCACACGTAGTTCCTGGATTTGTATATTTATAGGGAGTTCATTACCCTAACCCTAAACCATGTCGGTTTGGGGTAAAATACTGTATTAGCCCTTTGGGCTTTTACCAGTTTATATGGGCTTTACCTACTGCCCAAGTTATCATGTGGCTAATGGGCCTTCTTAGCTGGTGCAGACTCTGTCCTCGAGGCCGACTTTATCGACTTGCGTCGGTCGAGACCGGGACCCTTATCCTACACTGCCTAGAGTCAATTATCGTATTCCCGAGTCAGGGAACCGACCTGCGTGCCTTAACGTTTATTCGGATTATCGGGGACCAACTGTGAGGCCTGCATGTTTAGAGTGGACTTTGTCCGCACCCCGAGCCTTCCGACTTACGGTATCGAGACGGGCCTATCGTCTCGGTTCTCTGATCATGTCGGTTGTCGATGTCTCAACTCGTAACTTGACCCTTGGGCTATCACTTATTCTTGTTTCAGGAAGACCATCTCATGACGCCACGTGGAGGTGCGAGATTCGGTATCGTCATAAGCCCCCCCAGATCTATCTGAGCTCTTGAGGTCAGATCTGATCTGTCAAAGGTGTATCTCGGCCACTGTCACCCAATGCTCGGAATTTAAATCTGCCCTGCGGACTTACTTCCCGTGGAGTCCGACATATGGACTTTCCATGTCTGCTTTGCAGACTTTTCTGCCTTAGCATTATTTGTCCCTTAGACTTATAATGCGTGGCTAAGTTGACATCGACTTCGATGCCGTAACTGTCGGAGGAATGATGAAATGTCCAACTTGGGACTGTCTTGGTTGAAATTGACTTCGATGCCGTAGCTGTCGAGGGAATGTATGAGATGTCTGCAGTTGGGACTGTCTTTGTCGAGGTCGACTTCTCTGAAGAATCTGATTTGCCCTGATTTTGGAGTACGGCGGGCGGATCTCGAATGTTAGTCTAACAGTCGAAGGAATGCATGATGCTTCCTCTTAGGCTTTGCCCTTTTTAATGATGACGTAGATCAAGTGAAATTAAAATACTTGACCACCAAAACCAATACTAGCAAGAGGACTAGGTCCATCATAGTATAGCTATAGCGAATCAATGTCGATCCCACAGGGAACCAAATTGTGGGTCATTCTATAAATAATTAATTAAGCATGGCAAGCACATAAAAACGGTCTATGACCAACAAAGGACAAGAAAAGATAAATTGACACGACTCGACACAACTCAAATAAATACAACATAATTAATCTCCCCAATTATTACATTATCGTTTGGATCTAGCGATTATATATAATTAAACTAAACTCACTAACTATTAACCCGATTCGTATTTCTTTTATAGTGGCTACGGGAGTCATCCCCTAAACTAGATCTTGCTCCGGGTAGGCCATCCAGATCACTATGCTACATCACGTGACTTCTCGCTTTTTCGGCCTCCATCTCATATGACTCAGACGCTTACAAAACCTGGGGATGCCGATATTAACCGTATTCCTCACCTATGCAACATTCCCGTGATTAGGCGTGATTTCTGAGACGATCGATCGCCTCGAGTCATCCCATTAACACTAAATTTTTAGGTATCATGTTTGTTAGTAATATCATCCGCAACGGAAGCGATTTAAGGATCTAGATCTATAAAATACACGTAATAAAATAACTAGATCTACTCTACAAGGGGGTTGTAGAACATACCTCTTGGATCTCAAAATCCGAGTTGAAGAACCGCAATAGAAAGAACGAACGAAGGTGTGAAGAGCACCACGGTCTTCCGTACGTGTGATCCAAGCAACTCCCGGTGGAAGGAAATCCTCGTCTCGAATCCTTCCGATATGCTACCCGGAAAAATCTCCAAGATTTCTCCCTCAACTCACCCTTGGCCGAATTTTACACTTCTTCTCTCTAAGAGGAGAAGTTGAATTATGTGTTGTGTTCTGAGGCTTGGGAGAACTCTCTTTATATAGGAGAGTAAAACTTAACCTCCAAGGATTTAATAATTAATACAAAATCAATTATAATAATCCCATTAAATAAAAGATAATCCCATAATATTCTAGAACAAATCTAGAATAATATTTATCTTTATTTCTTACCATAAATATTAATTCAATAAATATTTTATGCACATGTCTTAAAACAATTTCTTGTTTCCTAAAAACATGTATAGGGGCCGAAAATTCCAATGCTTGTGACCTAGTCACAATTTTCGACTAACACACATTTTGGGCCAAGATTATGAAAAATATCTTTTCCACATATTTAATTATTTAGCCCAACTAATTTAATAGTCCACTAAACAATTAATTCACATATCGTTTTAATAAATTCCAACAATAACTAAATTAATATTATTAGAATTCGACGTCCGAGAATAGCTATGCTATATTAGGAGGCACGTCGGGGACCATGGACTAATAATCAGCGGCTCCGATAAATCAAATAAATAATTATCTTACGAACAGAATAATTATATTCGATAAATCAATCACATGAATATGCCACCATAATCCTGTGACTGCACTCCTCCGATTATGAGATTATATTTATCTCCTCACGAGAATAATAATAAGCGTCCATTGATATAATCATTACATATGGATTAATCCTCCATAGATCTGTTCATTCTAAATCGGGAAGTTACCGTTAACCCTTTCTAGAACCTCTTATCCTTATTTACCATTAACCCCTAGTGATCAATTAATTCATACAACTCACCTGGTAGCTAATCGGTGTAATATGAACTCCATGGATCGATCGGTTTCAGGATTAACAAATAAGGGAATCGCCTATCTACTTCCGTAAATGGAAGGAATGGATTCCGTATCCGTGATAAATACGCAGACTACTCACTCAATCCAAAGACAATGCCAAGATGGGGTAATTCGGACCATTGACTCGGTGTAATCCTTAACCGTCAAGTCAAACCTCATAATCGATTCAAGCAATTGATCGTGATCACCTCAGGATTAAGATATATCCATAAATATGATCATCTATTGATTCGATAAGAATTCTCGATTACGGAATTATATCGTGAACTCTAATCAAATCGGTCCAAATTTCTATATGATATATCTATCATATATAAATGCCCCACTAGGTTCTCTTAACCGAATGTCCGGATAAGACAATCACACCAATTGTGTTCTGGGCGCATTAATAGTACGTTAAAGGAGAGACCCGATACTCTCGATTAACTTCACTACGGGCTAATTGTATTTTAAGTACATCTTCACTAACTCAATCCTCCCGTGTATATACCATGCACTGAGTTAAGTGATTACATAAACGATATACTTTAGGGTTTTTTCAGTAGTGTAATTACTATTGTCACATCGGTGAATATGAGAATAATAAATATGAATAATAATATCATTTCATTTATTAAATAAAACAATTACAAAATTGTCTTTCGGCATCACACCTAACAATCTCCCACTTGCACGAAAGCATGTGATTAATTGTTTTAGAGCACACCCTATTATTTAAAATACAACAAACTACATCTCCCACTTGCTCTAAAGCAATGGAGACCCATCCCGTATTCTAGTACCCATTAAGCATATCATAACCATTTGATTCCAAATTACACTCCGAGTATGCCGTCGTAGGATAGGTCGGTGACTCGGGAGTACCTACATCTAAATGTCATGGGTCTTAATGATTAGTCAAAGTTGTCGGCTCGAGACGATCCGTAGAATCGAAACGTTACGGTCCATCTAATCATGTGGTACCGAGTAAACATCGAGCCCGAGATCGACTTAACGATCATCCTCAATCGACTTAAAGTCAAAATCCAGTGTATCACACATATCCAAGTTCACACATGAATATGTCCGCATATTATTCCTCGTTCTCTTCAAGATACTAAAGGACATACTAAACTTGCTTTGTTAACCGCCGAATCTAAGATTCGATCAAAGTTGACATTCAATAACCTGACCATCTCTTACTAGGAAGAGAATCTATCCCATTTCTCTTGATCCGAAGATTTAGAGAGTCATTCCTGAGGCATAGGGTAGAACTTCCTCGTTGAATGTTGCATACACAGATGCATCATCTTAACCAATAAGATGGATGGGAAACCAGTGACTGATTCTAATGAATTCGACCGAGTCAAACTCTTAAGAATGTTGTCCAAATCTCTGTTGTAGAGAATTGTGGTATTATCAGATTCTGACTTCAGATAACACACCCATGTTGATTCCAACCGGTGCAGTGTTATCCTTCACAAACACTAATATATGTATATATTCACTACTGTACTAAAATTGATATCCAGACTATAAAAGACTTATCAATATTCTGGTCAAATCCACATATTGTAGAAATATATGACTTCCAATGACCAAGAGGTTTGCTTTTTATCCACAAAGGACATAAGCCTTGACAGTCATCCTGTCATAAGTTCATAAGGCAATACCCTTTTGTTCTGAATGAATCCGGACTCCGCTTGTTTGGCAAGAAAGTCTCAGGAATCACCCCTATTTTTCGCTTTTGAACGAAATCATGCAATACCGAACTCATTCTACTCTTTTCCGTGTAGATCCAATTACTCCCACTTGGGCCGAGACGCCAGGTGGTTCTACAAGAGCATGAAATGCAATGGAGCATCGAACTCCATTCATAGGGTTATGGCTATTAAACCAACCTCTATTATCAAAATCCTATACTGCTCACAAAAGAGCCATAGGTCACCAATCGATCCTCAGACTACAAAGTCCGCAGAAATCGTAATGGGTAATGGATAAACCATACTCCCAATACTTTCTGGGTGGATCAAAATTCAGATATAGTTTAGTAGTATTTAGTGTTATCACCAACAACCGATGTTGGATGTGGTCTGATTTTAATCAGTTAGTAACTACCTTGAGTAAACGTACTTCAAAGTTCAAGGTTTTGTTGTTCATGGATTCTATCAGAAAGGATGCAACAATATAACTGTCCCGATTTCAAGAATCCTATATCTAACCTTTATACTCAATAGTTTAAAAGATATAGCACGAATGGTCATTGACCGAACGTATGCACGAAATTCCCAGTCTTACCTTCAAGCACCGTGTGCTAAATGCTTATATTTACGGAAGTGGGGTGAACCGAATCCACACCTTATCCGTAAATTCCAAAGCATATTCTAGGTAGACTTCTCGGTCTTACATTTCAATGTAAACCGTTATTTCGCTTCTAATATCTTTATTGAGTTAAGCAGTGTATTGTAGCACATCTAAAAACATATATAAGGCAATTTAACGGTTTCTCACTTAGTGAAAGTATTTCACTATGAGGCAGGCCGAGCATCAGTCCCCAGGACTATGTGATGGCCCATTTTCAGTATAGAATACTGTCTCTCATGAAAACAGAGAAACCTCAAAATATTTTGGATAAACTTTCCGGAGTGTTTGAATAGTTATCAGACAAGAAGTCACTACTCGGAAGCTCCTACTATCTTGTGTCTTTCATCAGACCCCGAAGGTCGTCATGAACAAGCTATGTTACTTCTTTATAACCATTATCCTTTCCCGATTGAAAGGAAACTTAGTCATCGAACCTTTGATACAATATAACCAGACGGGAGAAAGGAATCACCCCGAGCCGCCTCTCGTGTCTTGTCTTTTAGGGACTATGCACTAACTATGGAATATGAAGAAGCGTTTATCTAAATATAGAAACCAATTGCTTTTAACAGATTCTTAAGATGTGTTTTATATACATATTTCAATAGATTCTAAGTGGTTTTGACTTTATCAAACAAAAGTCCGAGTCTTGGATTCAGACTACAAATGGTATATTCACTTTCTATACGACAAACAAATTATCGAATAGAAGGTAAATACATTCGTTCCAACGAATCTTAAACAGAAAATAAATTTTCCACGATATCCAAGGATTGAATCCGAGATTCATTTCCTTATATCACTCCCACTTTTCTAGCTAAAATTAACTGCCCGTTGTTTACTCTTTTAATCGTTAAATGCACTGCTACATTGTTCTTCCAAAGAACTTAGCTCGAGAAAATCGCCAAGGATTCATAGGTTGGTGATCCAAAATCACTGTCCTTATCCTATGATTTTCAGTTTAATTAATTTTCGGTTCAGCCTTAAAATTTTCTCAGTTTAGATGACTAACACTTTTAGACATATTCTCCCATTCTTGACTTTCCGTGAATAGAAACAGTCTTGAACCAGCGGTTCGTTTGAGTAGACACTACTCTTGAACCGTGGGATGTCTATTTCGAGTGTTACTCGTCGGGACATCTCGAATTTTCTAATATACCAGAAAAACAACAAATCATAACAATAAAGCTCCCACTAGTTTATCGGATCCAAATACCGTCTAACGAGCAATGCTTTATTTTTATGATTTTCCGATTTTTTCGATTAGAAAATCTTTCGTACATAGTTCTATTGTTTCCAGAAAACAACAAATCATAGAACTCCCACTAGTTCATCGATTCCAAATATCGTCCAACTAGCAACATTTCAGACTTTCCGGTTTTTCATTTAGAACGGTTACGTGTGTAGTCAGTTACACTTTTCTAATGTGCTAGAAAAACAACAAATCATAAAGCTCCCACTAGTTCATCGATTCCAAATATCGTCCAACTAGTAATACTTCATGATTTTCCGATTTTTCAATTAGAAAATTACTCGTGTAATTACTACACATTCAAAATTCACTATAAGAATTTCAAAGTCCGAAATCACCTTTGATCAAACTAAGTTTGTCTTTCGTTTGACACGAATGACATTAGTGACATACCTGTATGTCACTCTGGTTTTTAAAAGGCTTAAGAGAAAATATCTCTTCCGAAAATTAATTGCATTATCGATTAACTAGTTCAACATCCTAGTTACTTTCCACTTTTTAACGAAGTCAATACTAGTCAATTATAAATTTTAAGCAATTTAGTATGGAATATAATGCTGTAAATAAAATGACATATATTAATTCTAGTTAACACTACTATATTTATTTTAGGAATTGTAAACTAAAATTAAGTCTACTCTACCATTCCAAGGTTTTAACCTCGCATCTCAGTGCCGCCTTAGGGTAGGTCAAAGAGATGACGGTTAAATCGAGACAATCTCATCAATGAATAACTTGTGAGAATCGAACATCCCACGAGAATCGAACATCCCTTTATTCATTGACTACCTTCCTTTTTTAGCCTAGATATTATCAAAAAATACCCATGATGAGTGTGACCTACTATATCGGATCTCTTAGGTACGCCCCGAGTATGCCGTCTTAGGATAGGTCAGTGACCCGACGAGTACCCGGAAATCCTATCCTTTCGGAGACCAAGCCATGAATGTTGATAGGGCTTAACACCATCCTTGGGGACGAAATCAAAGCGCCGAGGCGCCACCCTTCTCTCACTTACTTGTATCTATAGTAGCGGCCGTGGGGTTGGCTGTCGCCTCCCCCGCTCCCACTCAATATTTTGGAAGTGGTTGTGGGTTAACTAACCACGTCTTTTTGATGTTAACATAAAAGCACATCAAATCAAGGATTCCGAATGGTGTCGGTAACGTAGGCAAGCCTACCCGTCCTATTCGTTGGAACATATATGTGATACCGGACGAAGTCGGATCAAGAGAGCCCCATTGAGATAAGAAGGAATCACCCCTACGCCTCCGGTGTAGCTTAGTCTTGCCGGACCCCGTGCATACATCACACTAGAGGGTTAAGTCGGTCGAGCCTAGCTCGATTGACCACCCAACCTATAAGCGAACCGCTTTTATCCAAGATTTATTGTTCTTTTACCATCATTCAATCTCGTAGACACTACGAATTGAAAACGTGATCTCGTTTGGGCTTTAAGGCGGTTCACCGAGAACACACACCGAAAAGGCTTAACGATTTCATAACCCGTCCTCGGATCTTTAATTAGTTACTAAATTTATTAATTACCACGTATTAATTAAATTTCAACTAATTACACGAGTTTGTATACATGCCTATTTTAATTACAAAAATTAAAATTCTACATGTATGCATGGAGTGGATTTATGATATGACGACGCCACGGCAATTCCGATTTTATATCTATTTTATGATCAAACACATAAAAATAAATTATGCGGAAAATTTAAACACCGAGATGGATTGATTGTTTGCACTCGTATCTAATCTATCCTAGGAAAATAGTAAATTACAATCTTGTTGTCTTCATATCTTCGATCTTCAACCTTGAACCACGAACCGCTTAATCCGAAAGGAGAAGGGGCATTTATTTTATAAAATATTTTTTTTTTTTTTTTGGTTTGTTAAAATCACAAGCAGCACCAAAAGAAATTTTTTTTTTTTTTAATCAACAGGCCTTACGGCCAAAAAATTAAAAGGAAAAAAAAAAATATTCCAAAAAACATATCTTGCCAAAAAAATAAGATCAATTTGGATTGATCAAAGAGATTTATCAAATCTTTTTCCATAAATGTACTGCCGCCGAAAAAATAAAAAAATATCTGTCCCGAGCTCCTGTTCATACCTCGAGTTCCGTCTTCATCTCGTGTTCTTCATTGTTTTTCCGGTATTACAAAAAAAAATAAAAATTGCCGAAAATAAAGGAAAAAAAAAACAACAACTTTTACATCAATCCTATGCTCAATTGTTACTAAACAAAGGAGCTACAATAGATCTAACGAGTAAACAGTACCAACCCCAATCCATCTCTTCAACCACAACAATCGCAACATAAAAATAAAAATATGCATCGCGCCCCAACCAAAAAATTGGGACACAAAAACTACATGTTTTCCACTCCTAGATCTAATATTTTATACGTATAAATATAGATCACCTTGGCGACTGATACCACTGTTAGTAATATCATCCGCAACGGAAGCGATTTAAGGATCTAGATCTATAAAATACACGTAATAAAATAACTAGATCTACTCTACAAGGGGGTTGTAGAACATACCTCTTGGATCTCAAAATCCGAGTTGAAGAACCGCAATAGAAAGAATGAACGAAGGTGTGAAGAGCACCACGGTCTTCCGTACGTGTGATCCAAGCAACTCCCGGTGGAAGGAAATCCTCGTCTCGAATCCTTCCGATATGCTACCCGGAAAAATCTCCAAGATTTCTCCCTCAACTCACCCTTGGCCGAATTTTACACTTCTTCTCTCTAAGAGGAGAAGTTGAATTATGTGTTGTGTTCTGAGGCTTGGAAGAACTCTCTTTATATAGGAGAGTAAAACTTAACCTCCAAGGATTTAATAATTAATACAAAATCAATTATAATAATCCCATTAAATAAAAGATAATCCCATAATATTCTAGAACAAATCTAGAATAATATTTATCTTTATTTCTTACCATAAATATTAATCCAATAAATATTTTATGCATACATGTCTTAAAACAATTTCTTGTTTCCTAAAAACATGTATAAAATAAAATTCCAATGCTTGTTACCTAGTCACAATTTTCGACTAACACACATTTTGGGCCAAGATTATGAAAAATATCTTTTCCACATATTTAATTATTTAGCCCAACTAATTTAATAGTCCACTAAACAATTAATTCACATATCGTTTTAATAAAGTCCAACAAGAACTAAATTAATATTATTAGAATTCGACGTCCGAGAATAGCTATGCTATATTAGGAGGCACGTCGGGGACCATGGACTAATAATCGGGCTGCTCCGATAAATCAAATAAATAATTATCTTACGAATGTAATAATTATATTCGATAAATCAATCACAGAATATGCCACCATAATCCCGTGATCGCACTCCTCCGATTATGAGATTATATTTATCTCTCACGAGAATAATAATAAGCGCCCATTGATATAATCATTACATATGGATTAATCCTCCATAGATCTGCTCATTCTAAATCGGGAAGTTACCGTTAACCCTTTCTAGAACCTCTTATCCTTATTTACCATTAACCCCTAAGTGATCAATTAATTCATACAACTCACGGTAGCTAATCGTGTAATATGAACTCCATGGATCGATCGGTTCTAGGATTAACAAATAAGTGGAATCGTCTATCTACTTCCGAAATGGAAGGAATGGATTCCGTGATCGTGATAACACGGACTACTCACTCAATCCAAGACAATGCCAAGATGGGGTAATTCGGACCATTGCAGGACTCGGTGTAATCCTTAACCGTCAAGTCAAACCTCATACTCGATTCAAGCGGTTGGATCGTGATCACCTCAGATTAAGATATATCCATAAATATGATCATCCATTGATTCGATAAGAATTCTCGATTCACGGAATTATATCGTGAACTCTAATCAAATCGGTCCAAATTTCTATATGATATATCTATCATATATAAATGCCCCACTAGGTTCTCTTAACCGAAAGTCCGGATAAGACAATCACACCAATTGTGTTCAGGCGCATTAATAGTACGTTAAAGGAGAGACCCGATACTCTCGATTAACTTCACTACGGGCTAATTGTATTTTAAGTACATCTTCACTAACTCAATCCTCCCGTGTATATACCATACACTGAGTTAAGTGATTACATAAACGATATACTTTAGGGTTTTCTGTAGTGTAATTACTATTGTCACATCGGTGAATATGAGAATAATAAATATGAATAATAATATCATTTCATTAATTAAATAAAACAATTACAAAATTGTCTTTCGGGCATCACACCTAACAATGTTAATCTACGATTTACGTATAATCAGGTGCGCGCAATTCCCTATTATAACATAGATCTAGATCTCGCTGAAAGTCCCGAAAGATCAATTCATGAGCCGACCTAGGAGTTTTATATTGGTATTTCCTCCCTACACGTTTTAATTAAAACAGACGAGCAACATAGCCGTAGCCATACCTACTAAGATAAGAAATTCTAAATGGACAATCACACCATAAAGACGTGGCTAGACTGACTCGGAGAAAAACTAAATCTTAGCGTTTCTCTATACTTATCGGATAAAATAGAAGCTCATAAAGTAATTATATATACCTACTAGAGACACGATTATTAATCAAAATAAAATCATACATAGATCACAAAACGTAGACGTGGGCGTGCGGATCCTTATAAACGAGGAATCCCCACCGCCTCACGTCGTAATCCTAGATCTACATCATTTAACTAAGAAATAATAATCTCAAACGATAAATAAATAATTGGGGAAAATTAATTATTAGAAACTAAGAGAAAATAAGTACAAGAACTTACATAATGGAAGAACTTGTAAAAAACTGCTCTGAGTAAAACTGAAGATTTTATTATGAATTGTGTGTATTGTGGTGTGTGTATATGGCGTGTGTATGTACAAATATATAGGAGAGAAATTTACATAGGATAAACCTAAATCAATCTGAAATAGTTTTCCTAAATCCAAAAGGAGTTTGAAAACACATTAGGATAATTCCCGGCCGATCTTTGGATAAGGGCAAGAAAAATGCGCCCCTTGCATGCGTCCCCCCTTAAAGTCGGCGCCAACTCCATTGGGTTGGCTTGCGGGCTTTTGTCTTGCCTTACTCCTCTTTTCCGTGCTTATCCGATCTTTATCTTCAATGCATCCGTGTTTGCTTGGATTTATCTTGTAGTTTAATTCTTCCATTTATAATTATCCTCCAAAAATTATCTCAATCTACAAAATAAATAATTATCCCAAAATTAATCATATTTAAATAATAAAAACGGATAAATACCAAATTATATTCTATAAATCACATAACATTAAATAATAAATATAACCATATGATTTAATATAAAATATATATTATTAGGCTCGATTTAAGGATAATGTTGATGACTTTTACGGGTATATTTTGACCGTCATCAACTACCCCCCACTTAGACTTTGATCGTCCCGAACAAAGCATCAATAAGTCATTCCCCACGAACACATTTTCCATGGTCAAATCATACTTTCGCAAGAAACTCGAGTCAACTCATACCAGTCATGCTCATAAGGTATCCATTATCCACTACTCTCTATGAACCGAAGTGATGTGTGCATGTGCATTCAGTTTTATATATTCGTGGCAAGATTAGAGTTTATGCTAACTTCGCAATCTTAACCTACCAACATCAGCATTCCCACTTCTTAAGCCTCAAATGGGTAAAGACATGGTGCAATAAGCAAGAGCGTTATCTAAGAGGTTTTTGGACTTGGAGACCGAGAAAAATATACTCAAAGCCTCTTAAAAGTAGAATTTTTTCATTTTCATATTTTTCAAGTATTAACATATCTCAAGAAAGAAACTTTCTTTAAAAGTAAATTATGCATTGCAAGAATCCCCTTTCACGGATTGGTCAATAACATGAATATTACCACAAGCGCGAGGCTACTTTGGTAATGTTACTACAAGCCCCGTGTTCAACATTTTGTTAAAACACAGATAAATCTCAAGCTTATTACTCCGCTTAAATGGCTAGAAGATAGGAATACATCAGCAGATAAATATAGATACTAGGTCCACATAACCAATCATCTATGCAATGTACACATAATTTCTTTAGTTATTACAATTTGCGCGGTAAAACTCGATTCAAAAGATTGAGTATCGAATAATAAATAACTACTTGCAACAATCGGCATGAATATCCTTAAATTTACATTCACATAAGTATAAAATGATCACGTAGTCATGCAACCTGGTTCCTTTCCTATCAATTCTTAGCTAGAAACTCACAATTCTAAGGGTACGAGCTAAATAATTTGGCATTTATTCAACTTTTTATTTATTCAAAAAATTTCTATTATACCCCGTTTCTTTTGATTTTTAATTGTAGCTCATCATAGCTAAGTCTCCTACCCCCCCACTTAAACATTTCATTGTCCTCAATGACAAAGAAAAAATGAGAATTTAAGAAAAAGACTTTGCTCTGGAAACGGTTCTCAAGTAAAAAGCAGAATATCGGAGTAGTCCAAGCACGTCGAGGAATACAAGCAAACCGGAGACCGAACACGAAGTTCCATCACTGCAAAATAAGTCTTCAACATAGCTCGAAATTTGTTACAGCGTCAGCTCATAAAAATAATAATCATTTTCAAAACATTAGAATTAATCCCAACTTGCTTCTCAGTACAACTTTGCGATTTAGAAACAAACAACAGACTCGATGTAGGACATGCCTATGAAATTTCACTTCACGTTATAACGAGTTGAGTAAAAAAAAAACTTTTGCACATCCTTAACCCAATGGTCATCGGAACACGGCAAAAATAAAAATTAAAAAACCTCAACTGTTTTAACGTTACTTTTATTTGACTAAAAGAAAAGAAAAACCTAAAAATCCGAAAAAATACTACAAATACCTAAGAGATAGAAGTAGTTCTAAATTTATAGTCTTCAGGTCGACTTTCCAAATATCATCATTCCTCTGAATTATTGTTCTTAGCCTTCCAGATCTTCACCCGGTTGGCTTTTACCGAGATCTGCCTTCCTTCTTTGAGTATTCGCGCTTTTCCTTTGGGGGCAAGTCCTAAGAAAATGCAGTCATCCTTGCTATCTAAACAGGCTCCCACCTCAGCTTCTGCCTCTGAAGCTAGAGATCTTCGAGATCGAACTCTACGAGTTCGCTTTTTCACCCTTCTCCGTCTATCTTTTAACTTTAAGCTCTCTTGATCCGCAGCGACTCCTTTGGATGGGGTGGACCCATCTCTAAACACGGCTTCTGCCTCGTCTGCCAAAAGCATAGAGGTATTTGCCGGTTCTGTCCGCTGGGATTGAGCGTCTTTATCCCTTTGTAAGATACACAGGAATTCTGATTGGCCATTCTTTGGGTAGGTACTCGGAGTCAGACTCCGAACTTGAGCTAGAATCGGAATCGGAAATAACAATCGGAATGCTAGCATGTATACCTTCAAAAAGATCGAATTTCTTTGCCTTCCCCTCCTCTTGTCTCTTTCTTTTTCGTTCTTCTATTAACGTTCGCCTATCCGGCCGGACTGGCGTGGTTTTACGTGTGACTTTGACTTCACTCTTCGCTGCGGAAGATTGATTGGTCGACATTTTTTTTTTTCTCGAACAATATTCGGTGGAATAATTAATTTACCTGGCTTGCTGAGGAAAAGAACATACAAATGTTAGTAACCTAACGGTCAGCATGATTATCCATCTCGTTGCGACCCTGATGACTACAAACGGGAAATAACAGACACAAAAATGATCAAAAGAAAATAAAGGAAAAAAAAACTAGAGGACATGAGAATCACATGGTGTGATAAAAATCACACCATGGGTGTGAAACCCACGTCAAATTTTTTTTTTTGAGTACGATCAGCTAGCCAGAATGACTCTGAAAACGTAAAAACAAACTTCGAAACATAAAACTTGACATGACTAATAATTATTTATACAATTGACCGTTGGTTCCCCGGCAACGGCGCCAAAAACTTGATGACGTAGATCAAGTGAAATTAAAATACTTGACCACCAAAACCAATACTAGCAAGAGGACTAGGTCCATCGTAGTATAGCTATAGCGAATCAAGGTCGATCCCACAGGGAACCAAATTGTGGGTCATTCTATAAATAATTAATTAAGCATGGCAAGCACATAAAAACTGTCTATGACCAACAAAGCACAAGAAAAGATAAATTGAGACGACTCGACACAACTCAAATAAATACAACATAATTAATCTCCCCAATTATTACATTATCTTTTGGATCTAGAGATTATATATAATTAAACTAAACTTACTAACTATTAACCCGAATCGTATTTCTTTTATAGTGGCTACAAGAGTCATCCCCTAAACTAGATCTAACTCCGGGTAGGCCATCCGAGATCACTATGCTACATCACGTGACTTCGCGCCGGCATCCATCTCATATGACTCGTGACGCTTACAAAACTAGGGATGCCGATATTAACCGTATTCCTCACCTAGGCAACAGTCCTGTGATTAGGCGTACTTCCTAGACAATCGCATCAGTCTCCGTCCCATTAACACTAACTTTTTAGGTATCATGTTAATCTACGATTTACGTATAATCATGTGCGCGCAATTCCCTAATATAACACAGATCTAGATCTCTCTGAAAGTCCCGAAAGATCAATTCATGAGCCGACCTAGGAGTACTATATTGGTATTTCCTCACTACACGTATTAATTAAAACAGACGAGCAACGTAGCCGTAGCCATACCTACTAAGATAAGAAATTCTAAATGTACAATCACACCATAAAGCGGCTAGACTGACTCGGCGAAAAACTAAATCTTAGCGTTTCTCTTTACTTATCGGATAAAATAAAAGCTCATAAAGTAATTATATATACCTACTAGAGACACGATTATTAATCAAAATAAAATCATACATAGATCACAAAACGTAGACGTGGGCGTGCGGATCCTTATAGACGAGGAATCACCACCGCCTCACGTCGTAATCCTAGATCTACATCATTTAACTAAGAAATAATAATCTCAAACGATAAATAAATAATTGGGGAAAATTAATTATTAGAAACTAAGAGAAAATAAGTACAAGAACTTACATAATGGAAGAACTTGTAAAAAACTGCTCTGAGTAAAACTATAAAATTTATTATGAATTGTGTGTATTGTGGTGTGTGTATATGGCGTGTGTATGTACAAATATATAGGAGAGAAATTTACATAGGATAAACCTAAATCAATCTGAAATAGTTTTCCTAAATCCAAAAGGAGTTTGAAAACACATTAGGATAATTCCCGGCCGATCTTTGGATAAGGGCAAGAAAAATGCGCCCCCCTTGCATGCGTCCCCCCTTAAAGGCGGCGCCAACTCCATTGGGTTGGCTTGCCGGCTTTTGTCTTGCCTTACTCCTCTTTTCCGTGCTTATCTGATCTTTATCTTCAATGCATCCGTATTTGCTTGGATTTATCTTGTAGTTTAATTCTTCCATTTATAATTATCCTCCAAAAATTATCTCAATCTACAAAATAAATAATTATCCCAAAATAAATTATATTTAAATAATAAAAACGGATAAATACCAAATTATATTTTATAAATCACATAACATTAAATAATAAATATAACCATATGATTTAATATAAAATATATATTATTAGGCTCGATTTAAGGATAACGTTGATGACTTTTACGGGTATATTTTGACCGTCATCATTTAACCAAACGTTGTCGTTGGCTTCCATCTGTATAAACATTTAGCCAGCCATTTGGACTTGGCTTATTCTTTCCTTGAAAAATTGTTATATTTTTCCTTCTTTTCTTTTGTCTTTGATATAGACTATCTTTCTTTATTGCGGCATTTGGCCTTATTGGCACATCAGCTTCTCTCATGTCGATGCATATATGTCGATATCTGCTCCCCAAGTATCATGAGACCCTTAGGTTTGGATCATATGTGTATTTTATCGGGCACGTTGTCCGACCTGCGGACTCTCCCTGTCTGCAGTGCAGACCTTTTTACTTTAGCAACACTTGTCCCTTAGGCTCGTTTTGCCTTGACGGTGCCGATTGTCTGTGCACTTTGTCCGACATGCGGACAGTTCAATGATATTCCATAATCTCAACTTCATTTTTCTCTTGCTTGGTTTATATTTCTCTTTTGGCTTTATCTTCTTGTGGACTTGCATGTCGATCACCAACAATCTTCTCTTTTCTCATATTGATGTCTGAAGCCCCCCAAGTATGATGAGAATTGACAATCATTATCTTACTTGCTAGACTGATTTGCCTTAGAGAAATATGTGAAAGATGATTCTCCGCCATCGAACTCGACCTGTTTTGCCTTACCACTTCCTTTGTCTATAACATTTATATCCAAACTGGATTATAATGTTTTGACGACTTAGGATGTTACTTATATACTTCGCGTGTTTTAACATTTACTTATCCATATGGACTTTTAAATTGTTTTGACGAGTCGATTGTTATACGTTATCCGACCTGCGGACTTAGTATTTAAGCCTTGACATTCCTATCCCGTCGGACGTTGAAATGCCTTGACTTTATTATATCGTTGAGCATTATCCGACTTGCGGACTTAACTTATCCTATACTTAGGCATAGTATTTCCTCAGATTGTCGGCATGCCAATGTCGAGGAACTATCGACCCGTCTGTTCGACATAGCTGAGAAGAACCCAATGGGAGAGCTTTGAGAGCCTTGTAGGGACCTTCCCAGTCGGAATTCACGCAGCTGTCTTCCTTGCCTTAGCATTTTTTGGACTTTTATTTGTTGTTGCGTAGTGGGAGGGATGCCCCTGGATGTCTCCATGCGTTTGTCGAAATCGATGCCCTTTCGGCTGTCGATATATATTTCCGGCTACGATGTCCTCGTAATTACTGTCTAAAAAGACTGGTAATACGTAATTGTCACTCCGGATCTCGATGTCGTGGTGTTTCTTTGTCGTTCATGACTCATGACATATGACTGCCGAGAGATTTGGACACGATCCGAACTCGATGCCTTAGCTTTTTGGTTCCATGGAAATTTTAGCTTCACGGGCTGTCGATCGAAATGATCATGTTTCCCGACCTCGATGCCCTAGTAAATCCTATCCTTTAGTGTTAGGTGTAGTGCCCGAAAGACAATTTGTGTAATTGTTTTTAATAATGAATGACAGAATTTATCTCACCTTATTACTTGCTTTGTGCTTGTAAAGTAATACATCGCCGCAAACCCTAAGTATATCAGATGTAACCACTTAACTCGGTGTATGGATTACACGTGAGGATTAAGTTAGTGGAGATATGCTTAAAGCTGTTAGTCCGTGGTGAACTTAATCAGAGTTTAGGGTCTCTTGATTAAAACACCAATAATGCGCCCAGAACACCTTAGGGTGTGATAGTCTTATCCGGACTGTCGGTAGAGGTACCTACGTGGGGCATTTATATATGATGGCATTCATATAGGACTGGACCGATTTAATCTGAATTTCTCGGTATAATTCCGTAATCGAGGAATCTTATTAAATCATTAGATGATCATATATGGATCAACCTTAATCCCGAGGTGATCACAGGATCTTCGCTTGTCCGGGGTAGTGTTTGATGTGTTAATTACGGTTCACTTTAATATGTGTTCCAAGCCACTTCTCATTGGCACTATCTCCGGATGAGTGAGTAGTTCGATTTTCACAGACATGGAATCCATTCCTTCCTGCGGGAAGTAGTAGAGACGATCCCTTATTTGTTAGCCCTAAGAAAGTGATCGATCCCGGGAGTTCACATTTGACTAATTAGCTACTAGTCGATATGTGTGCTAATTGATCATCGAGGGGTTAATGGTAAATAAGGATAAGATATTCTCGAGTCGGGTTCACGGAGACTTCCCACTCGAGAATGGATGATCTATGGAGGGTTAATCCGTATGTAGTGATTATATCAATGGACGCTTATTCACTCTATGGGTTGAGTATAAGTATACATCTATAATCGGTAGAGTTCGGGCCGGGTTTATGGTGGCGTAATCCCGGAATTAATAATTAATGTACTTATTACATTCGACAAATAATTAATTATTGGAGCTACCGGTTATAGGTCCATGGTCCCGGATGTGGCTTACGTAATTCGGACTAGTAATCTTGTTATTTGGGCCTCATTGATAATTAATTGGGTGGGCTAATTAATTGATATGCATGGATATTATTTAGTTGGGCTAAATAATATAATACACATAAAAGACATTTTATGTGGGCTTTTTGACCCTAAAAGTGGCGCCATTATGTGATGAAAATAATTAGAGAGAAATTAGTTTTATTGGATAATTATTTGACATGTGATTTATCTTTTATTTGTTAATTGATAATTCGTAGAATATTAGATAATAATATGATTTATCCTAATTTGTTTGGGATAATCATTTTATTTATCTTTTATTTGGAATAAAGGATTAATCACTACTACAAAATATGGATATTAAGACACTATATTTAAGACATTTTGTTCCAAACGTCCTTTCAGGCCTTTAATGGGGCGTTCACTCTGTTAGTGCACTTTGCTACAGTAAATGTAGCATTATGTTTTATTTATTTTTAATTCCTAATAGCTGTAAAGGCGTTGACAAGTGCCATATAGCCTTTATTTTTTGTTTTCCTTCTTTTTTTTGCTTACAAAAGAAAAGCGGGACAATATCCCGCGTTATTTTTACCCAATCCTTTTATCGGACAAGAGAAATGACCCGCCGTTCTTTTTATCGACTATCTAGGGTATATCTCTTCCACCCTCCTCCATTCTTCATCTGTTTCTGCCGTTCTTCATCAGTTTTCCGGTAATACTTCTTTCCTTCTAAGTCTGTCATATGGATCCATTTCCATATCTAATTTGTCTCCTCCATTTATAAATTGCCCTGTTTCTATTATTGGACTTTACTAAATCAAGATCTGTTGGCACACCTAAATGGAAGTGCGCTCTTGATTTCATTTTTTTTTTATCATATCGTTACAATGTTCTCCTTAGCAACATTCTCGACATCATTTTGATATCAAGTGTAAGTTTTCAAAATTGGATCTTTGGCTCGTTTATCATTTATTTTTTTGGCTGAATTATTCTATGTAATTCTTCATTTTTTTTGTTTACAGGTTTAGGTGAAAGATTTCCATGCTTTCTTCTGATTTATAAGGTGGGAGAAAATTTGATTTTGATTTATGCATTGTCTACTTTTCCTCATTTTTTTCCGCCTTTGTACAATTGGGGAGAATAACCAGCAACCAAGAAGGTATGCTCTTTTAAACCTTTACTCTTATTCATTGCTCTTCTGCGGTTTAATTCTTATAACCCACTAATTCCCTAATATCCTGATTTTTTTTTTCTAAATATCCAAAATTGTGCTTTTATTTGTTCATTTTTTAGGATTTCTTTTATTTATTATAAATTCATAAAATCTTGATTTTATATTGTTTGAAGACAAAATCCCCAATCATTTGTGCTCAATTTTTTTCCTGCTGATACTAAAAAGTTCGAGCAGGTGAGCTAATATGGGGGAGTAGCTCTGGTGTATAGTCAAGATTGGAGTACATGTCAATGTGCACAATTTTTTTTTGTGTTTGTGTGTGTGTGTGTTGGAGCAATTGAATTGTGCCAGCAAATCTTATATAGGCTAGGTGCAAAGGCTAGTTTGACATATACTTTCTTTTGTTGGTAGAGAAAAATAGTTCGATTTGGTTGAGTAGTGATGGACTCAAGCTTGGATGGACCTTGAATCATCCAACATAAGGTATAACATATAATTACCTTTGCCTTGAACTCTCTTTCTTGAGTCTTGGCCTAAATGTTCTTCTTTCCATGAGAATTGTTGGCTGTGATTTCATAGTTATATGTGATGCCCATGTTTTGTATGATTTTTAAGACCGTATTATGTCCATAGGATCTCACACCAAATATCATGTCATCTTTAACTGAGTTCTACTATACGATCTTTGGTATGAGTTTGATTTGATATCATTTTGTGAACTTTGATGTTAGAGAATCTTGATTGCTCAATTTTATAAGAATGTGTACTTAGTGTTTTGGTTTTTGATTTTGGAGAAATGAAGTTTGATGATGCATGCTTAATGTTCATAAATGTATGTGGTCCCACCATTTTAAGTATTTTTTTTTCCTATCCAAGCCATTTTCTTTATATGGGTGACTGAAGCGGTGGTGATTATTAAAGGCTTATTCAGAAACATAAACGTTGATTAATCATTTGGCTACTAAATTCATTTATAACATGTAACTTTGGAGTTCACTTGGTAATATTCATATGTAAATGGGCAATCTCTTTAGGGAATATTGATTAGACATTGCCTTGGATTGGAGTATTGTTGTTTGTAACTTAAATTAGAGCGGGTTTTTGGTCTTATAGAAATGATAGTGCTCAGATGAAAGTTGAAACTTGGATAAAGTGATGTAAGAGTGAAACTGTATGATGCAAGTGCTAGATCGGTTATTTATTCTTCTTTTTTCTTTTTTCTGAATGTTAGTTTATTAAACGAAAGAAGTATAATCTGTTTGTCTCATTTAACTGCAGAGAATACTTTGATTGGAACATTACCATGGAGATTGGTGCATATATATGAAAGAATATTTGATCTATCAGAACTTGTTTTCAGGTGATTACTTATTTGTTTAGAAAGTGAAGTATTCTGTTGGTCTTAAACTTTTAGACTTGAATATGCCCCCCTTGATACATTTGGTTCAAAAACATGTTCTATGTAGACCATGCAAATTTATCATGAGATTCAAATGCTATTTAAGTTGGAATATATGCAATTTCACTACAGGGAAATTTCTTATCCAAGCTAAAGATGGATTTTGTAGACTCCTGACTCGTGATACTCATGTTTATGAAGTCGTGTATTTGATAACATGTGGTGCTATGTCTGATCTGATTGTATTTAATTGCATTGCAGGACAATGCAATGGCTACGTAGCTCCAACCTCACGGATTGGACTTCTGGGAAGTTAGTTTGTTCAACTTTGTAGATTTGTGTATTGACCTAGATTTTTTACGCCAAATTATTGTATAACAGATGACTGCTGAGGAGATTTGAAGCTCAGATTAGGTCTTTTTTATGATTTGGTTTTACTTTTGTTTATTAAATATATTGGCTTGAGAATGTAAAATAGTATGTGCCTCTTTTTTTTGAACTCAGATGTGCCTCTTACATACTGGAGAATTGGGAGCGACAACTGTTTGAAAGAATATATATATATATATATATATATATATATATATATATATATTTTAAAATAAAAAATAGTTTTAGGGCGTTTTCAAGTGTCCTTTTAAGGGAATAATATGGCGTTTCACGAAGTCTTTTAAAAACATCGTATGCGTTTCAAACTCGCCCCATCGTGGTGTGTTAGTATGCGTTTCAAATTGCCTTATCATGGAATTTGTTAGGCGCGTTTTCTTGTATCCTATAATGACGTTCAAAACGCTGTAAAGTCTATTGCAACATCGACGAGAAAGGCGTTCCATCCAAATGCCTTTAAATAAAAAACGCCCTATTAGACCAATATATAGGGCGTTTTGAAACGCCCTTAAAGACCTTTTTTGGAGGAGTGAATGTAATAATTATCTCTTAATTATTTAATCATTGGAGGACAAGGATTACTTTCATATATAAAGAGAGTTCTCCCAAGCCTTAATTCAATGGCAAATTTCGACCACCACTTGAAAAAGTAGAGAAAAATTAGTTTCTCTTGTGCAGGGTTTTAGAAGAAGAAAAACTCTAAGTTTTTCTTGGTGTTGCATATCGAGGAGGTTCGTGTATCAAGAAGGGTGTCCACCAACCGCCGCGTTTGGAGAACACATCGGAAGATCTTGGCTTCTCTTCCTACTATTGGTAATATGATCTAAACCCCTTGTAGTACTTAAGTCCTTTAATTATGAATTGTGTCATATAAATCGTGATACATCCATTTGCGCATAGATCTAACTCGTTTAGATCTAAGAACCTGCATCCTTCATGTGGTATCGAGCCGGGTTCCACGATTTATATAGTCATAATCGTAATTAAACGATTTAAAGGAGTGGAATTGCATGTAGGTGATATTTTACTTATTATTATGCATTAATAATTTTTAAATTGCTATGGTTGAAGAGATGGATTGGGGTTGGCACCGTTTTCCCGTTAGATCTATTGTAAACTCATATAAGCGATGAAAATTCGTTCATATGAGTATAGGAAATTATGTAATTTATGTATTATTGCAATTTTAATTTCCAGAAAATAGATCTGTACATTAGCTGTTTAGTCTTTTCGTTTTTTCCGTTGTTTGAGCCGTTAAAACGAAGATCCCTCCGGTCAGAATGAAGATTGGAAGTTGATGAACAATCCCACAAATTTTAGTGTCAATTAGAGTCCGTTTGCGTTTCCGTTCGTTGCTGCGAAGTGGCTGCTGTAACAGAAAAACGCAGGATTCACAGAAACCCTAACTGTGACTTCTTCGATTTTCTGGAAACAATTGGACCGTTCAAATTAAAATCCGACCGGTCAGATCGATAATCATGGAGTTTTGGACGTGATATAAAATTTTCAGGACGATCGGGATTCATCTTCATCCCCGATCGATCTCGGGAAGTATATGATGCGCTGCTGTGAGAGTCTGTTTCAGCAGCAAGTTGGACGGCTCACTGAGGATGATTGACAAGTCAAAGCTCTGATCCGACCGTCCATCTTGAAGTCCGAAGAATGAAGATCAGATCTGGAAAGTTTCATCCCGATCCAAATTCGTTTGATATGCCGATCGTCGAAGATTCTTAACAGCTGCAGATTAGGGTTTTAATTTATTTTCGAATATATTAGTTACGGGGGTGCCAACGGTCCATCTCGGTGTTTATTTTCCGCACTAGTATACATGTGTAGATTGTATGAGTAGAACCGGAAAATTTCCATGACATGCATCATATCATGAATTCCACTCCATATGCATACATGTAGAAATTAATTCGAGGAATTAGTTAGGCATGTATAAAACACACGATTAGTTTTAATTAATTGTTTGATATTGATTAGAAACTAATTAGGGTAAAAACCGAGGAACACGGGTTTTTTCAATCGTCGAGGTTGGTTGATGGATTCTCGGTGAATCCCACTCTGCGAAAGCATAAGGAGTAAAATCCGAAACCTCGTGGTTAAGGTGTTGGATTCTCGGTGAATTCCACCTTACAAGCAAGGCGAGATTACGTTTTGTTCCGTAGTGTCTACGTGAAAGTTTGATGTTTAAGGATTGGATAATCACGGGCAAACAGGTTCGAAAGTGGTTTAACCACGGTTGGGTGGTCAACGGTGAGCTACGACTCAATCGACTTCACCCCCACGTGTGGCGTTTGCGCGGGTCCGCAATATCGAGCCATCCGAAGAGCCACTACGGCTCAACGGACCTCTCCTAGCCTTGACCCGTCCGGACGGCCACATATGTTCTAACGAATAGGTCGGGTGGGCTAGCCCATATAACCGACAACATTCGGGCCTATGATTTATTGTTCCTTAATGTAACATCAAATCCAAAAACGTGATCGATAAACCCACCACTTTTTCAAAATATTGAGTGGGAGCGGAGAGGCGACGGCCGACCCCACGGCCTCTACTGTTGACACAAGCAACGTGAGAGAATGGTGACGCCTCGTGCCGGCTGGGACCGGCCTCCTAAGGAAGGCCTTCACCGCTATCAAAATTCAAGGCTTGGTCTCCGAAAGGATAGGATTTTGGGTACTCGTCGGGTCACCGACCGACCCTAAAAGCGGGCACACTCGGGGTCTACCTAAAAATCGAGATGATGAGGTCACACTCATAAAGGGTATTTTTGGTAGTACCTTGGCTGAAAAAGGAAAGGTGATTGACGATCACAAATGAGATGTTCGATTCTCAATCTGATCTTCAATATTAATCGAAACCTCTTTTGACCTACCCTAAGGCGGCACTGAGGCATTAGATTAAATCCTTGGAACGGTAGGATAGACTATAAGTACATAGTTTATGTTCCTAAAATTTTAGTAGTGTATGATTTGGATTTATTTTCTGTCAATTTTATTTACAACTGTTATATATATCTCTCTAAGGTGCTAGACTGCTAGTGTAAAATTGACTAGTAATAACTTCGTTAAAAAGTGGTAAGTAACTAGAACGTTGTATTTATTAATCTCACATGCGATTAATTTTTCGGAAGAGATATTTCTCTTGAAGCCTTCAAACCTTAAGTGACGTAAATAGGCATGTCACTGCTGTAACTCGTGCAGAACGAGAGACAACCGTAGTTAGTTTGAAAGATGATTGGGACGTCAAAATTCTTCTAGTGAATTTTAATTGTGTAGTGTCTACACGAGAAATTTTCTAATAGAAAAATTGGAGAATCATAAATTTAAGTGTCGCTTAGTTGTAGGAGGCGGTATTTGGAACCGATAAACTAGTGGGAGCTTTTATCTTATGTTTTTCTAATTTATTAGAAAATTAGTCCCCACTGGTAACGCTTTTATTAGACATTCCACAGTTCACGAGTAGTGTCTACTCAATTGAGCTGCTAGTTCAAGACTATTTCCTTTTAAGGAAAGTTGAGAATGGGAAAGAATGTCTATAAGTGTTAATCATCTTAACTAAAGTTTTGAGGCTAAACCGAAACATTAATTAAAGAAAGTATAGGATAAGGAAAGTGATTTGGATCACTAACCAATGAATCTTAGCGACTTTCTTAACCGAGTAACTTGACTCGGTAGCTTAGTTCTTTGGAAGAACAAGGAAGTTTGTGCATTAACGATTAATAGAGTAACAACGGGCGTAATTTCAGCTATAATAGTGGGAGTGATATAAGGAAATGAATTTGGATTCTATCCTTGAATATCACAGAAAAATTTATTTTTACGTTTCTGATTCGTTGAAACAAATGGATTCACTTTCATCTCGATACTACTGATTGCCTTAAACAAAGTGAAGATGACATTTGTAGTACGAATCGTGACTCGGACTTTTGTTTGATAAAGACAGAACCACTAAGAAAAGTGAATAGGTATGTGTAACACGTCTAAAACTATTAAAGGTAAAAGGTTTCTGATTAAGAAAACGACCCTTCAATATCTATTAATTAGTGCATATATCCTAGAGATAAGACTCGACGACCGGCTAAGGGTGATTCCTATCTCCGGTCTAGAACACTATCTCAAAGGAACAATGACTAAGTTTCCTTTCAATCGGGAGAGGGTAATAAATTTGAAGGGGTAACATAGCTTGTTCATCATGACCTTCGGGTCTAGTGAGAGACACAAGCTAGTGGGAGTTTTTGAGTGGTGACATTTTGTCCGATAACAACTCGAAACGCGATTTAGTTTATCAAAAGAATACGAGTACGATTCTCTCTCGATTTTAGCAGAGAATAGAGTATTCCATGCTCATAAATAGGCTATAGCATAGTCTTGGGGTGATGCTCACCGCTGCCTCTAGTGGAATGTTTCTCACTTTGAAAAAGAAACCATAGACTTGCCCTATATAGTTATTGATGTACTACAATATAATCGCTAAACTCGATTAAGATAATTGGTTGCAAAATAACGGTTAACATTATTATGTAAACCGAGAAGTCTACCTAGAAGATGCTAGTGAATTTATGGATAAGGAGTGAATTCGGTTCACACCACTTCCGTAAATGTAGGCATTTAACATTTAATGCTTGAAGGTAGGGATCGAGATTTTGCACATACGTTCGAATTTTATTTATTCGTGAAATGCCTTAATGAGGCGAGTGAAGGTTGGTTGTAAGATTCTTGAGATCAGAAAGTAGCGAGTTGGATTTGTCACAATTCTTGATAGAATCTATAAATAATGACCTTAGACCTTGGAGTACGGTTACCCAAAGGAAGTTACTATCTCGATTTAATCGGACCACGTCCAACATTAGTTGTTGGTGATCACAATCGATAAATACTACTAGATCGTAATGTCAATCCACCCAAGACACAGTGGGAGTATTGTTTAACCGTTGACCCATTGTGATTTTGTGGACTTTATAATCTTTGGGGTGATTGATAACCTATGGCTCTTGGTGGGTTGTATAGGATTCGATTATAGAGGTTGGTTTGAAAACCTTAACCACGTGAATGGAGTTTTGGTACTCCGGTTCTGTTCCACCTCTTGTAGAACCACCGAGTGTCTCAGGCCCGGTGGGAGCAATTGGATCTACACGGAAAAGAGTCGAATGAATAGGAAAGTTTAAACTTTCGGGCGCAAAGTTGAGTGGTATAGGGGTGATTCACGACAACTAGAGAGTTAACCGGACCTTGAACTCTCTCACCACTCGATCTTGCTAGATTTCGTTAAGCGAGAAAATAGGGGTGATTCCCTCGAGACTTTCTTGCCGAATAACGGAATCGAATTCATTCGTAACGTAGAAGGGTTTTAGCTAAGAATGAATAACGGATTCATTACAAAGCGGAAGATAGGGGTGATTCCTAAGACCTTTTTGCGAGACTAACGATATCTTAATTCATTCGAGAAAGAACCTTTGGTAGGAGGCCTGCCATGGCTTATATCCTTTGTGGATTTAAGAGAACCTCTCGGTCATTTAAAAGTCACATGTTTTAAAATATGTGGACTTGACCAAAATATTGATAAGTTTTTCGTAGACTGGATATATCAATATTGGTAATGTAGTAGTAGTATTAGTGTTCATAAATGATAACACTAAAAAAGTTGGAAACAACATGGGTGTGCTATCTGAAGTCGGAAACTGACACGCCAAGATTCTCTGGATGAGAGAATTGGACTATACTCTAAGAATTTGATTCGGTCAAATTCACGAGAATGAATCATTGGCTATCCCACCTATCTTACTGAATAAGATGATTATGCATATACGGTTGCAGCATTCATCGAGAGTAGTCCTACCCTACCTCTCAGGAATGATTCTCCAAATCTTCGGATAAAGAGAAAATGAGATAGAGTCTCTCTGGGATAAGGGCAAGTCAGCTTAAAATGAGTCAATTGCAGTCGAATCTTTGATTCAAGCAATAAGTAGCGGTTTAGTACGTCCTCAAGTATCGTTAGAGAACGAGGAATCATATGCTTGTATATTAGGTGCAAACTTGAATATGGTTGACCCACTTGATTCTCGACTTGTAGTCGATTAAGGATGATCATTAAGTTGATCTCGGGCTCGGTGTTTACTCATAGTGCTTAGAATTTCCTTGTTGGTGCGGGAGTAATTCCGGTCTAGTGAGCCGATGTCACTTTATTGTGAAAACAGTGAAGAGATAGCTTAGAAGGATCTTCTCGGTCACCAGAGGTCAAACGCATATTGAGAGAGAGTACCGCCTGATTGGAAGGACCGGCGACGTTTCAATCCTAAAGATCGTCTCGAGTCGACAACCTAACTAATCGGTGTACCAAGTCGAGTGCTTGGAGGGTACGTGTTGGGAGGATTTTGCATCACTGAACAAAAAGAAAATTTATAAACCCTAACCTATATGCAAAACTAACTCCTAACCGGCCGAATACCGGGTTGTTGATAGTAAGCGAGATAAGTAAAGGGTCGATCCACGAGGGGTGGGATGTTGAATCTAATTTCACTAATCTCCTAAATTGTTACTCTTAAGCGAAATAAGCGAAAGAAAGAGACATAAAAACACAGAACAAATCAAGTAAATCTAACCTAGAAAACAAAATAAAACAATCTAAACTAAAGACATGGGATCAAACAACCAATATACAAACCTATGTGATCTCAATCCTAGTTAATCTCATGATTCTAATTCGATTTGTGGTTTCACCTTTTCACGAGACATAAACCCTAATTCCTTAGTGAATTTATTCTCAAGCCACGGATTCCTAATTCCTTAGTGAATCCAATTTATCAATCTCTCATCTTCCGAATGTTGAGGACCGATTTTCAATACAAAACTCGGTGTAGATTCAAGTTAACTCTCGTATTTTTGGATCTAACAACCTAGATGATTAACCTATTAACTTGTCATCATTAACGGCTAAAGATCCTATCTTTCTATGGTGATCTAGTGTTCATGCAACTTTCAGATTGTAAACATCTATCGTGAACTAATTTCTCAATTTATTCACATAGTCATACAAACCGCATAGAAAAATACAAAAGAACCAAGATCATGAATAAAAACTGGAATTAAATAAATCAAGAAGAACTCACATAGTCTCATACATTGAAGGATCCAAGAGCGGAAAAGAAAACATCTAATCTACTCTAATCTAACCTCGGTTCACCCGAGCACAAGGCTCGGGTGACCGCCTTGAAAAGCCAAGTTGCCGGGCTGGCCTCTCTTTTGATGTGAGAAAATTTCGAATGAATTAGGGTTTGGGGTCTTTGTGCTTTAAATAGAAAACAGAGGCGGCCGCTTCTGATAACCTAAGTCGGTTCTGTGCTGAATGCGGCGGTGGACGCTCGTTTGTCAAATTGGACGCCCGTCCAGAATGCTTGGACGGAGACTGGATGCTAGTTTGATGAGCGTCTGAACTCTCTGAATGTGAATTACGATTCTGGACGCACGTTCGCTTTATCAAACGCCCGTTCACTATAAACGCTGCATGGACGCTCGTCCATCTTGATGCAGAACGGATTTCTTGATCATTATCCTTTCTTTCCTCCATCTTTATCCTCTTGTATCATCTCTATCTCTTCATCAACACTTCAAATTCGAATTTAGACTCTTCCAAATCCTTTCCCAAGTTAAAGATATGTATCTACACACATCGAAAACATACCAAAACGTAACACGATTCCAAAACAACATAAAATCACCAAATAAGCATATAAATCGATACGTTTTCATGTTTAACTATTAAAAACACCATTTACTCAATATTTACATATATAGCTCAAAATCTATGAAAATCATACGAATGTAGGGGAAATTGATATAGAAAATATATGTAAAAATCACTATAATTTAGCCCTTAACAACACCCCCACACTTAAACTTTTGCTCGTCCTCGAGCAAAACAGAACAAAGTCATGCTCGAGACAAATAAACATCTATACAAACATAAAGTATATTTAATAACTTAGAAGTTCACCCGCGTGAGTGTGTGCATAGCCATAATAAACTTCCACTAAGTTCCACAATTTGAAAGTTATTCAAACCAAAACTAGCCCGGTTTCCCATCTAAGTTAGAAATATTCAAAAATTATATATGAGGCACTTTTACAAAACATACATATCCCAAAAAAGAAATAGTAGAGAATATCTAAAACATTTACGATGATAGACTCAGAGGATAATCCTACAACATATCCTTGATTTTATCTTTGGGTATAAGATTAACGATAACTAAGTCCTTACTTATTCATAATAATATATTTCAATATTTTCACTTTTTCACACTTTCTAACACACATCGAATAAGCTTTTGCCCTCATAGCGAGAATAGGACATTTCAAGATAATCCCCTACCTTACTCCAATCATAAGGCAACTATAAACCGACAAGTGTCGTGAGCTTTGGTCATCATAGTGGAATAGGACATACGTGGTACACCTACCTCACCCAAATCATAAACCGACTTCCGACACACACAATTACAATTATGTTTACTTAGAGATTTTAAGGTGGCGGTGGAAAAGATTATTTTAAGTAGCACAGACCATTTGAGCATAACACCTCAAGTAAACAATTTATTACTATTGCAAAGACTTAATCACGTTTCACTTATCACATTCAAACTTACAGATATTCACAGTATGTCATACTTTAATCCTAGAATACAAACTACTAAACTTTTCAAGAATTGTACATAAGCAAAGAAACATGCTATAATCATAAAAAATCTCCAACTAAAATGGGGTAGGCTTTCAACATTTAGCTCATCATTTACTATGGCATGTGAAAAAGAGTGTCGGGTGAAACAACTAAAATTACTAAATATACAGAATATAGCAAAAATGATATAAACTCAAGCAAAGATATGCCTTTGTCTACTCGGGATATAACAAAAAAATTGAAAATTAAGCACTTTTCATAGAAATACTAAAAATATGAGCAAACGAAAGTAGACACATAAATCATCTATCCCTTCCCCCACACTTAGATTGCAACTTGTCCTCAAGTTGTGCAAAAATAATAAATTAGAGAACTTAGGTGATTGGATCTTTGGCAATTCGGAAAAATTGGTAAAAACCAAAAGCTTTGCATAGCTCGATGGCGTGGAGCATCACAGAAAACTGAATTCATCGTGAAAGTGCACAATAGCTATCAAAAATATCTGCACCACTTGATCGATTGCAAAAAGAGTCTACTGGGGAAAAAGAAAAGATTACATATATAAAGCACATGGAAAAGGAGATATAGAGATATTTCAAATTTAAGCTCATATAAAGATGGAATACATATACATGGAACATTACACAACATGAGGCTAGGTGCAACTACATGAAAATATACTACAATGCAGCCTACATGATATGCAATCCTAAAAATAAAATAAATAAAAATAAATTCGATGCAGGCTCAGTGAGCAAGTTGAGAGGACAACCCTACGGTGACTACGGCCTCATGCAGAAACTAAAAATAAAGAAAAGCGAGGTAGTATTACGAGAAACCGTGATTAACTACACTCAAGAAAAATAAAAGAAAAATAAAAAAACAATGCAACTAGATGACATGCAACTAAATGATATGCATCGAATGATATGCAAAAATAAAAGAAAATAAAAGAAAGAAAACTAGCCCACTCATTTGCAACACGACATGTATAAAATAAACGCGTCTACCAAATAATGACGATTTACGATAAGCGCAGATCTTTGTTCATTACATGCGATCAGACGCGCTTTAAGACTCGTCAAAGGTGATAGCATTATGGAAAACCAACGATTAGCTATACTAAAGCAGATATAACTCATAAGGTTTCCATCGTAGCAGTGAAAACCGACAAGATTACTACCCAAATGAGTTATAAAAATAACAAGGAAGCACATAAGTCTCAAAGCTCACAGATTCATCACAACGATATGTAGCATACGAAACCGACATTAGCCACTAACAATGATAAAACGGTTATAGCATACGAGAACCGGATGTAGCTATAACATGCCTAGATGAATCATGTATATAAAAGTTAAGCAGTTATTTAACATGGATTCGTAGATGGAAAGATGTAAACATGCAAGTTCAGAACATCTAAGTAAAAACAATTAGCCACAGAAGCTCAATTTAAAGTATCCATATCAAATAAAGGATCAAGTTAAGAGAAATTTCGAACCTGGGCGTGCGTTCAACAAAAGCAGACGGGCGTTCACCTGGATTTTAGCCTGGACGCTCGTTCGACAAGTCAAACGGGCGTCCACCTGCAGATTATGAACTGGACGGGCGTTCAGAAAAACAAACGCTCGTTTACCTGCAGCTAAAGAAGCGGGGACGGGCGTTCACTAACGAACGCTTCGTCCATACAACGAATACACAAGAGAGAGAAGAAAAGCGCAGACAAACCCTAAAAACTTAAAACACATATTAACACGAGATCACGCGACCACTTTCAATTAAAGCACAAAGAGGTTAGATCGGAAAACACATAAACACATACTTCACGTTTAAACAAATCGAGTAAAAAACTTTTGCACATTCTTAACCTTATGGTCATCGAAACACGGCAAAATAAAAACTCTCGATTTGGTAAACGCTACTTTTATTAAAAGCGAAAAATAAGCGTAAAAAATCGAGAAATAACAAGATCAGATTCAACATGACACCTATTCCCGGCAACGGGCGCCACTTTTTGGGAGGATTTTGCATCACTAAACAAAAGAAAATTTATAAACCACAACCTATATGCAAAACTAACTCTAACCGGCCGAATACCGGGTTGTTGATAGTAAGCGAGATAAGTAAGGGGTCGATCCTGAGGAATTGGGATGTTGAATCTAATTTCACTAATCTCCTAAATTGTTACTCTTAAACGAAATAAACGAAAGAAAGAGACATAAAAAACACAGAACAAATCAAGTAAATCTAACCTAGAAAACAAAATAAAACAATCTAAACTAAAGACATGGGATCAAACAACCAATATACAAACCTATGTGATCTCAATCCTAGTTAATCTCATGATTCTAATTCGATTTGTGGTTTCACCTTTTCACGAGACATAAACCCCTAATTCCTTAGTGAATTTATTCTCAAGCTACGGATTCCTAATTCCTTAGTGAATCCAATTTATCAATCTCTCCTCTTCCGAATGTTGAGACTGATTTTCAATACAAAACTCGGTGTAGATTCAAGTTAACTCTCGTATTTTCGGATCTAACAACCTAGATGATTAACCTATTAACTTGTCATCATTAACGGCTAAAGATCCTATCTTTCTATGGTGATCTAGTGTTCATGCAACTTTCGTATTGTAAACATCTATCGTGAACTAATTTCTCAATTTATTCACATAGCCATACAAACCGCATAGAAAAATACAAAAAGAACCAAGATCATGAATAAAAACTGGAATTAAATAAATCAAGAAGAACTCACATAGTCTCATACATTGAAGGATCCAAGAACGGAAAAGAAAACATCTAATCTACTCCTAATCTAACCTCGGTTCACCCGAGCACAAGGCTCGGGTGACCGGCCTTGAAAAGCCAAGTTGCATTGCTTGGCCTCTCTTTTGATGTGAGAAAATTTACGAATGAATTAGGGTTTGGGGCTCTTTGTGCTTTAAATATAAAACAGAGGCGGTCGCTACTGATAACCTAAGTCGGTTCTGAATGCGCGGTGGGCCTTCGTTTGTAAATTGGGCGCCCGTCGAATGCTTGGACGGAGGCCCGGATGCTAGTTTGATGAGCGTCGAACTCTCGAATGTGAATTACGATTACGGGCCGACGTTCGCTTTATCAAGCGCCCGTTCACTATAAACATTTGCATGGACGCTCGTCCATCTTGATGCGAAGCAGATTTCTTGATCATTATCCTTTCTTTCCTCCATCTTTATCCTCTTGTATCATCTCTATCTCTTCATCAACACTTCAAATTCGAATTTAGACTCTTCCAAATCCTTTCCCAAGTTAAAGATATGTATCTACACACATCGAAAACATACCAAAAGCGTAACACGATTCCAAAACAACATAAAATCACCAAATAAGCATATAAATCGACACGTTTTCATGTTTAACTATTAAAAACACCATTTACTCAATATTTACATATATAGCTCAAAATCTATGAAAATCATACGAATGTAGGGGAAATTGATATAGAAAATATATGTAAAAATCACTATAATTTAGCCCTTAATGAGACGGCATTGATGGATATGTCTCATACGCTTTTAGAGCAAGTGGGAGAGTGTTGTGAATAAGATGAGAAAGGGTGTGCTCTAAAAACAATCGTTGCTTGTCATTTCGTGCAAGTGGGAGATTGTTAGGTGTAGTGCCGAAAGACAATTTGTCTAATTGTTTTTAATAATGAATGACGAATTTATCTCACCTTATTACTTGCTTTGTGCTTGTAAAGTAATACACTCACGCAAACCCTAAGTATATCTGTATGTAACCACTTAACTCGGTGTATGGATTACACGTGAGGATTGAGTTAGTGGAGATATGCTTAAAGCTGTTAGTCCGTGGTGAACTTAATCGAGTTTAGGGTCTCTTGATTAAAACACCAATAATGCGCATGAGAACACCCAGGGTGTGATAGTCTTATCCGGATTGTCGGTAGAGGGTACTACGTGGGGCATTTATATATGATGGCATTCTTATGGGGAATTTGGACCGATTTAATCTGAATTTCTCGGTATAATTCCGTAATCGAGGAATCTTATTAAATCATTAGATTATCATATATGGATCAACCTTAATCTGAGGTGATCACATGATCTTTGCTTGTCCCGGGTAGTGTTTGATGTGTTAGTTACGGTTCACTTTAATATGTGTTCCAAGTCACTTCTCATTGGCACTATCTCCGGATGAGTGAGTAGTTACGATTTTCACAGACATGGAATCCATTCCTTCCTGCGGGAAGTAGAGAGACAGTCCCCTTATTTGTTAGCCCTAAGAAAGTGATCGATCCCGGGAGTTCACATTTGACTAATTAGCTACTAGTCAGATATGTGTGCTAATTGATCATCAGGGGGTTAATGGTAAATAAGGATAAGATATTCTGAGTCGGGTTCACGGAGACTTCCCACTCAGAATGGACAGTCTATGGAGGGTTAATCCGTATGTAGTGATTATATCAATGGACGCTTATTCACTCTATGGGTTGAGTATAAGTATACATCTATAATCGGTAGAGTTCAGTTTCGGGTTTATGGTGGCGTAATCCCGGAATTAATAATTAATGTACTTATTATGTTCGACGAATAATTAATTATTGGAGCTACTGGTTATAGGTCCATGGTCCCCGATGTGGCTTCTGTAATTCGGACTAGTAATCTTGTTATTTGGGCCTCAGTGATAATTAATTGGCTGGGCTAATTAATTGATATGTATGGATATTATTTAGTTGGGCTAAATAATATAATACACATAAAAGACAATTTATGTGGGCTTTTTGACCCTAAAAGTGGCGCCATTATGTGATGAAAATAATTAGAGAGAAATTAGTTTTCTTGGATAATTATTTGACATGTGATTTATCTTTTATTTGTTAATTGATAATTCATAGAATATTAGATAATAATATGATTTATCCTAATTTGTTTGGGATAATCATTATATTTATCTTTTATTTAGAATAAAGGATTAATGTAATAATTATCTCTTAATTATTTAATCCTTAGAGGACAATGATTACTCTCCTATATAAAGAGAGTTCTCCCAAGCCTTAATTCAATGGCAAATTTCGACCACCACTTGAAAAAGTAGAGAAAAATTAGTTTCTCTTGTCTAGGGTTTTAGAAGAAGAAAAACTCTAAGTTTTTCTTGGTGTTTCATATCGAGGAGGTTCGTGTATCAAGAAGGGTGTCCACCAACCGCCGTTTGGAGAACACATCGGAAGATCTTGGCTTCTCTTCCTACTATTGGTAATATGATCTAAACCCCCTTGTAGTACTTAAGTCCTTTAATTATGAATTGTGTCATATAAATCGTGATCCATCCGCTGCGTATAGATCTAACTCGTTTAGATCTAAGAACCTGCATCCTTCACTTAGGAGTCAGATTACGTTGTTGTTGATTCGGACTTCGATGCCATTGTGTGTTTGTCCTATTAGGACTTATAGCTGTTAGCTGTCGACACTGAAGGCGTCCGACTTGCGGATCCTCGTAGACCGTTGAGTAGATCCTTTATGGAGTGGATCCTCGAGATACGCAAGATACTAGCCAAAAAGTTGGAATAATCATGGGGAAAGTTCCCGAAATAAGAAGGCTCGTCCCGCCATGCTCGGATAGGAGAGTTCCAAGATAAGATAGATCGATCCCGGCATGGGGAGAATTCCCAAAATAAGAAGGCTCATCCCGCCACGCTCGGCTAGGAGAGTTGCAAAATAAGATAGTTCCAAGATGAGATGCCGAGGCGAACTCGGACTTATTAAAGATTCGCTCATCGGTGAGCTCCAAATATGATGTCTAGCTTTACTTTGCTTCAATTTTTGCAGTATTTTATTTCCTCTTCTTTTTGTTGTCTATCTTTCACGTGTCGATGTCTTTTAGTTATTCGCTTGTCGAGCCTCTGACTCTGCTTGCTGCTTATCGATGTCGTGTTGCCCCCCAAGGGTATTATGAACCTTTGGTTCTTATTGCACTTGTGAGTCGAGTTTAATTTGAGATCGACTTGATCACCTTAGCGTTTTTTGTCTCACGGACTAGTTTTGCCATAGGTATCGATTCTCTGGGCGTTTGGTCCGACCTTGCGAACCGTGCATTTGCCTTGGCCTTGTTGCCTCATAAGCTCGTTTGGCCTCTGGCTGAATATTTTAGTCCGACTATGCGAACTGTCCCTTGGCTTTGGCCTTTTTCGCCCCTTGGGCTCGTTTGCATCTTGACTGGGACGTTTGGCCCGACTATGCGAACCGTCCCTTGCCTTGGCCTTTTTCGCCTCTTAGGCTCGTTTGGCTTTTGGCTAGGACATTTGGCCCGACTATGCAAACCGTCCTTTGCCTTGGCCTTTTTCGCCTCATAAGCTCGTTTGGCTTTTGGTTGGGTCATTTGGCCCGACCATGCGAACCGTCATTTGTCTTGGCCTTTTTCGCCTCTTAGGCTCGTTTGGCTTTTGACTGGGACATTTGGCCCGACTATGCGAACCGTCCTTTGCTTTGGCCTTTTTCGCCCCTTGGGCTTTTTTGGCTTTTGGCTGGGACATTTGGCCTGACCATGCGAACCGTCCTTTGCCTTGGCCTTTTTCGCCTCTTAGGCTCGTTTGGCTTTTAGCTGGGACATTTGGACCGACCATGCGAACCGTCCTTTGTCTTGGCCTTTTTCGCGTCTTAGGCTCGTTCTGCTTTTGACTGGGACATTTGGCCCGACTATGCGAACCGTCCTTTGCTTTGGCCTTTTTCGCCCCTTGGACTTTTTTGGCTTTTGGCTGGGACATTTGGCCCGACCATGCGAACCGTGTTTTTGCCTTTGCATTTTTGACTACTAGGCTTATTTTGCTTGTGGCCGTATCGAGGGATCCGACACACGGATATCCCTTCTCGTAGTCGATCGCACTGCCTTTGACACTTTGTATCGTTTGCTTATTTGGCATAGTCTGTTGGTACCATGCTTAGATGGCAAGCGGACTTACGTATGATTGCCTTCGAGCTCCGAATATAATGTCGAGGTGAGCTTGGTCTTATTAAAGAGGCGCTCAAGTTGACCTGCAAATATGAGGCCGAGCCGACCTGCAGTTTTATAAAGATTCGCTCAAGTTGAGCTCCAAATGTGATAGCTCGGCCCTCTAGTTCAGTAGGGTGAGTTCCAAAATAATAGTAGGGTCGAGTTCGGTAGGGTGAGTTCCAAAATAAGATAGCTCGACCCTCCAGTTCGGTAGGGTGAGTTCCAAAATAATATAGCTCGACCCTCCAGTTCGGTAGGGTGAGTTCCAAAATAAGATAGCTCGACCCTCAAGTTCGGTAGGGTGAGTTCCAAAATATGATAGCTCGACCCTCCAGTTCGGTAGGGTAAGTTCCAAAATAATATGCCGAGTCGATCTCAGACTTATGAAGATTTACCCATCGTTGAGCTCTAAATATGATGCCGAGTCGAGCTCGGATTTAGGGCAAGACGAGTCCGTAGAGCTCGAATGCTGGTGCTCGATATCTTGAGTCTTTGTGGTGCAATGCAATTGTGATAAAAAAACATTACACATATAATAGAGGCTTACAAAGTGTATAAGAATTTCAAATAACGATTGTAAGAACCTAGAGATCTAAAGAGCTCGGCTCGATCATTGGAGCTCGAGAACTCGCTTCGTGGATAGCTAGATACGGTAGATAATTCGCAGCTTTCTCGGGCGCCACAACAGTGTCTTTCCGGTGGCAATCAGACCTCGAAACGGATTCCGATTGGCCCGAAATTTAGAGGGATCGTTCTTCCCTCACTTTTCTTCGATGTGACCGGTGGAATTGTTCTTTCGACGGCTCAATCTCCGGGAATAAGCCTCCGAATTTGCAGCTGCTGTCCAGAATCCTGCTGCATTTTTGGTGCCTACAGTAACATCTTTGCCACGATCGAGAAATCAAACGAACTCCGATCGGCCTAAAATTTTGAGGTCTTGTTCGGTCCTGATAATTCTTAAATCTGACCGGTGGAAATATTGTTCCAACGGTTCAATTGTCGGGAATATTCAGCCGACTTGGAACCCGCAGATTAGGGTTTTTCTGTTTTTTTGTACGTAACTGCAACTTTTAGGCGATGATCTGGCATCGAACCTACTCCGATCGGCATGAAATTTTTACAGATTGTTCTTCTCTCTTTATTATTTAATTTAATATGACCGGAGAAATTTTCATTCCAACGGTTGAATTTACAGTAGCGGCGCCGACTAAATCTGGCGATTAGGGTTCTGCTGCGTTTCTATATCAAAGAACAACTTCTTTGTGACGATCGGGCGATTAAACGAACTCTGATCGGCCTGAAACTTTTAGGTCTTGTTAGTTCCTGATAATTCTTGATTATGACCGGTGGAATTGTTTTTCCAACGGCTTAATTTGTGGCAATAGGCTGCCGAATTGCATGCGCTCCTAGGGTTCTAGCTGCGTTTTGATCAAAGACCACTTTCTTGGCGACGATCGGGCATCAAGACGCACTCCAATCGGTCTGAAATTTGGAGGGCTTGTTTTTTTCCCCTTCTTCTTCAATTTCACCGGAGGAATCTTCATTCCAACGGTTCAAACTCCATAAATTAGCCACCGATCTCGCTGCGTTTTGGGGGGTGCTGCGTTTTTGGTGATACAGCAGCATCTTTCCGGCAACGATCGGGTATCTAAACGGACTCCGATCGGTACCAAATATGGAGGGTTTATTCGTCCCTCCTTCTTCTTCAATCTGAATGGTGGAATTCTTGTTCCAGCGGTTGAAACTCCGGAAATAAGCCTCGGATCTGACTGCGTTTCTGGCATATTTTTGCCATTAACTTCATCACCATCACTCCTTGATTAATCACCGATAGAAGGCCCTCCTTCTAGCGCCAATGATGATGCTGGATTTTGTCATGTTTAATTTCGGGTCAATTTAATCTAGGGATGATCGAATCAAGGATGGTTTTGGGGGTGATTTTAGACTGAGCCTGAGAGTCTCTCTCACGTGGCGTCATGTGATAACAACTAAAATAAAGCACAGTTTTTAAATGTGTTGAATTATAATAGATCTCGGTTTTTAAGTGTGATAACAACTAAAATAGATCACAGTTTTTATTATCGCGGTTTTTAAGAAAACTGATACAAGAACATCAATCAATCACGGTTTTTAACTGTGATTAAAATATTATGATATTTTATAATGATATTTTAGATTAGTGTGGCCGAAAATGATAATAAAGTAGGCAACGGCCCAGCGGTAATTAGTGTGGTTCCTTAATCCAGAGTATCCGGGTTCGAGTCCTAGTGGCAAAAAAAATATGTGTGCGTTTATTTTGTTTTTGAAAAAAAAGAATGATCACACTTTTTTAGGTGTGATTGAAATTATAATATATCTCAGTTTTTAAGTGTGATAACAACTACTAAAATAGATCACAGTTTTTAAATGTGTTGAAATTATAATAGATCACACTTTTTTAGGTGTGATTGAAATTATATATATCTCGGTTTTTAAGTGTGATAACAACTACTAAAATAAATCACAGTTTTTAAATGTGTTGAAATTTTAATAGATCTCGGTTTTTAAGAGTGATAACAACTATAATAGATCATGATTTTTAAATGTGATAACAACTAAAATAGATCACAGTTTTTAAATGTGTTGAAATTATAGTAGTTCTCGGTTTTTAAGTGTGATAACTACTAAAATATATCATAATTTTTATTATCACGGTTTCTAAAAAAAATGAGACAAAAACATCAATCAATCACAGTTTTTGACTGTGATTAAAATAATATAATATTTTATAATGAGATCTTAGTTAAGTGTGGTCGAAAATTAGAAGAAAGAAAGCATCGGCCTATTGGGAAATAGTGTGGCTCGTTAATCCAGAGTATCCGGGTTCGAGTCCCGACAAAGACAAAAATATATGTGTGCTTATATATTGTTTTTGAAAAAAAATACTTTTATTGGTGTGATTTAAATTATAATAGATCACAGTTTTTAAGAGTGATAACAACTAAAATAGATCACAGTTTTTAAATGTGTTTAATTGTAATAGATCTCGGTTTTTAAGTGTGATAACAACTATAATAGATCACGGTTTTTAAGTATTATAAGAACAATAATAGAACACAATTTTTAAATGTGATGAAGTTATAATAGATTACAGTTTTTAAGTGTGATACCAACTATAATAGATCACAGTTTCTAAGTGTGATAACTATTATAATAGGTCACAGTTTGTAAATGTGATTGGATTAAAGTACTTTATGTCACACCTCAATATGCCACACTATGGAAGCCGTGACTGATGTGAATATATCACACTTAAAGAGCGTGATCTTTATGCTTTTTTGTAGTAGTGTATCAACGTCAGTGGATCGACTGACATTTCTAAATTGTGACACTTTTATAACGTAAACGTCGGTGTCAATGATTTTCGTTTTTAAACAGCAACGTCAGTGACACTATTGATGCTATTGAAAACCAACGTCAGTGACACTGACACTGACGTTGCGTTCATTAAAAAATCGTGGTGTCGAAATAAATTTTTGTGGTGCCGGGAGTAATATGGTGACAGCAGTAAAAATGAGGTGCCAATAAAATACCCGAAATAAAAATGCTATTATCGTTACGTTCATGTCATAACGCGTGACACAACAAACGTTTAAATCATTGATCATGATTTTCAATCTATTTATCATTATATTAGTCTACCACAAATACAATCAACGATACATAATTGTGTTATGTGTCGTTTGTTGTGACATAAGTGTTGTGGTACCAGAACGATTAAATATTATTTTTATCCATTTTAAATATTAAGGAGAAATATTTGTGGCATGATAAAATAAGAACAAAGAATGTCACAACACACACTTTTATACAATTGATGTTTTTGGGATCGAAATTAATCAATAGGTCTCACATTAAAATCAAGAGTCCAAAAATGTACTGTGACACTTTTTTTGCACATTTTTGTTATGGTACTATAACTACTTAATATTAAGATAACATTTACATAATATTTTTTTCTTGTTTTGTTGCTTTGGTTAATTATTCAATAGATTTTAAGTATTAAATAAGATAGTCAAAAGGTAAATAATATATTCTGTTAGTTTTGGTGACTTGATCTCTAAACTAATGAATAAATTGGTGGAACTAATCTGAGAAACAAAGACTGAGAATGTTGGTCAATTAAGTAAAGTATATTCAGTTCTGTGAAAGTCAGTTTGATGAAGTGCAACTGAGTTTTTTCTGAAGTCAACAGTCAGTTTGGTCTGCTGAGTTTTGCTGAGTATAACTGAGTTCTACATCTGAGCAGTTATTACATGTTTGGGAAGTCAGTCTGAAGCTGAGTTTCTTCTGGTGGATAACAGCTGGAGCTGGGGTCCACATCTGGGGTATTATGGCAGTTCCGTCAAAGATCTTATGGCGGTTAGGATTTAGGAAATTGTGTCTATAAAAACCAATTTTGTATTCAATGCAATGTGTGTCTTTCAAGAGTGTTAATTTCACAAGTGTGTGAAATACCTTGTAACTTTGTGCATAATAAAATATCTCATTTTATGTCCGTGGAGTAGTCGGCACAACACCGGAAACTACGTTAAATCACTGTGTTCTCTTTGTTTCGGTGTTTTATCCATTCCGAAATACTTCATGTTCGCATTGCTATTGTTTTAATCTTTCTTAAACTGCAAATCTTCTCGTCTGTGTTTTAAGAAACTGGTATCGGAGCAACAGGTTCAAGATTCAGAGAGTTGCAGGTTGAACAGAGTTGATCTTCACCAAGACCGGTGACCGGTGCTTGGATTTTGGGATCAAAGGTTTGTTATTTAATTAGAAGGATGTCAGCACTGAACGTAAAGATTGATAAATTTACAGGGAGGAACAGTTTCAGTTTGTGTCAAATCAAGATGTGGGCCTTGTTAAAGCAACAAGGATTGTGGACTCATTTATCTGATAAAAGGGATGCTAGTTCAGCAGATTATGCCAGTCTGGAGGAGAAAGCACATTCAACCATCATGTTGTGTTTGTCTGATGATGTTATCACAGAAGTTGCTGAGGAAGACACCGTTGCCAAGTTGTGGTTAAAGTTTGAAAGCCTGTATATCACTAAGTCATTGACCAACAAGCTGTTGTTGAAGCAGAGGCTATTCAACCTAAGGATGCATGAGGGGGCTCAGCCGAGAGATCATCTTGATCAGTTGAACACAATATTACTTGATCTAAGGAATATTGATGTGAAAATTGAGGATGAAGATGTTGCTTTGATTTTGTTGGTACTACTACCAGCTTCCTATGAGAACTTTGTGCAGTCTTTAATAGTTGGAAATGATACAGTTGCTTTGGAGGATGTAAGGTCAGCTTTACATGCTAGGGAGCTGAGACATAAGACAATTGGAGCAGACAATCAGGCTGTTGGACTAGTAGCCAGTAGCAGCAGTGGAAAAGAGCATGGTTAGTCTAGGAAGAAAAATTCCCAGAAGACAAGGTCCAAAGGTCAAAAATCCACATATGTTTGCAATTATTGTAAGGAGTAGGGACATTGGAAGTCCAATTGTCCAAAGAGGAAGAAACAGCAGGAGAATAGTTCTGGCACAACTGTTGTGGCAGCTGAGCATGACTTAGATGAGGACATGGTCCGAGTCGCAGGAGAGTCGCACACCATAACAAAAGATCCAAAGATCACTTAAATCGTAAGCCTATGTAGGCTACTTCCCCAAAACTCCCAATGTGGGAATTAAACAAATTAACAATTTTCCACTCTTGGGCTTTGGCCCACCTAATAAATCTCCACCTTGGGATGAAGGCCCAAATCCAGAAATAGTACTACTACTCTCTCTCCATAAACTTCAAAATTCTTCAGACTGTGTCAAATAAGTCCAAGCACTGCTTGAACTTAACAAATAGACGATGCTTCGTAATATCTAACTCTGAACGGGATGACATAAGGATCGCAGAATCGCCAACAACTATGCATCCTTGCAAAACATACAAACCTCCAGACGTTCCAAGAGTCTCAAATACGCCTAAAGAGATGAGATTTTTCTTCATATCCGGAACATGTATGACTTTATTAAGTGTTCTGACAACAACATCACAGGTCTTGATTCTAACCGTACCAATACCAGAAACCTTGCAAACTGCGCCGTTGCCCAACGAAACAATTCCACCTTGAACTGATTCATACGTGGAACACCAATTTCTATTGGGACACATATGATACGTGCAACCAGAATCCAAGATCCATTCATCAGTAGACCTTAATGTATCATCAGCAAAGAAAATATCTCCATCACTCTCATCTTCTACGATACCGGCCTAATCAGACTCTTTACCACGCTCTTTCTTCTGTTCACGCTTTTCCTTGTTCTTAAGACGAAAGCAATCAGATTTGATATGCCCAATCTTCTTACAATAATTGCATGTCAAATCTTTATGTCTGGGATTCAAAACATAATTCTCACTATCTGTATCCTTCTTATTTGATCTGCCCCGAACTACTAGCATATCTACCTGACTACTTGTACTTCCCCCAGTTATGTCTTTATCAATATGCTCTTTCGATTTCAAAATCGACTTAATTTCTTTGTAAGAAATAGCATCCTTACCACAAAGCATTGTTTCCCTAAAATGATTAAACGGCTGTGGAAGCGAACACAATAACAACAGGGCCTGATCCTCATTATCAATCTTAGCATCTATATTACTCAAATACATAAGTAGGGAATCAAATTTATCTAAGTGCGATAATATATATGACCCTTTAGACATACGAAGCATTTACAAACACTGCTTTAAATAAAGTCTATTCTCAACGGTTTTCTTCAAATATAAGGATTTTAATTTTCCCACAAATCCTTAGCAGTAACCTTAGTGGCTACCTCTCTTAAATCCTCATCAAAAAGACACAAGATGATACCTGACCTGGCCTTCTTGTCGAGACCATCAAACTCCTCATCTGACATTTTCTCCGGCTTTTTCTCCTTCCCAAGCAGCTCAATGTCGAAGCCCTCTTGAATCAGCATGGCCTCCATCTTCAACTGCCACATCCCGATGTTGACGTTTCTGTCGAACTTCTCAAAATAATACTTATTTACCGTCATGGTGGCTAATTAACGCAAACTCAGAAAACCACCTCGAAAAAACCTAACAGATGCTCGGAAAAGCCTCGGCTCGAAAAACACCTCAAAGATAACCCCGGCTCCGATACCAGTTTGTTAGAAAAAACAAACCGAGCAATAGCCCTTAACGACGGTAGCGCAAAATGACAAACGGAAGGAAAAAGACAAAATACCAAATTTACGTGGTTTCCGGCAATATGCCGACTAGTCCACGGGCGAAAGAGAAATATTACTATAGAAGATAATTACAAAAGATACAACTCTCCTGACGCCTAAAAACAAATAGCCAAAATAGCTAAGGCAATTGAGAGTTTATCTTAATTGACATAAATTGATATATACAATTTGACACACCATAACAAAAGACCCAAAGGTCACTTAAATAGTAAGCCTATATCGGCTACTTCCCCAAAACTCCCGATGTGGGAATTAAACAAATTAACAATTTTCCACTATTGGCCTTTGGCCCACCTAACAATCCAGGACCATAATAAAATTTGCAATAATCAATTGCTGCTCAAACATAACATACGCTGCGAGAGGTCGTTCAGTGTGATTAGGGCAAAGGTGTATGGTGACCCATGTCGCCTAACAAACCATTTTCCTAGAAACATGTCATTTAATCCTAATTTTTTTTTCATTTATTTAATAAAATTATGTTTTCCATATATGCCCAATACCGGTCAGAAATACTTACTGACTAAAATTGAGTCTAGAAAACCTGTAACTTTCCATCTGATAGCCAGTTAGAATCAACGAGTTTGCTAATTATTCTAACCCACTTTGAGTCAAATTGAGTCAAGAATACTTTTAATATTCAGTCTGGAATTCGGTCACAATCAAGGAGTGTGAAAAAACATAAATTTGAAGGGTAAAAGCGGAAAATAAAATGATGTGTATTAAGATTTTTATTTGTGTGAAATGACATTCTCATAATATAGAAAGTTCATAAAAACATGCTTTAGAAAGTTTATAAAAATGCATGTTATTTTAATATTTTGTTGTGCTACGAATATTTCTCTCTTTTGAAATGACTTAAAATAATACGCAATCGTTCATTATGGTAATATAATGATTATATCACAACAAACAACACATAACATATACAATTATGCATCATTGATTGTGGTAGACCAATATGATGAGGATAGATCGTAAATCGTGATAAATGATTTAAATATATGTTGCGTAATAAACTATGACACAAACGTAATGATAATTACATGTTTATTTATTTAAAACAAGTGAGCGATAAAACAATATAGTCAGAGAAGGCAACAAGAAACTAAAAAGGAAATCTACGCCCACCTTCCATAGCAAAGCATAGAAGGACTCATATGAAGTCACTAGTTTTTTAAGATCCACTCAATTTTTTAGTTGTTGTATGTCTCAAAAACACACACACACACTCTCTCTCAATCTCTCTCATGCCTTCCAAGATTGAGACTCCTCCACTTGCTGTTGAATCTACTCAGAAACCAAGAAGAACAAACAAATATGCTTTAGCTTGTTCCAGGAAGTGGGCCACGCGTCTAAAAAGACGCGCGTTAATTGAAAAAAAAAAAAAAAAAAAAATTTAATATTAAAATTATATAGTTTTGTTGTTAAAAAGTGTCATTTTATCGATAAAAATTGATGTTTTAAACTCAAGTGGCCCCCACCTAATTTTTTTTGAATAGAAAATGTAGTTTTAGGCTCGGTGACCCACCTGGAGTTTATTCTGAATCCATGAAATGACACATTCTATCATGGCTTCCATGACATCCATCGTACTTGGTTATGGTAATATTTCTTTCTTTCTTTTTTCCAATGTCAAACCATCTACATAATACTACAGTACTGCTATATATATATATATATATATATATATATATATATATATATATATATATATATATATATATATATATATATATGTGTGTGTGTGTGTTGGCATAATACTTATACTCTACTAGGTGCATCACATTAATTTATCTCATGCAAAACAAGTAGAATCAACTTTTGTGGAAATCGGTCTTGAACCTATTAACCAACTTCTCACAGAGATAATTTCAATCGAACTTGAGAAAATGAGTTTTGACTCAGAAACTTTTACAAGTCAATTCTCTAAAACTCCATATAGGATGTGTACGTAGTACCTCTGCAAATAATCACAACCCCCACACACACACACGTATATATATATATATAGTGATGGATCAGAAAATTTCTTTCAAAGAAGTCAAAAATGCTTTTAAAATTAAAAGAAAATTAACATGGTCCATAAATTTTTTTCTATACGTAAAATTTAACATTTCTTTTTGTATTAGCGTGGTCCGTGAACCTAAATTAGTAATATGTGCCTCCACCACTATATATATATACATATATATATATATATATATATATATATATATATATATATATATATATATATATATATATATATATATATATTGAGTTATAATTTGGACAAAATGTGTGGCTTTTTCTTAAATTACCCTCATTTTATCTCTTCATAGCCAATTGTGATACATAATATAATAAAAAATGTTCTTTTTAAAGGAAGTAATTAATATTCTAACTGTCAACCCATTTTCAATGATTTTTGGGAAGCATTATCACTACATGTTTTTGAATTTAAGGGATATTACAATTTTGACAAACGAATTAATACATCTTTTACGCAAAAATTATCCAAATATTACGCAAAAACCCATCTTTTTGACAATGAAAATTACTCCAATCTTCTACGCAAAAATTAATCCACCTATATTTTTCGATCTATATCAGTGTTACTACATTTTTTTGCCGTAACTGTATATATTTTATTGGTTGTGACAACTTCTTTTTCAGTGTACAATATTTCTTTCTGTAACTACATCTATTTTATTGGCTGTTACTTTTTTTTTCAAGTCTTACTACAATTTTTTTCTGTGTAATTACATATATTTCATTGATTCTTATTATTTCTTATCATGTGTTACTATGTTTTTTAGCTGCAACTACATTTGTTTTATCAGTATTATTATAGTTTTCTGTCGTAACTACATATATTTTTATTGATTTGTTACTACCTTTTTTAATGTTACTATATTATTATTTCAATTGTTTTTTCGTATTTCACGTTGTCAATGAACATTTAATTAGTCAAAGACTATTTACGTATGAGGGAAGATATTATGGACTAATTTTCTGATTTTAAGTTCTTTTCAAAGAGAAAAGTTATGATAGTGAAGTGATTATAGAGGTATACGGAGTGGAGAGTTGTGATTAATTCTCACACACTATCTCACACATAGCAGATGTGTGTAGTTGTGGACATGGATTAATCACACCCCACCACTTGGTATATCTCTAAAATCACCCCCCCACCGTAACTCTTCTCCTTTTCAAAAGGTTTAATAAATGACATTTCTGATTTTCTGTTCTTTCCATGTTCTATGTCATCATGTTACAAGATTTACTCCACGTCGTCAATTACTCCAAGATTTACCAAAAAAAAGTGGTATTTCGGTCCATTTATTATAAAATTGTTCTTTTTAATCGCACAAAATGGAAGTTGTCTTTCCGTTTCTATTTTTGACATTCCTTATATTTCTGGCTCTTTCTATATATATATATATATATATATATATATATATATATATATATATATATATATATATTTGATTACTCTTTCATGCACGCACAGATGGAGGAGTAATGAGTGGAGCAACAATTTACCTAAAAGAAGACTTAAAGATCTCCGACGTACAAATAGAAGTGTTGGTGGGTGTTTTTAGCATATACTCGCTTATTGGTGCGGCGTTGGCCGGGCGGACATCGGACTGGATAGGTCGGCGGTACACCATGGTCCTTGCAGGTGGGATATTTTTCGTTGGAGCGGTGTTGATGGGTTTTGCGACTAACTATACATTTCTAATGGTTGGGAGGTTTGTGGCTGGTATTGGAATGGGTAATTCATTGATGATAGCTCCGGTTTACACCGCAGAGGTTGCTCCTGTTTCTGCTAGAGGCTTTCTCACTTCTTTTCCTGAAGTCTTCATTAACTTCGGTAATTTGTCTACTACGTATTGTACGTCTTGGAAGCCACGTACTCCCTCGACCCATTAATCAATTTAAATGTCATTACAATAATTTACTGTGTGAAAAGATGCTATCATGCAGAACTCAAAATTCAAACTTACCATAATTATCCAATACGCTACAAATCAAGATGTTCATTAAAGAAAATTTGTTTAAAAAAGGAACGATAAAAGATGCCTATATATACGTCATTGTTCTCTAATTGGTATAACACATAAATACCAAATATAAAACATGCCTAAATATATATCATTGTTTTCTAATTGGTATAACACATAAATACCAAATACACTGTAATTGTTATCCAACTCAAAGACCTTTATTGCCTAGCAACTAAAATTTTGTAGATGTAAATTGAAGCAGGTGTTTCAATGATTCAGCGTGCAATGAGTGTTTGTATTACTCTTTTTTTACTAAAAGATTGTTCATTTACATAATCGAATTGTACTTGTATTGTGGGTCAGAGACAAGATTAGCTACCTAGCTGGAAAATTCCGATGCAATGAATCTCTATTACTACCTCCGTCCCATAAAAAGTGTCCACATTTTGCTTGGTACATAGATTAAGAATCAATTAATGTGTAGTAATTTAAGTGCTAGTGGACATATATACCCCTATCATATAATAAATGCTTCTATTGAAATATGAAATGAACATACAAACATTAAATGCAAACATAAGGGTATATGTGGAAAAAATGCATTAAATTTGTATTGGTTTTGTAAATGGACACTTTTTATGGGACAACTAATTTTCAAAATGTGGACACTTTTTATAGGACGGAGTAGTAGTAGATTCAACCGCCGGATCGGTGTCATGTGTATAAAAGACAATAATTGTTTTGTTTCTTTATACACATGTCACTCATCGACAGTTAAATTTAATAGAGATTCCTTACGTCGAATTAAAAATTAGTCGAGATATGATGTTAAAGAGATGAAACACTCACCTGACAACCAGGTTTTGAGATTAAGCCTCTTATATGAGTTTGAGTCTCAGATTTTCTACGTAGTATCAAATGGCCATTTATTTTCTGAAGTCTTTGGATATCTTTGTTTTACTTATAGTGCCATTTATATGCCTCTCTTTCTTTATAGGCCCATACTTGATGGGCGTGTTAGTGAGATTAATTTTCTCATCTCACAACGTGGATTTTGAGGATGAGTCGGCACTCCTACGATATGAGTTTGGATCTCAGATTTTCTACGTATGAATCTACAATTCAATTCTCAGGCTAACAGAAATTACAAAAGAAATAAAAATAGCACATAAATGGTTTAAAAATATATAACGTTACATTAATATGATAATATACTGCACTATTGATTTACTACTGAATTTTCTAATGATATGCATGAATCTTTCACCTCGATTAGAAAAGTCGTACTCTTAATAATTGATGTTAGGAAGAAAAAGTTAATGAGTCAACATCTTAATAAAATTTGTTTTTGAACAACATCTTAATAATTAATGATCACGTAATCAAAAGACGACAAAACATGAAAAACCAAATTTATGATGGTATGTATGATGTTAACAATGACTCAAGTTGACTTGGCTTCATTTCGTTTGGTTAAAAACAATTTTCTTAAAGGATTAACATATCCAATAATTGATTATTGATAAAAAAAAAAATCATTCCCTAAATGCAAATTTATACCAAAATGTGATAGATATAGATAACCATAAATCAGAATACCCGAATAAGCATGAATGGAATCATCAGGATGGTTTTCTTATATCCATTATTATTCGGCTTTATCTTCTTTTGTCACATCGATGCAAACCTTAGAAAAGAACAAAGAGAAGAACTCGATATGTATGATAGAGAACAATATATGGTGCTTTTGAATTCTTACGATATATTTATATTTTTCTGATCATCCGATGATACACATACAGTATATATATATATATATATATATATATATATATATATATTGACACGATGAGGGACTTTGAGGATTATGAAATAATCCGAAATGAAAACTCTATCATAGGATATTCCATAATTCTAATTGAATATAATCCAATACTAATTACCAACATAATAAATAAATAACATGAGGCCAACAAATATAATCTTTAGTACTAAATGATAATTTTTACAAAATGTCCCACTCACTTTGTACTCTCTTTTAAGTGGGTGACAATTCATATACTTTTTTATTAGAAACCTCTATCATATACTTGTATTATATAAATCAAAACAGGGATCTATAAAGACACACTTTTATAATAATGATGATATGATAACATATTGCATTAATAAATATTATACTATAATTAATAGTTAATGATATAAAATTACGTGGTGTTAATTATTGTGCAACTCAAAAAAAAAGTTAGCCCTTCGCTGAAGTTTCCTCTCCTCTGGCGGCTTGCCCTTCGCTGAAGACTCAGGTACGGCGGCATCCATGGAGCAAGATGTTTTGTCTGATAGATTGCAATCTCTGGAACTCATTAGAGTGCCTAGCTTTGTCGGAACGGGCTCTCCATCCCACGCAGACGGTTTGTGCAAGGAGCATCCTTTGCCGATCATTTTCTTCGAGAGATGTGGCGGCGCAAACATTGAAGACGGACGATGTCTAGGTGGTGGAGGACGGAGGCTTTACGGTAACTAGGGTTCGGAAAACGTTTTCCATTGTGTGTTTGACCGGTCCCAAGACCGGGAATCGCACTTTCCGCCGGACCATGGTGCTTCGACGGATATTTCTTTGGTAGTGCGGCCAAGGGAGGATGGTTGGGAGGAGAAGGCAGGATTTTTGGCAAGCGGTTTTCGGATTTGTGTGGAGGAGTTGCCGGTGCAATATTATACGAGGAGGTTGGTAGGCAATTCATGACCTCCTTCCACGGTTGCGGCGGGCGGTGCGGGGAAGAGATTAAAACCGGGCTTGAAGCTTCGGTTTGGTGGAGATCGATGTTGCCCAACCCGTTCGGCGATGAGTTTGTATTGGTGGTGAAGGTGGGGTGGCGGTTCTAGGATGGATACGACCCGAACATACCAATATCTTTATTATCAATGTGGATTGGTGGATCACACTATCCGTCTTTGTAAGCACAGTCAACGTGAGTTATCGGTGGAACAACTGAAAATGCTACCGTCACGGACCTTGGTTGAATTCGACAAGGAAAACACGATTAATTGTAGATCTTTTGTCCGAAAGGGGTGGTGGGGTGGAGGGCGGTGGGTGAGTCGGGCGAGTGCTTTTATTGAGCGAGCTCCTCCTACTTAGGGGACGAACCAATTGTGGAAGAGCGGATGAACGCCAACATCCAGCTGCTCTTGTGCCGGAATCCATGGCAGTTGACGTGTTGGGGGCTGAAATAGGTGGGACAGAGTCGGCTGGAGTTGAGTCCGACATGATGAGGGAACTAAATGATAGGGACGAGAGCAACAAGGAGGAAGTGCAGAAAATTGTGATTTCTCAAGAGCGGACCTCACGTGGGTATCGGCGGCCGGGGGGTCCGGCAAGGTCAACCAAATTTGACCCGTTTACGCCACTTGAGAGTAAGAGGAAAATCGAGGAGAGCGCGAGGATGCTACTACAACCAAAAAAGCGTCGAATTGCCATTGGTGGAGTGCCGTGGTGGCCCACCCGGCACCATGAGTATCTTGTGTTGAAGCGCCGAGGGCTTGGCTACCCTCGGCGATTAAAGTTTTAAAAGGCCTTGTACATACTTTTTCGCTTTCCATTTTATTTTTGTCACAAACCAAAGTAAGTGAGAGTTGTTTTGAATATGTTCGTTGTTTGCTTGGTTTTGCTAAGGCGCTTGTCGTGGGGTGTGTGGAGTGCGAGTGGGGCCTAGCTCTGTTATGGAATGATGATACCAATGTCACGATATCTACCATTAATGTCGGACATATTGATGCTATTATTCGCAGCAGAAGATGACTCCATCTTGGCGATTCACAAGTTTTATGGCAATCCGATAGTAAGGAGCGAAGCATTCATATAGCTCTATTGCAACCTATGGCTGGTTGCTTGGGATTTTAATGAGGTTCTTTTACGTCACGGGGCGGGATGGCCCGAATCTCGACCGTTCCAGCAGATTCTTTGAATTTGAATGCCCCTACCGATTGTGATCTTGCATATTTGGGGTATGTGGGGCACCTTTACACGGTATAAAGACGCGGATGGTATGGCGACTCAAGTTCGTTTGGGACGTGGGTGACCAATTTGGGATGGCGCACTCTTTTCCCGCGACATCTGATCTACCACCTATCTAGCTCTCGGTCGGACCATGTTCTATTCTCGATTTCGTTGCTTAATCCGTTTGATCGAGGCATGTTCAAGTGTGCGCTGTGCCATGCTTTGATCCCTTTTGGATTAGGGATCGGGAGTTCGAGGACTATTTTAGGCCGCTTGGCGGTGAGGTCTTGTTCATGGACACTCATCTCTTTTAGGGCGGGTGACACAGTTCACGGGAGTTGTGTAATTAGAGTTCTCAAAGGAATAGGAATCTCGTAAAGCGTATCACGGAGGAGAAGGAGGGGATTGCGGGAATCATCTGGCTATTCGGTTCAGAAGGAGCGCAGTCTTATTCAGCAAATTGAACATTGGCAGACTATGGAGGAGGAGTACTGGAGACAGAGGGGAAGAAGCGAGTGGCTAGTAATGACGGATAGTAATACCCACTACTTCCATCATAAAGCGGTAGCTCGAAGAATGCGGAACCATTCATTTGTTGCACGATGCTCAGAGGGTGGCATGTGAAGAGCCTATAGATATGGAACGGGTGGTTGTGGACTACTTTCAGGCTATCTATTCGTCTAATGGTACTGCCATTGATTTAGATGGGTTGCCTTTTACTGAGGTTGATGTCGGGCAACAATAGCATCTGGTAGCAGCTTATACTTGGGATGAGGTTTCTATTTCTTTGAAACAGTAGCCAAGGAGGAAGTCCCCTAGGTCTGATGGTATGCATATCATCTTTTTGCAGAAATTCTAGAGTATTGTGGGGGAAGATGTTGCGTGTAGTGTTGGATTTTTGAATAACGGGGCCTCTCGCAAAGGTTAAATAAAACATATATCTCATTGATCCACTAAGGTTGCTACTCCCACGGTTATGACCGAGTTTCGCCAATTGCTTTATGCAACTCGATCTATAAGCTTATCTCTCGAGTGACAATTAATCGCTTCAAGAGTGTGATTGGGGATGTGATATCGGAGAATCAGAGTGTGTTTGTTTCAGATCGTCTTATTACAGATAATGCGATCATTGTCTTTAAAGCTTTTCACTCTCTCCGGGCAGGGTCACAGGGTTGCGATAGTCATGCCGCTTTGAAGTTGGGTATGGCCAAGGCATTTGATTGAGTGGAGTGGCAGTACCTTTGGAGGTTTATGGAGCGTATGAGTTTCCCTTTGTCTTTCATTGATTTGTTGAGGCGATGTGTAACATCCATTTCTTATCGAGTGTTGATCAATGGGAAGCCAAGTAGTCAGATTGTACCAACTAGGGGCATTCGGCAAGGAGACCCGCTGTCACCTTTTATGTTCATTATCTGTGCTGAGGGTTTCACGGCCATGCTTAATGACTATGTGCATAGGGGAGCGCCGTGGAGTATTCATTTTGGCAGATAGGTGGAGGTTTTTGTCTCTCATTTGTTGTTTGCTGATGATTGTATGGTGATTTTTGAGCTTTTGGATGAGGTAGCGGAGACCTTTGGTGGAGCTGTTTCTCGGTATGGTGCGCATTCTGGTCAAGTTATTAATTTCCATAAATCAAATTTATATTTCTCGGAAAGAGTCCCGGTGAAGGATCGGGGGGCTCTCTCAGCACAGCTACAAATACCCCTAGGGGATGGATTAATATTTGGGGAAAACAAATATTTGGGGATGCCTTTGGTGATAGGGAAAAACAAATGTCAGGTGTTTGCGTTCTTATGGGATAAAATACATAAAAAGGTGGCTGGTTGGAAATATAAACTGCTCTAGCCTACTGAGAAGGAGGTGCTTATTAAATTGGCACTTCAGGCTATTCCCACATTTATTATACAAAGCTTTACGGTCCCCACTACTCTCATACAGGAACTGGAAAAAGCGATTAGGGGTTTCTTTTAGGGGATAGTGATAATAAGCGCGAGGAATACGTACATTGGAAGAATTGGGAGGCCTATTGTTTACCGAAGAATCTTGAGGGTTTGGGAATTCACGATTTAGAATGTTTCAATCTGGCTCTGTTGGCAAAGCAATTTTGGTGGATTTTGACTAGTCTGGGTTCGTTAGCGACTCAAGTCTTACATGAAAAGTAATTTAAGGATAGTACCATTCTTGAAGCTAGGCTGGGGCATTGGCCGTCTGTTATCTGGCGCAGCATTCTAGAGGGGCGGGACTTGTTGATTAGAAAGATGAGATGGCGAGTGGGGAATGGGGACTCGGTATTCGTTTTTCATGATGCTTGGACCAGTCGGCAACCTTCGTTCCATATGCATTTTGCAGGGCATGAACTTCCTGCAGACTTTAAGGTCGCAGATTTATTTCTTCCTGATTCTAGGATGTGGGATGTGCAGCGATTTGGCAGTTGTTCAAGCCTTGGGAGTCAGATTCTATCCTTGAAACCACCATAGCCCCTAGAGGTCACACAGACAGGCGAATGTGGCACTATGACCATAAAAGAGTTTATACAGTTTGGTCTGGGTACTTTTAGACTTATCTCTTTACAGACATTCATCTACTAGGTCGACTATGTCTGGAGGGGAGAGTAGGATTTGGAGAAGCTGTTGACGAATTCCTGTATAGCAGTGTATTCAGCACTTTCTCTGAAGGTGCTTGCATGATTGCCTAGCTATTGGCCAGGGGCAGAGGAGGCATATGGGGGATGGTCGATGCCTGGCATGTGGGGAGGGATTGGAAACTTTGCGACACATGATTTTTGAGTGCAACATGGCAGATAGAATTTGAAGGTGCCGCCATACTATGGGGTTTTAGGGCGCCTCCGTTCTGCTTCCTTGCAGATTTTTTTGTGAGGTTGTTGGAGGAACATGGAGTTCAAGATGCTGCAAGATTTGTGTGGCTTATGTGGGGGATTTGGAAGGCGAGTTGCTCTGCAGTGTTTTATGATCGGGTTGTTTCTGTCTCGGCAGTGTGCACACGTTCTTTAGTGGCTTCAGCTGAGTATTTAAAGGCTATGGAGCTTTATCAGACGCCGACCTTGGTTCATCATCTGGTAGATAAGTGGGTGCGGCCATTAGCAAGGGTTATTAAGGGCAATGTCGATGCATCGGTCACTGCGGTGGCTGTGAGGATTGGAGTTCTTTTTCGAGATTCTCAGGGGGGGTAGTCCTTCGTTCCTTTGCTTACCACTTCGATCCAAGGGACCCGGTGGAGTACATGGAACTCAAGGCTATTTCCTTGGCTTTAGAGGAAGCGCGACGGTTGGGGATCCAACGACTCGAGGTAGAAGCGATTGCTTGGCGTGTGTCTCGCGACTCCGTAGACCCGTAGAAGATCTTACGGCCCATGGTTGTTTAGTACATGGCTTTTTGGCTTTACTTTCTAGCTTTATATCTGTCTCTTTTAGCTTTATTCGGCGTATGTGGAATGTTCCTGCGGATCTCTTAGCTAAACATGCTTTGCTAGTTTCGACCGGACATCTTGGGGTGCCTCGCACAGATGACGTTTTGACCGTCTGTTTGGCGGATATTGATTAATAAAAGTTCTTTTTTCTTAAAAAAATAAATTTTATTGTGCGACTCATCAAAAAAAAATTTATTGTGCAACAATTTCGCAGGTGTATTGCTGGGATATGTCTCAAACTTAGCTTTTGCCAAGTTTCCAATAAACCTGAACTGGAGAATTATGCTTGGACTTGGTGCTGTACCACCCATTTTCATAATGTTGGGAGTTCTAGTAATGCCTGAGTCACCTCGATGGCTCGTCATGCAGGGCCGACTCGGTGAAGCAAGAAAAGTTTTGGACAAAACTTCTGAATCCTTGGAAGAATCTCAACTCAGACTAGCTGATATAATGGACGCCGCAGGCATACCTGATGAATTCAAGAAAAACGACGTCGTTGCGGTTCCAAAGCATGACCGTGGCGGCACTGGAGTGTGGAAGGAGCTACTCCTCCGCCCCACGCCGCCTGTCCGACACATTCTACTCGCTGCACTTGGCATACATTTCTTTCAGCAAGCCTGTGGACTTGACGCAGTGGTTTTATACAGCCCAAGAATTTATGAAAAAGCCGGTATTACAAATGACACTCACAAGCTACTTGCAACGATAGCCGTTGGATTCACAAAGACATCCTTCATCTTAGTGGCTACATTCTTGCTAGACAAAATCGGACGGCGAGTATTACTTCTATCAAGTGCAGGTGGTATGGTGTTCTCCCTTATGGGACTTGCCATTGGTTTAACGTTCATTGATCACCATCATCATCATGACCAGATGCTAACATGCGCCATAGCCTTGTGTATAACATGCACATTATCAATTGTAGCATTTCTCTCAATAGGGATGGGTCCAATTGCATGGGTTTATAGCTCAGATGTATTTCCTTTAAGGTTGAGAGCACAAGGTTGTAGCATGGGGGTAGCAATAAATAGAGTTACAAGTGGGGTAGTTTTGATATGTTTTATATCTTTATATAAAAAGATTACTATTGGAGGAGTTTTCTTTATGTACACAGGGATTGCTATGGTGGCTTGGATATTCTTTTATACTTTGCTACCTGAAACAAAAGGGAGGGGACTTGAGGAGATGGAGGAGTTGTTTGGTACTTTTTTTAAGTGGAGATCAACAATGAAAGATTTGAATAATAGAGACAAATCTAAAAATAGTGGAGTTGCCCCTTTATAATAAAAACATGATTAAGGTTTGAATGTTGTTACTTATGTAGAAAGCTTATATTTATTTTGTATTTCAATCCTGGACTGGACAAGTACGTAGAGATGGACCGTGGAGAGTTTGCTTGATAGATCGTGATTTGTTCTCATTCATTCTACTTCGACCACCCTACAATAGCTACTTGGCTTGTTGTATATTTTGGTATGTCGCATAATTATAAGGTTGTTGATGTTTTGTTCAACTAATTCAATCTATATATGAGATAAGGGTGTTTTTATTATCGCTTAGTTGGTATGAAATGTAATATTATGTGGTATAAAGTGTGACATTCACGTAGCATTGTGATTGGCGTTTCTAGATGTCTAACATTACCGACAAGTACACCTGGTCAGTTGTAGTTTAAATAGGTGAGTAAAGTCGTATCACATGATGATGTAAGGTCAAGCACAAATTATTGCTTCACTATTGTAAAATCCCGTATTTCTTATAAGGTAATTTGATCACTTAATGAAACCCTACTGATATATATGTTGTTATAACAGGACCGTCAGAGATCCAAACAGATTGCAATAATCAAGAATAAACGAGAAAGCATAAATCACACAAGAAACAATAACACATGATTTAACGTGGTTTCCGCCAATGTGCCGACTAGTCCACGGGCAGAAACGAGAAGATTATATTATCACCTGGAGATTTTACATCACTCGCAATTGCCTAAGGCAATTGTCGCGACATCGATGATACTCGCTTCGCAAATATTCTAGGTTACAACGGATGAGTATTTATAGTCACAAAACCCTAGACCTAAGGAATTGCTAGCAGATTGACTAAAATACCCCAGATGTGAACTCAGCTCAGCTGATTCTATCAGACATAACATGCTGATACGTGCCATGCTGACATTGCCCTTGCTGACAATGCCCCTGCTGATTAGTTAGCAGACTTAGTACTCAGCCAGATCAGATGAGAGGTCAAGTCAACTTTTCTAACAATCTCCACCTTGACTTGAACTCGCATTCAACCAGATGTACTGTACCAGATGTATTCGTCAATGCCAGATGTAATGTACCATATTCCTGCTCGTTCTTCAGACTTAATAGCTTCAAATGTGATTCCTCCAGATGAGAAACCAACTTCAGATGAGAACCTCCCAGATTCAGTTGAGATCCTTTGTTGTTCACTGATTCAGACTTGATTGAGTTAAGAACAGATGTGATCAACAGATTCAGACTTGATCACCAGACAAGATATGATTACCAGATTCAGATGTAATCACCTTAGCTAAGGACACTCAGATGAGTTCTTCAGATTCAACATCAACCAAATAGATTGCAGATTCATATTCAGATTCTGAGCTGACCATATGTGAACAAAACAAAATTTAGGTTAGACTCCTCCAGATGAGACTTAACTCCAGATGAGAACTCCACCTCAGACATGTTCACCAAATGCTCAGCTGACTTCACTCAACTAAGGCTTCCAGTCACAAATGCAGATCCAACACAGACATGTTCAACAGATTCAGCAGATGCCACTCTGCTGACAGATGGAATCAGCTGACTTTTATCAGCAGACTTCCTAGACTTGAACGTCCCTCTACTCAAGCTGGTACTAGATCAGCTGACCTTCACTCAGCCGACCCCAGATTTTGGTTCCATCAGATTCAGCTCTTGATTCTTCATGTTCAGATGCACAACCAAGTGCCGGTTTAGTGGTAACTATCCTCAGCAGAGTTTTTTTTTTATTATTATTTTTTTAAACAACTTTATTTTTATTGAAAAACCAAATAAAGTGCTACAAGGTTCATTGCCATATCCCGGCCCGCCCCAAGTTTACGTGATAGAGTGCATAGCATGGCCTCCTTAAACCCTATGTGTGGCAAACCCAGGGTAGGAAAATCCATCACATAGGGAAGAGTACTCGCTCTATGCACTCCCAATAAAATGCCTGTCCCATAAATAATTACATCGGTGGAAATCAAATCAGAATAAATGTGGTAACTTTGTCGTCTGCCTTGAGTATACGAACGCATGAGATACACAAGGTTGCTTCGCACCCTCCTCTGAACTTGCATGAGCATCTGAGAAGTGTGATCCTTCCTGGTGATATTTTGACATGACCGGTCCGTAAAGGGAGCAGGTACACCCAAGCCAGAGGCTCTGCCAAGTAAATAAATGGGAAAATCAAATACTAGGAAAAATATGAGCATCTCGCTTGATGACAAAAGTAACAAAGACACTGGATTGCACCCCAATAGTGCGGTAGGTGCGCCAAAAAGGTAGGCACGATTGTGTACGTCTTGTCCATGAGTAAACGTCAGGCGAACTGCACGGCTATAATCCTGAGTGAGCTTCCTCGATCTGCACAAAGTGTGATACGCAGTATATGGGAACGTATTGGGGAGAATGAAAAAAAAGGTGAAAAGACCAATATGACCTGGTTTGCACCCTTTACAAGTGAAGAGTGCTTCCCGGATTGTCAGTGATGTATCGGATATGAGCTGGGCCATGTAGATCATCATGGATTAAATTTAAAATATGGGGTGGGACATCCCTCCGGCGAATAAAAATGTGATCATCCCCTTCCAACGAGCTGCAAGGGCGTCAGCGACCTTGTTGCACTCCCTATAGACGTGAGAAATAGTATATGGCAGCTATCTAAGGATAGCACAAATCTGAGTGATGGAGAGGCATAGAGGCCATCCCCCATCACTAGCTCCACACACCATACGATACACATAAAGAGAATCCGATTCGATATCCACGGCTGAGCATAAGTGCGCATGCGAAGACTAAACAATGAGCTTTAACCTCAAGATCCACCACCGCCCCCCTGGCCAAAACACGCATGAAAAGCCATTAAAAACCCGCCATTAGAGTCCCTGAGGATACCTCCACCATAAGCAATTCCATTCTCGACACTCCCATCCACATTCAATTTGACATTGCCGAACGGGGTGTCCATCTCTGTAAGTGACTTTTCGCAGGGGCGATTTGAACTTGAAGGGTTGGAAGAAAGAAGTGCCTCTATCGGATCCCAAGAATTTGACGTCAGCTCCTTCCGAAAAGCAAGTTTCCGAATGGCCCGCTCAATTTGAATGATGGTGCGATGCGTAGAAGGATGGACTTCATCATGTCTGCATCTATTCCTCTCAGCCCAAATACCCCAACAAACAATAACCGGAACAATAAGGCGAAGGCTGGAGATACTAGAGTGAATTCTTCGGAGAAGTGCAACATAGGCACTATCCCTAGTGTAGGAGTAAACCGTAGCCCGAAGTGATTCATAAAGTAATTCCAAACCAAGCTGGCAAAATGACAATCAATAAACGTGTGGCGCAGATCCTCCCCATGATGACATGCGAAGCATTTAGAAACCAGAGTATTGCCACGTCGCTGAATATTCGGGTCAGTGGGTAGAATATTATGAAGTAACCTCCAACAGAAGAATGAAATCTTAAGGGGGAGGAGGCTATTCCAAATAATCTTAAATAGAGCGTTGGGGGGTTGAGTAATGCAAACCATGTTCCAAGTGGACCGAGTGCTAAACCTCCCATCAGGGCTAAGGGTCCAAAGAAGCTCATCTTCCTTCTCACGTAAGAAAGGGATGCGAATGATCTCATCCACGACGTGACTGGGTAAATAAGAATGGAGAAGATGAGTATTCCACTGATCATTCACCCAAAAATCTTTGACCTTCCAAAACCGGCCGTACGGAGGATCTCCCAGATTTGCCTCCGTCCACTTGTCCCTCCAGAAGTCAATGGTCCCCGCATTCACCCTCCAAGATATGAACTGTTCAGCTTTGTCTCTCATCTTCCACACTCTGCGTAACATCGGTGTAGTGACCCTAGGCTCAGGGACATCTAGCGGAGATTTATCGACTATGTAGGTATTGAAGATGGCCTTAGCCCAGATACCCTGTTTCTGCCGCAAACGAACCCACAGCCTGATCGCAAAATTGTCAATAACATCGAAGAGGTTCCGAACGCCCAGTCCACCTTCCTCAGTCGGGGTACACAGTTTATCCCACGATCTCCAGTGTATATGATTCCCATCCGGCCCACTATCCCACAAGAATCTGTTAAAAATACGATGGATACGATGAATAACTTCTTTGGGGGGCACCAGCACTTGAAGGATAAATATAGGAATAGACGTCAAAACATGTCTGAGGAGAATGAGTTTCCCGCCAAAAGAAAGAAGTCTGTTTCCCCAGTGATGAAGCTTTCGTTGAACCTTATCAATAATGTCCTGGTAATAACAGATGCGATTACATCCCCGAAAAGTGGCGCTCCCAAGTAGCGAAAGGGCATGTTCTCACGCTGAAAGCCCAGAATATTGCGCACCCAACCCGACTTAGTAGACGTCAAATTATGCCCAATGAACGTACTTTTAGAGGAGTTAATACGCTGCCCAAACAAGTTCATAATGTTTGAAAAGCTTTTGAGGGCCCGCAAACCTTTCTTATTGCAACTGGTAAATAAGATCGTGTCATCCGCAAAGGCAAGATAATGGATACCCTTCACTTTCGATTGGAACCGCATGCCAGGATTCTCGAGACATAAAATCGTTAATCACCTCCCGAAATACTCACCGCCAAAACAAAAGAGCGAGAGAAAGCGGGTCTCCTCGCTTAACACCGCGAGTCGCGTGAAAGTGGGTAGAAGGCACACCATTGAGCAGGACGCAAAACCAGTTATCAGCCAAAGTTCTGAAAATAAGATCAACAAAAGGCTATTGAAATCCAAACATCCTCAACATCTTCATAATAAAACCCCAATCCATGCGATCATATGCTTTTTCCATATCTAATTTAAGCATAATATTGGGGTGTCGGAGTTTTTTATTAACATCTTTGCATAACTCCTGGGCAAGGAGGATATTGTCAGTGATGCATCTGCCAGGGACAAAGCCAGTCTGCTGGTCTGCCACGAGAATGGGAAGAAAGGGATTCAAGCGCTGTGTAATAATCTTGGTGATAATTTTGGAAAACACTGTGCAAAGACTGATAGGCCGAAAGTCCTTCCAGTTGTCGGCCCCTTTCTTCTTGGGTAATAAAGTAATCGTGGAGGTGGAGAAATAATGAGGAAGGTGCCCACCCTTGAAAAAATCAAGAACCGCGTTAAGTATATCCTGCTTAATAATCTGCCAGCAAACTTTAAAGAAGTGCGACGAGTAACCATCAGGACCTGCCGCACTATCAGAGCTCATCGATGACACCGTATCATGAATCTCGTCCAACGAAGGATTATCCATCATGGCCATGTTCTGTGTATGAGATATTTGAGGGAGGGAGAAGTTAACAAGAGGAGTGCCCATCCCTTGCCTATCTGCGGAGAAAAGTTTCTCATAGAAAGTCGCAGATGAAGCACGAATATCATCCTGATTGTCAATCCAACTGCCGTCCTCCGCCTTAATCCTATGAATGTAGTTTTGATTCCTTCTCTGTTTACAAATAGCATGGAAATATTTACTGTCGGTATCCCCAGCTTCAATCCACTTCACAGATGCTCTCTGCTTGAGGAACCGAGTCTCAACATTATTACACCTCTCATACTCAAAGATGGCTTGATCAAGTTCTTCCTTAGCTGTTGTCGTCCCAATTTGATCATACCGAATGGTCTTCTCATTAACCGCTAACAGCGCTTTCTTAGTATTCTCAAAAAATATTCCCGAACAACACACGATTCCATTCAGTTAATTTTAAAGCCAACTTAAGCTTCCCGGCCCGGAAGGCGCATACCTGCCTTCTTCAGGTTCCTCCCAAACCGACTTCACAAGGTCAAGGAACGTAGCATCCTCAGTCCAAACATTAAGAAAGCGAAACGAGGACTTACCCGGGCTCTTCGAACCACACATAGTTAGGAGAGGGCAATGATCTGAGTGGACCCTGGGCAGGTGAGAAACTTTCGTGACAGCAAATTGTTCCATCCACATATCATTATAGAAAACCCTATCCAATCGTTGCCATATTTTGCGATTGTACCATGTAAATTGAGATCCTCAAAGGAAGCTTCAAATGAGATTAGCCCTCGAACACAGTCATTAAAGTCTTGCATGTCATTGGCCCTAGGGGGGCCGCCCCCTTTCCTCTCTTCAGCCGGACGGATAATGTTGAAATCACCACCCAGTATCCAAGGGCTGTTGTTATTCTGGGCCCGAGCCTAGATCGCATGCCATAACGAGTCTCTTGCAAGCCTACTGTGTTTAGCATATATCCCTGAAACATAAAAACTATCTCCGTTTTGATCCGTAATGCCCGCCGTACACATTTGATCACAATCCATAGCCAGCGAACAATCAACCCGTGACCATAAGAACCAGATTTTCCCTCGCAAAACAGATTCACAGTAATCAAACCCCAGTTTAAGACGGATACTTGTTGTGAACTTTTCAGAACAAAGAGGTTCAATAAGAACAAGTAATTTAACATTATTACGTTTACAAATAAGCTTAATGCAAGTTTGAGTATTATCTTTTCCAACACCGCGCACATTCCAGAACAAAATATTTATCGGGCTAAACATCGGAAGAGCGTAAATGGTAAGTTTGAGAAGATACCGTTTCCTGTGTGACAAGCTTGAGCTTTCCTTTTTTCCTACCTTTTTTATGTGTGGAGTAGTTGGCAGGACCAGGGGGATTGGATGATCCATCCGCTATGTCACACCGGTCCCTTCCTGGCCACGGATGAATTCAATGTCGTTTTATCTCGACCGTTGATGACCTCGCCAAATCATGATCGCTCGTCAACATAAGGTCATCTGGAACCAACTCGCTACTCTCTCATGTGCGGGTCTTTTCCTTATCACCTCTGTCTTCCAGAAGATCGTGTCGATGTGATTCCTTTAAAAAACCTTCCTGCATATCCCCGCTACTGTTATGCGAAGGCTTATCCACCGCTTTCTCCGAGTCCATAACAATACCAGAATTAAGCAACCGTTGATCTAATGATGTATGAAAGTCCATCAAATCTGGTAACGCGACAATGCGCTCGGTATCATAACCAGCTGACCTCGGCCTATTTTCCACCTGTCTGACCCTGTCTTCTTTCATAAGCGACTGGTGCGCAATCGCAAGAGTATCATCATCATTAAGCTCCTTTAGAACATGGAAAGAGTTCTGATCATCTTTGGTTGTTGTGAGTCTAGGGCTTGATGCCGGAGTTGGAGTATTGTTAGTTGCTGTAGGAACAATAGTATGTGTCAAATCCCTCCCAGTATTCATAGTTGGTTCGGTGGCGGGTAGAGTACTGCTCTGCTTAACCTGGTAAATTTGTTGGGGCTGTCTGTGAGTGAGGCCACTACCCCCTTTCCCATTGAAAGTCGACGCCCCACCCCAAGGGTTGGGTTTCTTGCGAGTACTTTCCGATGGTGGGTTCTTACGTAAACATTTTCCTCCGAGTGACCAATCCTATGATGAGAAAGTGCAATATTCAGTGCCAAGATTCAAGATGAACTTCTTGCCAATGTCCTTTATGAACATCTTCACCAAGCCAGATTCTAGTACAACGGGGTTTCTGGATATCGACTTCAACAAGTGCCCTAGCAATAGACGGACGTCTCATATCCAAGTAGCCGCGATCCGTCCTGTAACGGTCTTCCAATAAGACCCCAATTTTACTCACGATTTCGGATTAAAATACGGTAACGGCAAACCGTGAATTCAAACCAAATAGGACCATAGAACGATCACGCAGACATGGTGAAAATCTACCGTCCACTTGAGAAAACAAATCTATTAGGGCTATATTCCACTCTCGTCTCAGAAAGAGACGATTATAGTCCTCTTGACAACCAGGATGAACAAGAACATGTTTCAGTATCAAGCAAACCAATTTTACAAGTTGCTTTTAAGTCAAGTCGAACGAAAAATTTACGGATGTCATCAATTCTCGGCCGATAATCGTGGAAACGAGCGACCAAAGCATTTTCAAAAGGCCGTGCAAGAATTTCAAGTTCACTCTCGACACGAAAAAGCGGGTTCTCCTTCACAAGTACCATAAACACCAAAGTCGAATGTCTACCTTAATGCCGCCACCGCGTCGCAGACGCTTGAGGTGCGCAAGGTATTGTCATGCCGAGGTTCGCACGGGAGGACCCCTGGTCCGGGTCCGCCATGACCGAAAAAGAAAAAACAACCAGGCGTCAACTAGAAGAGCACGAAAGCCGAATGGCAGCCAAGCAATGATGTTGAAGAGCAGGAAACAGCAGCCTGGTAGCAGGAGCCGCCTGAAAAAGAGCAAACCCTAAGGCTGAATGAACCTGCCGCAAACCAGGATGGCGCAGTAGGCAGCCGGGTTCAATGCAAACCAGCCGCTGAATCCTAATGCAAGGAACTCCAAGACGCCGGCCGAGACCTATCAACAGCCGAGGGCTCCAAGACGTCGGACCAAGCTTCAGGTCGCGTGGAAGGCCTGCAGAACGCAAAGCAGAAAATGAAAAAAGAAGGACAAAAATCGACGATGACCAAGGAAATGCCGCCGATCAGTTAAAGCCGCCGATCAGTTAAGGAGCCGCCATAGTTTCCGTCTCAAAAAAATTCACCTCCTCACAGAGTTCGCAAACTCAATCGAGTATGGACTCAAGCTCCACCGATTGCCAACACTTGATTCAAAATCGCACTGCATTTGCATTCCTTTGCAATCGCTACTAGCAACCAAACCAAAGATCCCGATTGTCTCACTATGCCATCTACATTATGCCTTATCTCTTGATTATGGAGAGATGCCCTAACATCCTCCAATGACACTGTGTCTATCCCAACAATAAAAGATTGCACAAAATTCTCATATGATGATGGCAGTGATACCAACAAAATTAGAGCTGCATCCTCATCTTCGATCTTAACACCAATACTCCTTAAATCAAGCAATATTGTGTTCAGATTTTCCAGATGATCTCTGAGAGGCATTCATTCATGCATCTTTAAACTGAACATATGTTGCTTCATCAGCAACTTGTTGGTCAATGACTTTGTCATATACAGACTCTCAAGCTTCACCACCATGTACTCGCCAATAATCCTCTTCAAGAACCGGTGATAACATCATCAGACAAGCACAACAAAATCATTGAATGTGCTTTCTCCTCCAGATTGGCCATCTCAGTGTTTCCTGCATCCACCGATTTTGTCAATAGATCCCGGAGCCCTAGTTTCATCAACGAGCACGATCTTGATTTGCCATGGATTGAAATTGTTCCTTCCTGTGAATTTATCAATCTCTACATCCAACCCAGACATCTTGATAACGTTGATCCCAGAACCTAGCATCAATTACGACCTTGGTGACAATCAACCTAACTTGAACAGATTTTGGATTCCCCCATGATAACCTCGACGCTCTGATACCAGTTTGTTATAATAGGACCGTCAGAGATCCAAACGGATTGCAATAATCCAGAATAAACGAGAAAGCATAAATCACACAAGAAACAATAGCACAGGATTTAATGTGGTTTACGGCAATGTGCCGACTAGTCCACGGGCAGAAACAAGGAGATTGTATTATCATTGGAGATTTTACATCACTCTGTAATTGCCTAAGGCAATTGCTGCTCATACTGATGCTACTGCTTCTGCAAATATTCTAGGTTACAACAGATGAGTATTTATAGTCACAAAACCCTAGACCTAGCCGACATAAAGACCTGCTAGCAGATTGACTAAAGTATCCCAGATGTGAACTCAGCTCAGCTGACTCCACCAGACATAACCTGTCGATACTTGTCCTGCTGACATTGCCCCAGCTGACATTGCCCCTGCTGAGTACTCAGCTGACTTAGTACTTAGCCAGATCAGATGAGAGGTCAAGTCGTCTATTCTAACATATGTATTTTCACCCATTTTATATTTTAATAATAAATGGAAAAAAGGATTATTTAGTTAAAATTTATTGAAACATAAGTCACGCAGGAAACACTAGAGCCACAAGTCATGCATTAGAGCCGAACCCTATTAGGGTTCTTACCATTATTTTATTACTATTATATCACTATTTTAATCTACTGTATAAACGAACTATGGTACTGTTATTCAATCAATAAAAACAATACAATTATTTTCACTCTAATATGGTATCAGAGCCTTGTAACTTGTCTTTCAGGAATTCCCTCCCTCCACGTAAAACCCTAGCTTAGCCGACTTTCTTCCTCTTCTACGGAATCCATGGCCGACGTCACAACTCTCCCTTCCCCGCCGGCAACGATCACCGATGATGGAATCCAAAAACCGAATCCGGCATGTGACCACTAGATCAGACATGATAGTTTGATTCTCTCAACGATAACTTCCTCTCTCACCGATGATGTTCTATCTCAGATGTATAGCTGCTCCGCGTCGGCAGAAATTTGGCAATCTTTTCATACAAACTTTGCTTCTCAATCACAAGCTCAGGAAGTTGACATCCGTACTAAATTGGCTTCCATGCATAAAGCCTTGTTATCCTCCTCCGATTATTCCATCTAGAAAAAGTGAATCACATACGAACTGAATCTCGCTGGTCATCCTCTTCAGACTGATGACAACCTCGCTGGCTTGGAGTATGGATATGATTCTCTGGTCACAATCTTGTCTACAAGCTCCGAAGTTACCCTTGATGAAGTTTATGCCATGCTTCTTGCCACCGTAGCCCGTATTCAACAAAATCGACCATTGTTGATCTCCCCACCTCTCCCGGCGAACCCTCTTTCGACGCCGTCAGCCAATGTTGCAGCGTCTAATTTCCAGACATGTGGTTATCACGGCCATGGTCAGTCCGGTCTCCAGCCAAACCGAGGCTGGGGCATAATTCAAATCGGGTCGAGGCCAGGGTCCTTTACAGTCTGCAACGTATGTTCAATGTCAGTTGTGTGAAAGATATGGTCATACCAAGCATAATTGCTGGAACCGTTACGTCTGTACTTTTGTGTCGTCCCTAACACGTCCACCTCCTCTTCCATCTCAAGAAAATATTTTCGCACTACGTAACCCCCCTCTCACACCGACTGGGTTCCTGATACGGGTGCTACGTATCACACTACCAACAATTTTTGCAATTTAAATCTCTCAGCTGATGCATATGATGGTCCCGAAAAATTACACATTGGTGATGGTACATGTTTGCCTATCACTCATTATGGTTCATCTATGTGCTTAATAATATTCTTGTAGCACCGTACTTCACACATATTTACTTTCCGTCTCTCAATTTGTCGAAGAAAACGCTGTCTATTTTGAATTTCATCATAACTACTTTCTTGTGAAGGACTACTCGGGCCGCATCCATCATCGTGGCTTTCTTAAAGATGTCATATACCACTTCTTCAACTCCTTCACTTGATTTTACGCACATGCTCTTGTCTCAGGTTGCTCGATGTCTCTCGGTGGAACCAACGTCTTTGTCATTGTTCCTTTCCCGTTCTTAGTCATGCATTGCATCGAATAATACCCGGCACCGTCTGCTGCCTCTACATCTATTTGTGTTGCTTGTCAAATGGCTAAAAGCCTTCGTCAGTCTTTACCTTTGTCCACTTTTACTTCTTTGCATCCTTTAGACTTAATTTACTCTGATGTATGGGTCCCATGTGCCAAAGATTTTATTTACGATTCCAAATACAATGTTAGGTTTTTAGATGATTATACAAAATTTTTGTGGCTTTATCCTTTACGCTTGAAATCTGATGTGGAATCTATTTTTACTCAATTTAGCACGCAAGTTGAACGTCAATTTAATACCAAAAGGAAATCCAAACAAACTGATTGGGGGTGAATATCGTCGCCTAAGCAAATGTTTTGGTACAATTGGCATTGACCACCATGTTTCGTGCCCAAACCTCTAAAGTGGTGCCATCAAGTGTCGTCATCGACAAATTGTCGAAATCGGTCTTGCCCTTCTCGCTCGCTCTAATCTTCCCTTTCCCTATTGGGAAGATTCCTTCCTCACCGTCACTTATCTTATTAATCGTCTAACTACCAAAATCCTCAACTTTAAATCACCTTATGAAATGGTCTTTCATCACCCTCCCGACTACTCTTTCCTTCGTGTGTTTTGATGCACGTTTTGGTCCTATCTTCGTCCCTATAATAACCATAAAACTAATTTTTGTTCTAAAACTTTCATTTTTCTTGGTTATAGTCTTAATAACCACGACTATAAGTGTCTTGACCTTAGCTCAAGATGAATTTATATCTCCCGCCATGTCATTTTGATGAATCTTCGTTTCCTTACACTACCCCTTCCTCATCTCCGACTACTTATAATTCATCCCCATCACTATTCCTCTACTATTATGTTACCATCTCCTACCGCCCGCCCAACGTCGGCCCTATCACCTTCTACTTCTAATGCACCAAGATTTCCGCCCCGAGCCCCATCCTCCTTCCCCGATGTGGCTCAATCCTCTTTCACTTCCACTTCCTCACCTATGCCGCCACCTTCCCATCCCCGCTTCTTCACCAAATGGTGACTCAATCTAAAACCAACACTCCTAAACATAAGGAATTGCCTTCTGACTTCATGCGATATCCTCTTCCTCGAGCCTTTGCCGCCACATCTGAACCTCTTGAACCTACCTCAGTCACCGAAGCCTTAAAACACCGTGAATTGACGTTTGATTTTAATGCTTTGGTCCAAAATGACACATGGGACCTTGTTCGTATTCACCTTCTTTTAATCTTCTTGGAAATAAGTGGGTTTTTCGTGATAAACGTCATGAAAATGGTCACATAGAGCGCCATAAAGCACGTTTGGTGGATCAAAGGTAATCACCAAGAAGCTCGTGTGGATTTCTCTGATAATTTTAGCCCGGTTGGGAAACCTATCACGATACGTACTTTATTATCGCTTGTTGTTTCACATATTTGGGTTATTCGACAGGTTGAAATTCATAATGCTTTTCTTCATGGCTTTCTCTCATAAGATGTTTACATGTAGCAGCCTCTAGGCTTTATTCATCTGGATTTTCCCTCTCATGTTTGTAACTTAAACGGAGCATTTATGGTCTTCGCCAGGTGCCTCATGCTTGGTTCTCCCGCTTTTCTGATGTTCTTCGCAGATTTGGGTTCTCACCGTCAATGGCTGATACCTCCCTATATATCTATACTCATGGCTCAACCTTTGTTTATGTCTTAATCTATGTTGATGATGATCTTATTACAGGTAATTCTAAGGATCTTGTTTGTGACATTATCACTCACTTATCTTCTCAGTTTCCCATCAAGGATCTCGGCAATCTCTCTTATTTCCTTGGTATTGAAGCTCTTCGTATGCCAGATAGATTGTTGTGCAAATATATATTATTTGTTGAGACGTGCCGGCATGACTAATGCGAAACCATGCATCACACCCATGGCTAGCAATCTTCGGCTTAGTAAAGATGATGGCCAACCCTTTGATGATCCATCTCTTTATCGCATTATTGTTGGTGGCCTCCAATATCTTGGTTTCACGTGTCCTGATATCGCTTTCGTAGTTTATAAGGTTAGCAAGTTAATGCATGCCCCCGGGGATACTCATTGGGTTGTTGTTAAATGCATCCTTCGTTACTTGAGGCACACTATTTTTTAGGGTCTTCTATTACGTTCTTCTCCATTGGTTGACCTACAGGCCTATACGGATGCTGACTGGGCCTCCAACCTTGATGATCGTCGCTCTATTGGTTCTTTTTGTATTTTTCTTGGCACTGACTTGATCCACTGGCGCTCTAAACACCAACTTATTGTTGCTAAAAGCAGTATCGAGGCCATGCGGCTGCCGAATTACAATGGATCACTATGTTGCTTCGGGAAATGTCTATTACTCTACCATATTCCCCAACCCTATGATGTGACAACATTGGTTCTACGTATCTCATTGCGAACACGGTTTTTCATGCTCGCACTGAGCACATCGAAATCAATTTTCATCATGTCTGAGAATTAGTTACTCTCAAGAAGTTACAAGTTGCGTTCATTTTGTCTAAGGATCGGTTAGTGGATGCTCTCACCAAGCCCTTGAGACACCTTTGATTCCATGAGATTGCAAATGCGTATTGAAGCAGAAGTCACACAGGCAAAACTTGAGCAACAAGCCATGCATTCGGGCATCATTTTAGAACTGCTCTATCCCTATTGTAATCTACTATATAAACAAACTATTGTACTCCTATTCAATCAATGAAAACAATAAGATTGTTTTTCACTCTAATAAAATTTGAATAATTTCTTTTTTCTTTAAAATAATAATTGTTGTATTTATTTATACCATTCAACATACACAATATACCAAAAACATACACATTATGCGTACAACCATCTGGATACTAAGAAATACACGGAAAATCCCCTTCTGTCTTCCATTGACTTTCTAAAAAAAGATTAAAAGATTTCTCTTTTATTAGCTCTGGTGATCCATTTTGAGAAACAAATAATCAAAACGATACCAATGATAAGGAGTATCCTTCCATCTAACTTGTTTGTAGAAATTCAAGGTAGTTCTTCCCATGCTTTTGAATATGCCATGTCTATAAGCCCTAGGGTTAACGTTTATATAACCTTATGAAATTATGTAGTAGTTTTGCAAATTAAGGATGCCAAATTGTGTATTTTTGTAGGTGAATTCATATTTTGACGTTAGGAACCTTGATTCTTGAAATTTACTGTCTTTAAGAACCCCCAGCAAAGAGTTAAGGAGTTTTACGATTGATTAATGTTGTTATTTTTATTTGAATTGTCTTTATTTATGTTTTCTGTAAGTTCTGAAAATGTATTTCTGGAGAAGGTTGCACGTAGCGAGGTTATTGGACTAGCCAGCTCAGTTTCGCTAGTTTTTATGTATAACAAGTAATTTTATGTGTCTGCATCATGTTTTTGGATCATTTTAGCCTTCAGCGTGCTTCATAAATGTAGTTTGGGGATAGGATGGAGTAAGGTGCTTATAGTTGGACTCTATATTTATGAACTAACATGGTTTAAGATAATTTATGTGAATTGATTACACTAAGTAAAAGACAAACAGGGTGCATAGCTAAACCTTTGGTAAGGTATCATTTTAATTCGTAATGTCAGTTATGAATGATGGCTAAGGGTCATTCCATACCGCTTCGCGTGTTTCAAAATATGTCTTCATAATGGGCTAGCATTATGCGAGGTACCTTTGGCTGGTTGTGAAAGGAATGGAAATATGGTGTGGTAGATGCATGCCTGGGTGACCTATCTATGGAAATCCAAGTGTGGTAGATGCATGCTTGGATGACCTATCTATGGAAATCCATGTGTGGTAGATGCATACATGATAACCAATGTATGGAAGACCCACGTGTGGTAGATACATTCATCGATGCCCCTGTATGATAGATGCATGCAGGGATGACCGACCCATGTGTGGTGGATGCATGCATGGATGCCCATGATGCTACGATAGAACAGTATGTATGCCAGACAAGTACGAAAAGTGAGCAAGCAAGAATGTTGTAGTAATAGTAAGATAATGATGAACTGAACGTTGAGAGTAAAGCCCCCATTATATATGCATTTCAAGTACAATGTATAGAATGTATTTTCTAAGTAGCTATGTATTGTTGATAAATACTTCTATATGCTAAAATATTCTACATTTAAATGTGAGTGTGTATTCATCCCAGTTGAATATACATGCCCACATGTGTTAATTAATACTACTTAGTCCTTACTAAGCAAAACCAGGTGCTCACTCCTTTTATTTTGGATAAGAAGGTTTATAGGTGAAAGACGATGATTGTGTATGACAAGGCTTATGAGGATTCAAGAGTAGCCTGGTGACATCCCCTGGATATGGCCTAGTGGTAAAGGGCTTATGTGTTAGTGACAGCTGGGCCAGGAGCTGGAGTGTGGAGGTTCGAATCCCGTAAATGGACGACTTTTTCAGTTTCTTGGTAAAAAGGCAGCCCTCGACTCTGAGCTGCTAGGTCCCTGATTAATATCTACACTCATTATGTGGGATCGGACGAGTGGGGACCCTCAAGGTTAGGGTTTAACCTTTTAAGAGTAGCCTGGTGACTAGAGATAGGGTTTACTTTATTATAAAGGTGATATGTATGAAATAGTTTAGATGTTTTGGGCTAGGCAATGTTGGCTACATGCCAAGTGTATTATGAATATGATTATTTAATGTACTTAGTGGATCATATATAGTTGCAAAAGATTGTAGAAAAGATATTAAGAGTAAATATTCCAAGCTTTCATTGTTATTAATGGCTTCCGTGATGTTTTAATTATTCATAATCGATGCCAGGCTTATGTGTTTCTTAAATATAGTTGAGGGGCACATGCGGAACGGTCTATTTCCGGTTAGGGGCTCGGTCTCTATAACTGATCTTTACAACTATAGTCTTAAGTAAGCATAACTTGAAAGATGTGTTTCACCTAAACCAACTACTAGCAATGACAAGTAAAATGAAAAAAAAAAATCTAGATAGATACAACGCTTGTCAAGACAATGCAAAACTGAAGAAAGAATCTTCTATGGTATTACACGAATTATTGTAACCTATAAACCATCCATTAGTCACTTTGTGATAGTTTACTGGTGAGAACCTTGTTTTGGCATCCACCCGTAGTTGTGTGACCAACTGCCCTGCCTTCTTTATCGTCCACACAATTTCATCAAGTCTAGGTTAGTCGACATGCATTAAGTTCTTTGGGTTTGCCTAACCTAAATAAGTGTACCCCACTTGAGAATTCAATATTATTTCTAGTCAATTTTACTAGGTGGTCTCATTACCCTTATTCCACACTTAAGTATCTTCGGTTTGATCACAAAAAGTGTGTAAAATTATGTGTTCGTGATTGTTTGACAAAACAATTCCTATCTGATGTAGATAGCGTCAAAGCACTTAAGAAAAGAGCAGCAAAAAAAGTTTCATTTGATCTGAGATTCGAGAAGAAAGTTGAAGACAATGCTGCAAAGATTGTAGGCTTGTAGCTCTTGAAACAAAATTTGTGTAATTTCAAGAAAGTCAAGAAATGAAGCTCTATCATATCTTAGAAAAGCTCAATCATGTGGGTGAACCTATTATCAACAAGACTAACATTGCAACCTCCAGCAAGCCAGCGAAGGCACTTCTCAAATTGGATTTTGATGGTGTCAAAATGGGGGAAGATAAGCCTATAGAAAACAAGGGGGAGATAAGTTAATTGAGAATAAGGGGAAAGATATACCTGAAGAAGGGGAACATGACCTGCTAGCTGAAATTGAAAATTTTACAGCAGATGATTATTCCAAGGGAAAACAAGTCTGATGATCCCCATGTTTAAGCTAAAATGAGATAAGTATATTTGCAGTTAAAGTCATTTCAAGAGGAAAGACGACGAGAATCAAGATAAAGATGCAAATTTTGGATGTCATCAAACTTAGACTCAATCTGAACTTCAAATTCAGAAGCTTCAGAAGAAGCTTGACAGATTTGAAAAGAGAAGAAATCCATATCTGATCAACTAGGAAAACAAAGGATATTAAGATTGATTGGAGCAAGGTGACACATCGAGTTGAATTCAATGAATTCTATAGAATCCACCGCCAGGAGCCATACAAAGACCAGAATTTTATAGATGTGTGGTTATGTTTCTTAGAAGATGAGTATCCAGAAAAAATGCATATCATTCTCAGAGGAAAAAGAAGATTAAAGAAACCATGTTTGGTCAGGAAAATCAATACTGAATTTATTATTAAGGAGTTTATATCTGTTAAAGTGACGTAGTATTAATATGGGTATTTGTGGTATTGTGGTGTGTGTGTGTGTGTGTGTGTGTGTGTGTGTGTGTGTGTGTGTGTGTGTGTATAAGTCGGCTAGGGTAAATTGATAGAGCCGACTTATGTGTCTTGGAATAAGGGAAAAGATGAGCCAATAGGGTTAGGAGTTGTGTTATTGTTTACTATATATATTTGAATAATAAAGGGTGGAGAGATCACAAGTTGATGATCTCAGTTTACGTTGTTGTGTTAATTTTCTCAACATGATATCAGAGACTAAACACTCTTTTTCTCTCAACCAAATCCACCCTGATTTCTCCTAAACCCTAGTTTGCAAAAAAAATCGTCCAGTATTATCATGGCGGGCAAAGGTGAAACCTCCAACATCTTGGCCAATTCCAGACCTAGCTTGTTCTCGCCGGCAGTGTCCCTTCCGGCAATCACATCAGTCAAGTTAAATGGGAAAAACTACACGCTATGGTCCCGTTCTGTCGAAATCTTCCTCACATGAAGAGGTTTAGATCACCATCTAGTTCAAGATAATGCTGAAGCCAATGACCCACGGGCTGCATCATGGAAGCAAGATGATGCACAGATTATGTCCCTACTGTTGAACAGCATTGAGCAGAATATCAGCTCAACTTTGCTGTATCTGAAATCAGCCATGGCTATGTGGGCTCGTTTGAAACCTATGTACTCTGGTTCAGAAAAAATCTTACTCGGATTTATTTGCGCTTGATATACGAAACCTGATGCGGATCCGATCCACAATTGGATCGTCGGATCTAATTACAAAGCACCGATCGAGACACTCGATCATGCACAGAGGAAGCTACGAATTAAATTCGCATTCGATTTTACCACGATTTTAATTCATATAATTAATTAACAATCTACAAGAAGGTTAGTAGATTACCTCAACGGAAAGGAAGAAATAGTCGACCAAAGGGAGATGCCGTAGTCCTCCGGATTGTATCTCCTAGCGACGACTGGTGGACGTCGATCCTCGCCGTAGAACCTCCACGAATATGCACTAGAAAAACCCTAGGTTTTTCTTCTCTTAATGACTAAGGCAAGAAACTAATTTTTCTTCCTTTTAATTTGATATTGGCGCCAATTTGCATGTGTTATTGTGTTGGGATGAACTCTCTTTATATAGGAAAATAACTAGTAAAGTGAGAGTTATCCTTTTCACACCACAATTACCTATTCCCATAAGGAAAAGATATTTGCCAAAAGATAAGAGATAATTCCCAAAAAAACCAATCTCTTATTTTTCCATTAATTATCCAACAAATAGATAATTAATTAATTACACATGTGATATAATCTAGAAAAATTTATTTTCCTAATTTATCACAATAAGAGGCGCCACTTTCATCATTAAATTTAATAGAAAATATCTTTTCTATTTTACATATTATTTACCAAAAAATAATATTGCATATTCATTAAATAGACAAACTATTTAATTTATTCTCGAGGTTCCATAAAACGAGAAAACACTCGCGTGTTAGGAGCCAACCCGGGGACCATGAACCTATAACCAGTAGCTACAATAAATTAAATAAAATATTCATCGAACGGAATATTTCTATTTAACTTATTAATTCTGGAATTATGCCACCATAAATCCGAAACTGAACTCTATCGATTATAGATATTACTTGTTCTCAACACGTCGAGTCGAGTCGATAAGTGTGCATTGATATAATCATTACATATAAACTAACCCTCCATAGACTATCCGTAATGAAGCGGGATTATTTCCGTAAACCTACTTCAATACCTCTTATCATTATTTACGATTAACCCACTAGTGATCAATTAGTTCATAACCAATACGAACTCCGCGGATCGATTAGTTTCTAGGATTAATAAATAAGAAGATTGTCTTTCTACTTCCCGCAGGAAGGAATGTATTCCATATCTGTGAGACACACACTTCATACCGATTCCAGAATAGTGCCAACATGAAAGTGATTCGGACCGCGCCTCTTAGCGATCCTTAATGAACACATCAAACCCTATCACGAAACCGGTAGAGTATACGCAATCTCTTGAGATTAAGATTAATCCATATATGATCATCTTGTGATTTAATAAAATTTCTCAATCACGGAATTATATGAGAAACGTAGATTAAATAGGTCCATTCTATATGACTCTCATCATATATAAATGTCCAACTTAGACAACCAATGTCGACGGTCCGGATAAGATGGCCACACCATAAAGTGTTCTAGGCGCATTAATGGTGGTTTAATCAATAGACCTCATACTTTGATTAACTTCACCACGGAGTAACATTTCAAGTGTATCACCATAAACTTAATTCTCATGTGTGACACACACTAAGTTATATGGCTACATATGATACGACTTGGGGTTTTCAATAGTGTATTACTTATAAGCACGAAGCAAATAATAATATGAGAATAAATTTGTCATTTATTAATTATAAAAATAATTACATAAATTGTCTTTTGGGCGCTACTTCCAACAATCTCTCACTTGCCCGTAACGACAAGCAACAATTTTCTTTCGGGCACACTATATTTAACAATCTCCCACTTGCCCGTAAAGACAAGCAATGATTGTTTTTAGAGCACCACACCCTTATTCTATCTATCTACAACATTCTCCCACTTGCTCTAAAGCAGATGAGACATATCTCCCAATTTCATACCCGTCAACGCTTATCGGTGACATTAGATGCCACACGACTTGGTAACTGATCGCCTAGGTTGTCGGCTCGAGGCGATCTTTAGGATCAAAACGTCACCTCTTTGCATGATCTGTCTGACCAGGTGGTACTTTATCTCAATATGCTTTTGACCTTTTGTGCCTGTGAAGATCTTTTGCATGAGCTACCTCTCAACTGTTTTCACAAGAAATCGATATCGGCTCATCGAGACCTAGAATCACATCCCGATCCAACAAAGAACTTCTCAAGCCACACTCCTTTTAGTCGCTCCGAAAGGCGCTATGTATTTGACTAATGAGTCAAACCGGCGGTGCTAGATTGCTCCGCACTATTGCTCCATCACTATGAGTAAACATCGAGCCTCGAGATCGATTCACGATCATCCTTAATCCGACAAAAATAGAAACAAGTGTAGTCAACAATACTCGTGTTCGCACCGAGTAATCAAGCGTACAACTCTTCGTTCTCTAAAGGCACTTGAGGATGCACTATATCGCCGCTTCATCGTCCGAATCCAAGATTTGACTGCAATTCACTTTTAGTGATTTGACTTTCTCTATCCAAAAGAGAACTTGTCCCATTTTCTCTGTATCCGAAGATCTAGAGAATTATTCCGTGAGGGGTTGGGTAGGAAACCTCTCTTTGAATCTAGCATGCAAAGAAATGCATCATCATCTTAACCAATAAGATGCATGGGACGTTGCCACAACTTGTTCTCATGCATTCGACCGAGTCAAATTCTAAGATTATAGTCCACATCTCTAATTAGAGAATATTGGCTCATCAGTTTCTGACTTCAGATAACACACTCATGTTGTCCTCAACTGTTGCAGTGTTATCCTTTATAAACACTAATGTCTACTACTTTATCAATATTGATTCTCTGGTCTACAAAAGACTCATCAATATTCTGGTCAAGCCCACACATTTCAAAACATGTGAATTTCAATGACCTGAAGGTTTACTTTAATCCACCAATGGATTTAAGCATAGGCAGTCAATCTACTAATGGCTTTAAGCTAAAACCCTTCTGTTCTGAATGAATTCAAGCTCCTTTGTACGGCAAGAAAGTTTCAGGGCATCATCCCTGTTAGTATTTTTGTTTTTCAAGGAGTCAAGCAAGGTGGAATGGTGAGAGAGTTTTAGGGCATCACCCCTGGTTAACTCTCTACTTATCAGGGAATTACCCCTAGACCACTTGGCTTTGCCTAGAAAGATAAATTTTCTCATTCATTCAACTCTTTTCCTTGTAGATCCAATTTCTCCCACTGGACCTGAGACAATCAGGTGGTTCTACAAGAGTAGGAACAGAACTGGAGCACCAAAACTCCATTTACAGGTTTATGGCTTTAAACCAATCTCCTTTTATCAGAAAACTATATAGTCCTTCCAAAAAAAAGACCATAGGTTATCGATCACCCCAATTGATCAGAGATCGCATAATCACGATGGGTCAACGGTTAAACCATACTCCCACCGCACTTGGGTGGATTGACATTTGCATCGTTGGTTGATAGTATTCATCAGCAGTAACCCCAAAACCAATGTTGGATGTGGTCTAATTAAATCGAGATAGTAACTCCTTGAGTAATCAGTACTTCAAGACATAAGGTTGTTATTTAAACATTCTTTTAGAAAAAGTTGTAAAGATGTATTTGTCACCATCCGATCTTAAGAATCTTATAACCAACCTTCACTCATTGTATTGAGATATTTCACGATCAGTCACCATATGAACGTGTATGTAAAATCTCCAGTCCTACCCTCAAGCATAAATGCTAAATGCCTCTATTTGCGGAAGTGGAATAAATTTACTTCACTCCTTATCCACAAATTCATAAGCATCTTCTAGGTAGACTTCTCGGTATTGCATAACAATGTAAACCGTTATTTTGCAATCAATATCTTAATTGAGTTAAGCAGTGTAATGTAGCATATTAATAACTATACAAGACAATACATGGTTTATCCTTTCAGTGAAATCGTTTCACTTGGAGGCAGGCCGAGCATCAGTTCCAAATATTATGCTATGGCGTGTATCTGAGCATGGAATACACTTTTCTCTGGTAATATCAGAGATTCCTCCAAATATTTACATGAACCATTCGGCGTTTCGAGTAGTCTTTAGACAAAATATCTATTACTCAAAAACTCTCACTAACTTGTATTCTTCATAAGACCCCGAAGGTTTATATGAACAAGCTATGATACTTCTTTAGCTCTATCACCCTTTCCTAATTGAAATGTTACTTTGTCATTTTTCCTTTGAGATATGATAAGTCCACCATATGTGGTTATTCTTGGATCATTTTGGCCTATTTCAATGCCTATTTTGTGATTTTCGTATGATAAATTGCCTTTTTGGACTAGATTACTGCTGTGGCTTTGATATTTTGCAGATATGATGAATCCGAGCATAAAAGGCAATGAAAACGAGCTAAAAAGAAGTCAAAATCATGAAGTCAAGAAGAATCACACCAGGTGTGGAAGAATGGAACAGGGTGTGAAAAAATGCAGAAACTATCCAGATTTTCTACAGGCCAACGAAATGTTCTGATTGGTTGACACAACTTCCAACGTGATTTTCATGTTGATGGCGCAAATTTGGATGGATTTACACGCCATATTAGTCCTATTTTCTAGGAATTTTATTTTAGGAGATAAATTACACAATTTAAATTAAGGAAAATTCATATTTATCAAAAAAAAATTTCCTTAAATTGCAAAAATCATCATTCACGCCATTCATGAGATTTTAGGCGACTCTTCCTCCTCTTTTCATCATCATCTTCTTCCATCCCCAAGAACAAGGATTTTAGGTTTTAAGAATTCAAGAACAAAGTTTTTTCGAGGTTGGATTATTTTATGCAATACTTTGACGGTTTCTTTCTCTCTCTTTTCTCCTTTTCTTTATTTATTTGTTTTCTTGTCAAAGTATGAATTTTATGATTGAATCTTGGAATATTGATATGGAACGTGAGTAGTTATCAGTTTCTAGGATTAGGAGGAACCCGGATATGAATATATGATGTAAAAACTCAATCTTTCCCTTGTTTTATGAAATTGATGCTTATAAATTGATTCTTGTGTGCTATTCTTGTTTGATTGTCGATTTTAATAGCCTGAGAGGGTGAATAATCACAATTCTACGTAGAGAAATTATTCGATAATTAGTGACCGAAAAAGTACTACTTAATTGATACTTTAGGAAACAAGAATTGAATATAGGGTTTTATTGGAATGAAAATTTGGTAAAAACCTAGATGGCATGAAATTATGGTTCTTTAAAGGATCTAAATTCATTCTTTATCGTGGGAAACCGGGTGTGGTTTGAGTTTAGGTACGATCACGAAAATAATTCGAAAGAATATTTTTGTGATAAAATTTGATAATTGCCTTTATAAGTGTAAATTTCATATCTTGAGGGAAATATTGTTGGTAAGTCATATAGTAATTCCGTGGTGACTCCGAAATCCTAGAAATGCTTCTAAATTGAACCTTCACCTAAATCTTGAAGTTCTTGGCTTGTAGTTATATTTTCTTTATTTTATTTATTTTTAGGATTTTAGAGAAAAACCTACAAATATTTGATTTGTCTAGCTAATATAAATCGGGAATTGTTTGGTGATTGACTACAAGTCCCTGTGGGATCGACATCCTAAGTACTACTCGATAAGCCGTGCGCTTGCGGTAGCATTTAGTGATTATATTGAAAATCACACATCAAGTTTTCTGGCGCCGTTGCCGGGGACTTCGGTGTCAACATCGAACGTGTTTTTGATTTTGTTAGACTAGACTTTTTTTTTCCTCACCATAGCAAGCTGCACCTTGCTACGGTGAGACCTTTTTGCTTTTGATTTTTTTTCTTTTCTTGTGCAGAAATTTGAAGTGCCAGCCTTTCATGGATTCATTTTACTCTAGATTCAGTGCTCAAGTGACACCAACTGATGAGAGGATGTATGGAAATAGACTTAACCAATTTAAAGTGAGATGTTCATATTGTGGTGGAAACCATTGTGAAGCTCAGTGCAATGGAGGTTATTCATCCCACCAATGGAATACTTATGACAATTATGGTGCAAGTCATGAGAATCAATTCCAATATAGCCACAACTATGCATCAACATACAATGGTGGGAGGAGTAACTATCCTTATTCTCCGTGGGGTCAAGATCAAAGCAATTGGAAACAACAAGTGTTCCTCACTCGAGTCCAAGTCTAACATTGAAATTTTGTTAGAGAAATCTATAGAGAGCAGAGAGAAATTTTCTAGAGAAATGGCACACCTATTGTGTCTGCTCCACAAAAAAGGAACTGACTTTGGGAGAATTAGTTGCACGTAATCGCCATGTTCTTGAAGATGAAAGGAAATGGAGAAGGCGATTCAAGAGCAGGAGGCCGACCTTGAAAGTCGTGGGGATGAAAACTGTGATCCTTATGAGATCCCACATTGTCTTGATCTAAATGTTTTCGGTGATTCTTTCTCAAAGATTGCAGAGTGTTTGGGCCTTCGTATTAACAAGAGTGAAGCCACATGGAAATTGAACCATCTCCACAAGATAACGGTGCAATAATTCCAGATTCAACATTGATGAGCCAAGAAAAGGATGAAAAGGAGGTAAAAATATTGCGTTTGATTTGAATGCATTTGATAATGATAACCCCCCTTCATTGTATAATGATGTTGAATTTATGGATGTTGAGCATGTAGAGTATATAGATGTTGCACCTCTAATAGTCCATAATTCTCTTAGATTTGTCATGAGCATTGATAAAGAGATTTATAAATTGTTAAGTGGCACTTCATATTTTAGAGCTAAATTGATTAATCGCTTTTTAAGAATGCATGATTATAGGCTCCCAATGCTATATTTGAAAATCCTTGTTAATATCCTTGATATGTGGAGAAAAATGCAAAGGGATGCCCTTCTTTGGTTTAGTCCTCCTTGACAATGATGTTTAAAGATGGTCCAACTGAAGACTATAAATTCAGAATGTTTTTTTTATTTTTTTTTATTTTTTTCTTTCTTGCTTAATGAATAAATAAAGGAAGAGAGTTGTCCTCTCGGTCCTTTAGTCTTGGTTTGTTTTGTTTTTGGTGTCGGTTTGCGCCAGATAACTTTGCACAAGAGGAACTTCATGGATTTTGATGCCATGGTGTGGAATATTTAGTGTGGAGAAAACCACGATTGAGGTGAAAGGAAATTTCGAGGTGCAATTTGAGGCCATATCTTAAAGCGAAACGGGGGAGACGGTTTCAAAAAAAAAAAAAAAAAAAAAAAAAAAAAAAAGGCCTGAAAATGACGCAGATATCACACCCAGATGTGATTTTTATCACACCCAGGTGTGATTCTTCAAATCCCAAAAAAAAAAAAAAAAAAAAAAAAAAAAAAAAAGTGCCTAGATTTGACGCAGGTATCACACCCAGGTGTGATTTTTATCACACCCTGTGATTCTCTTGTCCAAAACCAGAAAAAAAAAAAAAAAAAAAAAAAAAACCGAGGGAATCACACCAGGGTGTGATTATTTTCACACCCTGTATTTCTCTTGTCAAAAAAAAAAAAAAAAAAAAAAAAAAAAACTTTTTCTTTTTAATTCTTTCCCTCTTCCCCACCTTTCACTTCAACTTTCATACCCATAGACCACCATCTCCTACCACCACCTCCCACAACTCCGGCCAACCACCACTCCGGTCACCGGAAAACGACCACCCTGCCTTTCCGACCACCACCTCTTGCCGGAGTCCGGCGAATGACCATCATTAACACAGATTCTTTAAGAGCTGAACGACGTGCTTGCCCCCCTGATTGCTCGTGCTCTCTCCTTGATCCATCTGACCTTCCAGCATCATGATTCGGTGAGTTTCATTCCTACCCTCACTTGCTTTTCATTTATTTACATTGGGGACAATGTAATATTTACGTGTGGGGGAGGATCACTTGTGTAGTTTCCTTGGTTGTTATTCGAGTCTTTTGTCTTAGGGTCAATAAAAGTCACTTAGGTAGAGTTTATGAGTCGAGTCATTTTGAGTCCGTGTCTTGCTTGGATTACACATAGTCATCTCGAGTATGATTCGAAATGCATGAAAATTGTTAGAGACTACTTTGATATGAAAGATGCATGATATAATATGTTTGATTCCACTTGATAAACCACATGTAAATGTGCATTGATTTTTGTTGAGAATGATTGAGATTAAGTGAGTAGACAAACCGTCCGGTGAGATGTTCAAACCATAATGGTGACCACTTGGTCCTCACCAAAATGAGCGTTTATTTTTCTCTTCCATGATTTTGTTCCTTTAGAACTTGTGTTGCATCTTATTGATATTACCATGGTACTTGCATCTACACTAAAATGATTAAGGCACTCGTTTCTTCCTTTACCCACACTTAACACCCTTTTGACCATATATTATGCCCTCACCCCACAAAAAAAAAAAAAAAAAAAAAAAAAATAAAATTGATGAATAGCCCAAATTTCTATTTTGCCCGGCCTTAAGATTATTGGGATGGTGACTATTAAATTCTGAAAACTCGATTGCAAAGAAATTAAGCTTGGGGGAGTCCGTTTTGTGTCTTGAATATTATTTCAAATACAAAAAAAAAATGAAAAAAAAAAGAAAAAAAAAGAAAAAAAAAAGAGTCAATAAAGGAGTGCAATCCCAAAATAGCCTCCTATGTTGTTTTAGTTTTTGTTGTGTAATAAAAAGGGAGTGACGCCTTTATCCTCCCAAAGTATAAAGTCATGTTAGTAGCTCGTTGTTAAAGAATTGTGTAGTTGTTGGACAAACCTCCCTGAGATCTCACGAGTTGATGAATTAGTAGTCACATGTTTCACTAGTTTTAATGGCCTTGAACCACCTACCATGATATATATCCTACACTTACCATTTTTACCACCATTTCAGTCATTTTCCTACCTTTCCGGGCTATTCTCTACCATACCTTCTTCTAAGTCCTTATGATTTGTGTGGTGCATGTTGCTTTGGCGGTTGACATGAGATAATATACAAACATATAGTAGGGCAATTTCATTGGAATGAGCTTGAGAGATTAACCACCTCACAAATATGAGTGTAGAGCGATTTTATCCCATGAGGGTCTACTTGTTTGGTTGATCTCATTCTTAGTGGAAGTCTTTGTCCATGTTTAAGTGTGGTATTTTGAAAGAGGTTGACCATGTTTATATTATGCATTTGAACTATTGAAGTATAATCTATCGAGGCTCGTGTACTTTGCATCCTACTTGAGACTGTTCTATGTGTGTTCTAAGTTCTTCGTCTTGAGTTGATATTTTGACTTGCTCAGGGACAAGCAAGGGTTAAGCTTGGGGAGTTTGATAAGTCCACCATATGTGGTTATTCTTGGATCATTTTGGCCTATTTCAATGCCTATTTTGTGATTTTCGTATGATAAATTGCCTTTTTGGACTAGATTACTGCTGTGGCTTTGATATTTTGCAGATATGATGAATCCGAGCATAAAAGGCAATGAAAACGAGCTAAAAAGAAGTCAAAATCATGAAGTCAAGAAGAATCACACCCAGGTGTGGAAGAATGGAACAGGGTGTGAAAAAATGCAGAAACTATCCAGATTTTCTACAGGCCAACGAAATGTTCTGATTGGTTGACACAACTTCCAACGTGATTTTCATGTTGATGGCGCAAATTTGGATGGATTTACACGCCATATTAGTCCTATTTTCTAGGAATTTTATTTTAGGAGATAAATTACACAATTTAAATTAAGGAAAATTCATATTTATCAAAAAAAAATTTCCTTAAATTGCAAAAATCATCATTCACGCCATTCATGAGATTTTAGGCGACTCTTCCTCCTCTTTTCATCATCATCTTCTCCCATCCCCAAGAACAAGGATTTTAGGTTTTAAGAATTCAAGAACGAAGCTTTTTCGAGGTTGGATTATTTTATGCAATACTTTGACGGTTTCTTTCTCTCTCTTTTCTCCTTTTCTTTATTTATTTGTTTTCTTGTCAAAGTATGAATTTTATGATTGAATCTTGGAATATTGATATGGAACGTGAGTAGTTATCAGTTTCTAGGATTAGGAGGAACCCGGATATGAATATATGATGTAAAAACTCAATCTTTCCCTTGTATTATGAAATTGATGCTTATAAATTGATTCTTGTGTGCTATTATTGTTTGATTGTCGATTTTAATAGCCTGAGAGGGTGAATAATCACAATTCTACGTAGAGAAATTATTCGATTAATTAGTGACCGAAAAAGTACTACTTAATTGATACTTTAGGAAACAAGAATTGAATATAGGGTTTTATTGGAATGAAAATTTGGTAAAAACCTAGATGGCATGAAATTATGGTTCTTTAAGGGATCTAAATCATCATTCTTTATCGTGGGAAACCGGGTGTGGTTTGAGTTTAGATGCGATCACGAAAATAATTCGAAAGAATATTTTTGTGATAAAATTTGATAATTGCCTTTATAAGTGTAAATTTCATATCTTGAGGGAAATATTGTTGGTAAGTCATATAGTAATTCCGTGGTGACTCCGAAATCCTAGAAATGCTTCTAAATTGAACCTTCACCTAAATCTTGAAGTTCTTGGCTTGTAGTTATATTTTCTTTATTTTATTTATTTTTAGGATTTTAGAGAAAACCTCCAAATTTTGATTTGTCTAGCTAATATAAATCGGGAATTGTTTGGTGATTGACTACAAGTCCCTGTGGGATCGACATCCTAAGTACTACTCGATAAGCCGTGCGCTTGCGGTAGCATTTAGTGATTATATTGAAAATCACACATCAAGATAGAGTTCTTAGACTGGGAGATAGGAATCACCCTTAGCCAGTTTTCTGATCTTATCTTTAAGATATATGCACTAATTAATAGATGCTAAAGAATCGTTTATCTAAATACGGAAACCATTTGTCTTAATAGTTTATGATGTGTTACATATACCTTTTCAGTTTTACTTAGTGGTTTTGACTTTATCAGACAAAAGTCCGAGTCTCAGAAACGTATACAAATGTCATATTCACTTTCTTTAAGACAACTATATTATCGATTTGAAAGTGAATCCATTCGTCCCAACGAATCTGAAAACAGAAATTAAATTTCTGTGATATTCAAGGATTAAATGCGAAATTTCTTTCTTACATCACTCCCACTATGTTAGCTGAAATAACTGTCCGTTGTCTACTCTTCATCATGAATGCCCATCTACCTTGTTTTTATTTTATTTTAAACAACTTTATTTTATTAATGGAAGAAATAAAGTGCTACAAAAAGTTTGCCATATCGGCCCGCCTAAGTTTGCGTGATAGAATGCATAGCATGGCCTCCTTAAACCCTATGTGTGGCAAACCCAGTGTAGGAAAATCCATCACACATGGAAGAGTACTCGCTCTATGCATTCCCAAAAAATCCCAAACTCCAAAAATATGTACAACAGTGGAAATCATAAGTAAAATAATGGCGTCTGTGTGTCTCGATTCTTGTAGGAATGAGATGTGACTCGATCGCTGATTATACATCCGAAGGTCGTCGTCGTCGTTCATAGAACGTTGCATCCGCTTGAGAGTATGTAACGTCTAGTTCCGATCCTGAGCATTGGCTACAACCATCGTGTAGGGCAAAACATCACATAGCAATAAAAGAGGGAGCACCATTGGAATCCACGAAAAGAACAAAAACACCTGAATTGCACCCCTATCAGAGTGGTAGGGGTGCGTCCACGGCTCAATGCACTCCAGAGATCCATTGACAGAAGGCGTATCAAAAGACTCTGTCCACATCATCAGCACGCAGGATAAGTGGAAAATATCAAGCAAAATCCAATGAGTAAAATAGATAAAGAACAAAAACACCTGGTTTGCACCCCAACCAGGACTGGAGGGGTGCATCCATGTAAGCAGAGTAAGTGGTATATATGCGTTTTGACTCCCAGGGCGCCTTCCTTGTCTGCAGTTTGTCAATCTGTAAACCCCAGCTACCTTGTTCTTACAAAAGAACTTAGCTTCCGGGTCATAATCCCGGTTAAGAAAGTCTTTAAGGATTCATAGGTTAGTGATCCAAAATCACTTTCCTTATCCTATGCTTTCTTTTATTAATATTTCGGTGTAGCCTTAAACTTGTTTAGTTTTGATGACTTACACTTGTAGACATTTACCTTCCCATTCTTGGCTTTCTATAAAGGAAATGGCCGTGAACTAGCAGTTCATTTGAGTAGACACTACTCGTAAACCATGGGATGTCTATTGACATTGATACCGAATCATTCTTGTGATCTTTGAACTAATTTTAATTTGTCTCCCGTGTAATACGAGTGATAGCAGTGACATACTTATCAATGTCACTTAAGTTTGAAGGCTTAAGAGGGAAATCCTCAACCGGAAAATTTAATTGCATTCTTGATTTATGAGTTCAACGTTCTTGTTACTTTTCCACTTTCACGAAGTCATCATCAGTCAATTTATCATGTTTAGCAGTTTAGATACCTTGAGATGATATGTAGTTGCGAAAATAAATTTTGACAGAAATATAAATCAAATCATACACTACAACATATAATAATTTTAGGAATTATAAAGGCGATGTCATGCATGCAGTTTATCCTACCATTCCAAGGATTTAATCTCACACCTACAGTGCCGCCTTAGGGTAGGTCAAAGAGGTGACGATTAAATTGAGACAATCTCTCTCAACAATTAGCTGAGAATCGGACATCTCCATTTCATTGTTGATTACCTTCCTTTTTCAGCCAAGATATTTCCAAAAATATCCTCGTGAGTGTGACCTACTGTTTCAGATCTCAAAGTACGCCCCGAGTATGCCGTCTTAGGGTCGGTCAGTGACTCGACGAGTACCCAAAATCCTATCCTTTCGGAGACCAAGCCATGCATTTTGATAATGGTGAAGGCCATCCTTAGGGGGCCGAAATCAAATCGGCACGAGGCGTCACCATTCTCTCACTTGCTTGTGTCAACAGTAGAGACCGTGGGGTCGGTTGTCACCTTCCCCGCTCCCACTCGTTATTTTGAAAAATAGGTAGTCTTTTAGGATTTTCATAATTTATTTTACAATCCGAAAAACAATAAATCATGAATATTTAAATTAATCCCCCCACTAGTTCATCGGTTCTAAATACCGTTTAACTAGTGTCACTTATTCACGACTTTCCAATTTTTTTGGATTTACAAAATCTTTGTGTAGACACTACACAATTAAAATTCACCAAGTATTTTATAATCCTAGTCCATTAGGACTTCATGAATTTTCTAATAATTTGAAAAACAAGAAATCACAAAATTTTAAGCTCCCACTAGTTTATCGGTTCCAAATACCGTCTAACTAGTGACACTACATTCATGATTTTCCAATTTATCGATTATTTAGAAATCTCTTGTGTAGTCACTACACAATTAAAATCACTAAAAGAATTTTTATAGTCCTAATATCATCATGATAAAATTTTAGGATCATAGAATTTTATCTCAATAATTTGAAAACAATAAATCATGAAAAACAATCACCAACTTATCGGTATTAAACCCCTGGTGAGCTTTTACGAGTTCACCGAATGGTGTCGGGATTGGCTAAGCCGACTGCCCTCTTCGTTGGTTCATATATCATTTCTTTGGATGAATCGGGCTAAGGCCGCCCATTGAGCGAAACTCGCCGGATAGCTTGACCTTGCCGGACCCCGACGCTAACGCCATGCGTGTCGGTAGTCTTTGGGTTGAAAATCGAGCTAAGGTTGCCCCATTGAGCCTCAGCTCGCCGGATAGCTTGACCTTGCCGGACCCCCGTGGCTAACCCAGCACTTGGACAGACAAGTCGAGTCGAGCCGAAGCCCTGTTGACCGCCCGAACCAATTTTCGAACCTTTTCGCTAAGTTGGTGTCCAACTTTTTCAGATTTTCCAATTTTTCAATTATTAAAATTCTTTAATGTAGTCACTACATAATTAAAATCCACGAATGATTAATAATCCCAAATTAAGTTTAACATGTGAATTTTATATCCCGATAAAATTCCGTTTCCTTTAATTAATTTAATTTATTTTTAATCTAAATTAATTATCCTTTTCATACATGTCTAATTAATGCCAAAATTAATATTCTACGTGTATGCATATGCTAGGAGTGGAATCCATGAATATAATGCATGGCATTGTCATATCACATAAATTATCAAACATGAAAATAAATGCGTAAAAGTAAACCACTGAGATGGATCGTTGAGTACTGCGTAGTATCTAATCTATAAAATATCAAATAAACCCTAAATTATTGTGCACCCACGGCGGGTATAAGAATTTTCGCTCCAGATATTCAATAAAAAAACTCTCTATTTGAGTTGGTTGAAGCTTCTTCTTCTTTCATCACCACCTGAGTTCAATTCCATTCCCACCTTTTTTGTGAACAGAAAAGAAAGAAAAAAATACAAAAAAAATTTCGTCTTTTTTTCCGAATAGGTATTATCAAAAAAAAATTCGATCAGAAAAAACACAAAAAAAAATTCAAAATTAATCCGGCAAAGGGGATTCAAACTCAGGTATGTAAACCATTGAAACTGTGACTTGGCCACTGCACCGGCGTTCAGATTTGATGAAGAATGCATCCGGTTTGAATAAATAGAGGTGCGGCCGGAAATTATTTAATGCAGGAAATTAAAAATTGCAAAAATAAATTACATGATATCCAATACCCGGGAAAAAACGGGTTTACAATAGATCTAACAGTAAACAAGTACCAACCCCAATCCATCTCGTAACCAAAACATTCAATAGCATACATAAAATTAAAAGATGCAATTTTTTTTCTATTCCACTCCTTATTAATTAATTATGCAATTATGATCGCAAAATTGCTTTAACGTAAGCTATGATACCACATGCTTGATATACAGAAACGAATCCGGATCCGATCCATAATTAGATCTTCAGATCTGATTCACAGCACCGATCGAGACACTCGATCATGCACAACGGAAGCTACGAATTAAATTCACATGCGATTTTACCACAATTTTAATTCACATAATTAATTAACAATCTACAAGAAGGTTACCTCAACGGAAAGGAAGAAATAGTCGACCAAAGGAGATGCCGTAGTCTTCGGATTGTATCTCTAGCGACATCGGTGGGCGACGATCATCGCCGTAGAACCTCGCTCGAATATGCACAAGAAAAACCCTAGGTTTTTCTTCTCTTAATGACTAAGGCAAGAAACTAATTTTTCTTCCTTTTAATTTGATATTGGCGCCAATTTGCATGTGTTATTGTGTTGGGATGAACTCTCTTTTTATATAGTAAAATAACTAGTAAAGTGAGAGTTATCATTTTCACACAACAATTACCTATTCCCAAAAGGAAAATATATTTGTCAAAAGATAAGATATATTTCCCAAAAAATCAATCTCTTATTTTTCAATTAATTATCCAACAAATAGATAATTAATTAATTATAAATGTGACATGATCTAGAAAAATTTCATTTCCTAATTTATCACAATAAGGGGCGCCACTTTCATCATTAAATTTAATAGAAAATGTATTTTCTATTTTACATATTATTTACCAAATAAATAATATTCCATATTTATTAAATAAACCAACTATTTAATTTATTCTCGAGTTCCATAAAACGAGAAAACACTCTCGTGTTAGGAGCCAACCCTAGGACCATGGACCTTTAACCAGTAGCTACAATAAATTAAATAAAATATTCATCGAACATAATATGTCTATTCAACTTATTAATTCCGGAATTACGCCACCATAAATCTGAAACTGAACTCTATTGATTATAGATATAACTTATTCTCAAAACGTCGAAAGTCGAAGTCGATAAGTGTCCATTGGTATAATCATTACATATAAACTATCCTCCATAGACTATCCGTAATGAAGCGAGATTATTTCCGTAAACTACTTCAATACCTCTTATCCTTATTTACCATTAACCCACTAGTGATCAATTAGTTCATAACCAATCACGAACTCCGCGGATCGATCGGTTTCTAGGATCAACAAATAAGAGGATTGTCTTTCTACTTCCCGCAAGAAGAAATGTATTCCATATCTATGAGACACACTTCTCACTGATTCCAGAATAGTACCAATGTGAAAGTGATTCGGACCGCGCCTCTTAGCGATCCTTAACGAACACATCAAACCCTATCCTAAAACCGGTAGAGATGCATAATCACTTGAGGATTAAGGTTAATCCATATATGATCATCTTACGATTTAATAGGATTTCTCAATCACGAAATTATATGAAAGCGCAGATTAAATCGGTTCGATCTATATGACTCTCATCATATATAAATGCCCCAATTAGACAGCCAATGTCGACGGTCCGGATAAGACGGTCCGGATAAGACGGCGCATTAATGGTGGTTTAATCAATAGACCCCATACTTTGATTAACTTCACCACGGACTAATATTTCAAGTGTATCATCATAAACTTAATCCTCATGTGTGACACACACTAAGTTATATGGCTACATATGATACGACTTCGGGTTTTCAGTAGTGTATTACTTATAAGCATGAAGCAAATAATAAGATAAGAATAAATCTATCATTTATTAATTATAAAAACAATTACATAAATTGCCTTTCGGGCGCTACTTCCAACAACGACATGTGCAAGCAGTACTTCCAATTGGAGCAAGGTCAACTGAGTTTGGAGGAGCATTATTCACAGATAATGAGTGTGTGTGAGGAGAGAAATCTCTATCAACCATTGAGCGATGATATAACAAAGATGGAGAAGCAACGAACCGATATGGATGTTATTCGGTTCTTGTCTGGCCTTGAACCTGAATATGAACCTGTTCGGGCCCAGATTCTTGGCAGCAACAGCCTCCCCACGCTTCCCAAAGTGTTTTCTCGGCTTCAGAGAGCGTCGATGGACGTTCGTAGCTTCGAAAAACAGGAAAAACAGGAAAAACAGGAGTTCAATGAAGAAAAATCAGCCATGTTGGCTAGAAGTCAGAATTATGTAGGAAATTCATCATACCGTGGGGGTGGCCAAGGTGGTAGAAATTCTCGTGGTGGCAGGAGCAACCGAGGTGGCAGATCGGGCCGTGGATCAGTCCGATGTGAACATTATGGTCGAAATAATCATATGGTTGAAAATTGTTGGGATCTACATGGCAATCCCCCCAGAAGTAACTCTACTCAAGCCATGACTGCCACAAACTAGCATGATGGAGACCGAACAGCACCGAGTACGGAATAGTACGGGCAGAATGGTAAGGAAATCCATGGATCATCGATTCCGGAGCTACTGAGCACATGAGTGGTTTGTTTAAACTTTTGCATGATTACACCCCATTAACTCACAAATCAGTCACACTGGCTAATGGTGGTTCGGCCAAAGTCAGTGCGATTGGCACCACAACATTACTCCCACAATCAGTCTTCCACAAACACTTCACATACCTGATTTCCCGTTTTGTCTATTGTCAGTTAGTAAACTTACCAAAGACCTTAATTGCTCTATACCCTTTTTCCTGATTGTTCTATTTTGCAGGATCTTCATTCGAAGAGGACGATTGGTATGGGTCATGAGCGAAACGGCCTCTACCTCTTTAATGAAATCCCGTATGTTGGTCTTCACACAGATGTATCTCCGATGGAATGGCATAGTCGTCTTGGCCATCCGTCTCTACAGCTATTCTCAAACAGCAAGTCGAAACTTTAGGGTCTTTGGAGTCTTTACCTTGTGAAACGTGTCAAATAAGTAAGCATTGTCATTCCTCTTTTAAAAGAAGTAGTACTCGTAGTGAGTCTATGTTTGAACTTGTTCATTCAGATATTTGGGGTCCGTTTCATATTCCATCTAATAAATTTCGTTATTTTGTAACGTTTATTGATGATCATTCTCGTATGACGTGGGTTTTCTTGATGAAATCGCGAACTGAACTTGTTTCTTGTTTTCATTTGTTCCGTAAATAATTCGGAACACAATTTACAAGTAATATTCGTACCGTCCGTTCTGATAAAGCACGGGAACATCAAAGTGACCTTGTTGGATTGTCAAACTATCTGGCTCAAAATGGTATCATTCACCAAACCTCGTGTCCCTATACACCCCAAAGAGAATGGGGTGGCGGAAGCGTAAAAACCGCAACCTCATTGATGTTGCTCGTACTTTATGATACATATGAATGTTCCAAAATACCTTTGGGGTGAAGCCGTTTTGATAGCCTGTTACCTAATTAATCGAATGCCCACTAAGACCTTACAAGGTAAATCTCCCTTCTCATCTTGTTTCCCATAAAACACCGTTCTTTGTTCCTCTAAAGTCTTTGGTTGCGTCTCGCTATGTTCAAAACCTTGCTCACAGGTCATGACAAGTTCGATCCTCGTGCCTGGTTGTGTCTTCCTTGGTTATTCGCTTTTCGGAAAGGTTACCGCGTTCTTTATAGTCCTATTCTCCGTAAGTCGTTTGTCTCTGCCGATGTCACCTTTGATGATTGCATGCCATACTTCACCGATCGTTTAACCGATACAACCTTTCTTGACCCGTTCCTAATGGCGACCTAATAGTGCCAACCCCGAGTGTCCTTTACCGGTTGTCGACTCTGTTGATCTCTTAAATCTCCGTCCACCAATCATTTTGACTTATCAACGCAAGCGATCCCAGAACTCATGACTCGTTCTCGTCAACTCTTCATATGGAGCCTTCTGATCCGCGTCCTGTTGTCCAACGCAAAGCAACCCGAACATGTGTCACTCAGCATCCCATTGGTAATGTTGTATCCTATGATCGTGTGTCTCCCAGTTACTCTTGTTTTCTAACCCATTTGTCAAGTACAGGTGTTCCCAAAACTGTGCAGGAAGCCCTTAGTCACCCTGGATAGAGACAAGCCATGGTAGATGAGGTTGATGCCCCTTCATTCTAATGGTACATGGGACTTGGTGCTTCCCCACCTAATGCACATATTGTTGGATGCAAATGGGTGTATACGGTAAAGTTCCATCCCGATGGATCTGTGGATCGGTTGAAGGCCAGATTGGTAGCAAAAGGATATACCCAAGTCTATCGGGTCGATTATGAGGAGACTTTTTCTCCGGTTGCCAAAATGCCCTCTATTCGTATTTTGATTTCTATTGCTACTAACAATCATTGGCCGTTGTTTCAGCTTGATGTCAAGAATGCCTTTCTCAATGGGGACTTGCATAAGGATATTTTCATGGAGTAACCTCCCAGGTTTGTTGCTCAGGGGGAGAAATGTCTGGTGTGTAAGTTGCCAAAGGCACTGTATGGTCTTAAATAGTCCCCACGGGTATGGTTCGGTAAATTTACAGATGTAGTAAGATCGTTTGGTTTGAAGCAATGTCAGACAGATCACTCAGTATTCCACATGCATTCCGAGCACGGTTATATTTTTGGTTGTCTATGTAGATGACATTGTTATTACATGAAGTGATCGTGCTGGCATAGATAAGTTGAAGCAGTTTCTGGACAAGCAGTTTCAGACCAAAGATCTAGGGAGACTCCGGTATTTCCTTGGCATAGAGGTTGCTAGATCACGAGAGGGCACGTTCTTGAGTCAGAGAAAGTATATACTTGATTTATTACAGGAGACTGGATTACTTGGGGGACGTCCTGTTGATACCCCAATGGATCCGAATGTGAAGTTGTTAAAAGATGAAGGAGAACTATTGGCAGACCCTGGGAAGTATATGCGTCTTGTGGGCAAACTCAACTACTTGACTATCACAAGACCCGATATATCATATGCTGTGAGCACGGTCAGTCAGTTTTTGGAGTCACCAAGGGTACCACATTGGGATTCGGTGATCCGAATACTATGATTCTTAAAGAAGGCCCCAGGCCGTGGGGTAATGTTCAGACCGAATGGCTATTTGTGGGTTGAAGGCTATTCGAGATCTTGATTAAATTTGGTTCACCATCAGACGGGGAAATCTACTATAAGTGCAGTACGCTTCCTTGGAGGAAACCTAGTGAGTTGAAAGAGTAAGAAACAAAGCGTGGTTGCACGGTCAAGTCTTGAGCGAATATCGAGCAATGGCTCACACGTGTTGTCGGTGGCGTGGATGAGGTATTTCCTAGAAGATATCGGAGTTAAGGTTGATATGCCAATTCCCCTTCATTGTGATAATTAAGCAGCAATATATATTGCGTCTAATCCGGTATTCCATGAGAGGACCAAACACATCGAAGTAGATTGCCATTTCATTCGAGAGAAGATTGTTTGTTAAGAGATTTGCACACCATTTGTTCGTTCAGAAGAACAACTAGCTGATGTGTTTACTAAAGCTTTATTTGGAAATCGGCAGGGTTTGTTTGTAACAAGTTAGGCATGCATGACATATATCGCCAACTTGAGGGGAGTGTTAAAGAACATAGTATTAATAAGGGTATTTGTGGTATTGTGGTGTGTGTGTAAGTCAGCTAGGGTAAATTGTTCGAGCTGACTTATGTGTCTTGGAATAAGGGAAAAGATGAGCCCAATAGGGTTAGGAGTTGTGTTATTGTTTACTATATATATTTGAATAATAAAGGGTGGAGAGATCATTCAAATTTGTTTGATTGATTGGAAGTGCGGCCTAGAAAGTGGATTTTAGAGATGATTTCTCTCGGCCGGCATCTTCATCTTCTTGATTTTGCTTGCCAAATCTAGCCTCGATGTGTTTTAGCTCTTGTACTTTGCTCGATCGACTTCCTTGTTACCTTTCTTTCTCTTTTTCGAATTCTGACTCTGTTTTGAGCCATGGCTCGAAAGAATAAGAAAACCATTGGAGATGGCAGCATTCACGACTACGAACCAGATGAAGGCGATGTTTACGGTGATACACAAGTTGCGGCGACTTCTAAAGCCATTGTTGCTCTCCCTGCAACTCTATTGAAGCTCAGTTGAAATTGAAAAGCTTCCATTAAAGAATGACCTTTGTTCATCATCGACTTCTTTGAGGTCGAACTGCACACAGAGTGGATGATGTTGTTGTTGCTTCTCTCTTGGTGGAGATGAAAGAACACCTTCTAAGTGTTGTAATCACAGAGTTTATGAGGCAATGAGACTGAAATCTGGAAGGCTAGTTACTCCTGTTTGCTACCATTTCTAAAAAAGAAGTCATGCTTGGCGAAGGTGATTTGGCAGGTATTTCTTCTCTTTCAGAGCTATTTAAAGTTGAAAAACAAGTTGAACAAGGTGTTATAGACAATTTAAAGATTGGTGGTGTGTGCGAAAAGACACTTGAGAGTGTTAGTGCTCTGTTGGGCGGGTTTACGCATCTGTAGAGCCGACACGATGGTGGAGTGATAGAACCTGGTTCTTGGTGTAGAGCTTGCCGATGGTGTTTTAGCACTTGAGGACTGGTGGTGTGATAGAGCAGGGGACTCGATTAGAGGTGGATCTGGTTCTATTGCAAGTAAGGAAAATTTTGCCCCTGTTTCTGACAAGGTTGCTGGTGTCACTGAAAAACCCTCTGGTGATTATATAGGGCCTAATGCTACTAAAGCTGTGGAGGAGTTTGCCTCCTGGGTTCAAATGGTCAAAAAGAATAGGGAACCTTCAGATGATGTTGTTCTTTTGACAGATCATGTTGACTGTGTCAATCAAGACACTGTGTTTTTGGAGGAGGAGGATACAAATGATGATTCAATGGGGCGAGTTTGATTGGAATATTTCCTTGAAATTTCTGGAAGAGATCTTGTCCAAAAGATTGTTAATGCTTGGCCTAGGAAGTGCAAATATCACTACCATAATTCTGGATGGATAGTATTCCTGTTTGAACAAGAAAATGATCTTAATGAGGTATTGCAGACTGGTCCTTTCTATGCATTTGGAAAGCCTTTGCTGTTAAAAAATATGCATGTTATGTTCAACTTTAGTAAAGATGCTTATCTTGTGGTTCAGTTTGGATTAATTTGCCTAATCTCCTCTAAGACTTTGGAAAGATAGGGCATTGAGCAAGATCTGTTCCTTCTTGGGAGTCCTCAGTATACTGATAAAGTCACTACTTCCAGAAAAGTCTTGAGTTTTGCAAGGTGTCTAGTGGAGATTGATTTAAATATGGATTTGCCTTCTGTTATACCTATTACTATGCATGATGGAAAGGTCTAAAGCGACTGTTTTGTATGAGGAAAGACCCAAGTTCTGTACCAAGTGTAATAAACTAGGGCATAATGATGAGAGGACATGATGATTTAAAGTGAAGTTCCTTCTTTGTATGTGTCTAGGTCTACAAAAAAACTGGTGTTTCCAAACCTAAATCCTCAAGAAGAAAAAGTGATTGTTATTGAAGATGATGGGAAGAATGATAATGCTACTGCTAGTATTAAGGATCATGTGCCTCCTGTTGTTCCTTCCTCTGGTGATGCTTCCTTACTTTTGGATAAAGGAAAGAGTATGGCCTCAAGTAATTTAGGAAAGCTTGGTTGAGAAGTCGGCTACTCAGGTTACTAATGCTTTTGAGGTGTTGTCTCTGATAAAAGCAGATCTTGGCGGATGTGGCGAGAGGAAGAAGAAGCAGTGCGAGAAAGGTGATCTTTGTTGCTTACGGATCTAGGAAATCTAAGAAGAAGAAGAAAAACAATGAGCATAACACCAATGGTGTTTTGGAAATGATAAAAAAGCAGATAGTGTCTCAGAGGAGATCTCTACAGGTAGACAAAAATGATAGGGTTTTGGAATGTTAGAGGTTCAATAAGGTACATTAAACAATCGATGTTGTCGGTTTTCTCGAGGCGACATCAGATTTCCTTATTTGGAATCCACGGAGACAAAGTTGTCTCAAAATAATTTTGACCACTTCATATGTAAGAAAGTTCCTTCTTGGAAGTGCATTGATAATTTTGATGTACATATTAGGAAAAGGATTTTGGTGATGCGGGATCCTACTTTTCTTGAGGTAGATGTCTTGGAGGTGGATGCTCAATGGATACTTTGCAAGGTGAAGCTCTTGGTCTCTCAGGGGATTTGTTTTACGGTCACTTTTTCTATGGTGCACTCTGTTGGTGATAGGAGGTCCATGTGGGACGAGGATTAGGGAACTCGATTATGCATTACGATTTGCCTTGGATGGTTACGGGGATTTTAATCTTTGTGCTTTTGTGTGGATGATAAGATGAATGGTATTGTTCTACTTGAGTATGAGATGCAATATGGTGTTGATTGTTGTCTTGATGCTAGCCTTTCGATTTGAACTCCTCTGGTGAGTTCTTTACACGGAATTCTCTTGGTGTTTTTACTAGGATTGATAGAGTTTTGGTTAATTCTTCTTGGTTTATTTGGAATATTGAGGCTCTGTCTTTTTTGATCCTCACGGCCATCATTTCGACCACTCTCACTGTAGAATTTCTCTTCTACTAGTTACGTGGCGAGAAAGAAGCCTTTCAAGTTTTTCAATATGTGGGTTTGCGACATGAGAGCTATAAGGATACTTTGGAACACAGTTGGAGGCAAGAGGTTCTTAACCTTTGCTATGTTCGATTTGTGTAAAAGGCTTAAAAGACTCAAGCGCCACTCAAAGTTTTGAACAAGCAGCATTTTGCTCACATTTCTGTTAGGTCTGGTTCTGCTCAGAAGCTCCTTGGGAGATTGCAGTCTCAGTACAATCTGGGGCCTTCTGATTTGTTAGCTTCTCAAATTATGAACCAGAAGAAGGTGTGTACTGCTTTGGAAGCTGCTGAGGCTTCTTTTTTATCTCAGAAAGCTAAAGGTGTTTATATGACACTCAGTGACAGGGGGTCTAAGTTTTTCCACTCTTTGGTTAAAAGGAATAATGCTAAGAGGCATATTTCCTCTATTAAACTGGTTGATGGCACCTTCACCTCTTCTTATTATCAAGTGGGGGAGGCTTTTATTGACTTTTATTCAGATTTGATAGGTACTCAGGTTGCTGTTGTCCCTATTAATGAAGATGTTGTGAATGCTTGCCCCTGGGTTCCTTTGGCTGCTTTTGATACTCTTTTGAGAGATATTACTCTTTGTTGAAATCAAGGATACCTGTTTTCTTTTGGATGATAAATCTCACGGTCGGATGGCTTCTGTTTGGTTTTTAAAAAATCTTGGGATATTGTTGGTGAAGATTTCACTAAAGGTTTGTCTTGGAGTTCTTCCATAATGATGCTTTGTTAAAGCAGATCAATCATCTTTGTCATTGCTCTCGATCCTAAATCTACTCATGCTACCACCTTGTTGGGGATTATAGGCCTATTTCTGCTTTGTAATGTTACTTACAAAGTGATCTCAAGATTCGGCTTCGGACTCTACTTGTCTTCCGATCTTATTGATGTTGCTCAGGTGGTTTTGTTGATGGTAGGGCTATGTCGATGATATTTTTCTTTGTCGAGGAGTTGATTAGACCTTTATGGAGTTAAGAGAGGCCCACACTAGATGCTTGATCAAAGTGGATATCAAGAAAGCCTTTGATTGATTCATTGGTCTTTTTAGAAAGTATGTCTTGAGAGGCTTTGGTTTTTCTGACGGAGTTTGTGAAGTGGCTTATGCTCTGTGTTTCTCTTGCTTCATATTCCTTGTCAATCAATGGTGAGATGAAAGGCTTCTTCCACAGTAAAAGAGGCTTGAGGCGGGGTGATCCATATCCCTTTACATTTGTTGTTGGAATGGAATATTTTTCGAGAATGCTTAGGATTACGGGGAGGACTTGAGTTCAACTTTCATCTTTGGTTGTCGAGAATCGAAGATAAACCATCTTGCTTTTCTTTGATGACTTAATCTTTGTTTTCTAGAGGTGATCTATTTACATTACCCTTAACATGAGTTGTTTATCTTCTTTTGGGGATTGTTACGGCTTGGTGCTAATCTTTCCAAATCACGAAATGTTATGTCTTTGGCTTATCGATGATAATAAAGTGATCTTACGGATATTCTTGGTTTAAGGAGGAGTTTTTCTATTAGATACCTTGGTATCCTCTTTGTCTTTGTAAAGGTGAATCTTGGACATTATGATCCCTTGTTTACTTCCTTGAGGAACTATTTATGATTGGAAAAGGGCTACACTTTCTTATCTTTGGTAAGCTATGACTTATTCTTTACATTATACGAGGTGTTCCTTTGTTTACGGCTTGGCATTTTTCTATTATTGGCGGTGTCGAGTTAAAATTGGACCCGACTTTGTAGGAGGTTCTTGTGGGGGGGTTCTGTGATTCTTTGAGGAAATCCCTTGTTGGATGGGAGGAGTCTGTGTTCCCAAATCGAAGGTGGCACAGGGATTTTTCAATTGGAGGCTTGGAATTTGGCACTTCTATGCAAGATCTTATGGAATTTTCAGTGCAAGAAGGACTGCCTCTGGGTGAAATGGATCAGTGAAGAGTACTTGAAGACCAATGATATTTGGGATTACCAGTACAAGCATGTTGATTCTGCTCTGGTTAAATCTCTGTTCAGAATTAAGGATAGGATTTTGGTTGCCCTTTGGATCTGTTGATCTTCTTTGTGAATCTATTCTGATCTTGAGTGCATTGGAACCTCTTTGAATTCTAGACTTGCTTATGACTTCTTTAGAAGAAAGGGTAATAGAGTTTGGTGGTGCGGGGTATGCGGAATTCTAGGGCAACTCTAAAATCTTGCTTCGTGTTGTGGATGGCCTTGAAGAACTCTTGCTTACTTACACAGGTGGTGTTTGTTGACAAGACTTCTTTGTCTTTGTGGTGCAGCCAATGAGTTTGTTTGTCATTTGTACTCCGAGTGTCCTATTTCTTGTATGGTTTGGGGTAAGATCGGTGTGGTCGGGAATCAATAGGAGAATTTGAAACTATGACTAGTTACATTAGATGGTTACACAGGATGTGCGGGGGTACCTCGATGGAGAATGTGGCGGGGCGACTTCATCTCTGTGGTGGTGTACTGGTTATGGCATATGAGGAATAAGAAGAGATTTGAGGGCATTTTGATGAAGATTCCTGATGTTTTGCATTGACTTAAGATCCATATCTACTACATAATGCAAGCTGTTTTCCCTTTGTATACTTTCACCCCATGATGTTAGGGTTTTGTACATCTTTTGTTTGTACTTTTGGTAGTTGTTGGTGGCTGTTTGAGATAATTTTCTTTCTCTACACACCTAGGGACAGGCTCTGTGAGTTATGCTATCATATGACCCCTTTTTTTCACTTTTTGAGTGTTGATAGGGGTTTAGTGGCTGTTGTTTCTTGTAGCATATAACCTCAGGGGTCTTATGCTCCTTGAAATCAACAAATCTAACATCTTCTCAACATTTTGTAGATACTAGACTAGATCTTTTGTTTAGGATGTAGCTCTTGAAGTTTGCATACCTTGGTTTAATATATTTACATTTAACCAAAATAAAAAAGACAACACATTATATCTTCATACTAGCAACGTTCAAAATCATGTCAGAGACAATGACTAAATCAACGGATATATTTCAGAAATGACAAGAATTCATTAAGGAATTACAACGTTCAAACTAACAAAAGGTTCTAGGCGATCAACTATGAAGAATCGGATGCGAGCGGATGAATTCAGACGTGATCAAGCCAATCAAATCTAAAGAATGCCAGCACTATAAATTGAGGACTTGCGTATCTTGGAAACTAACTTTTGAACAACTTGGGAACAACTTTCATGAACTTTAGCAAGTTTCTTTAAGGCATTCTATATATGTATCGTAAATTATTCAAAGAGCTTAAAAGCAACATCTAGAATCACAAGAGTTAGCAGATCTTCAAATCTTCAAAGACAAATCCAACAAGCTACTCTTGAAGAAAGTTGCACATGCAGAAAAACTCAACAAACTCTAAATCACCTTCTTGGTTCACAACACTTCACACCAACTTGACTCAATATACAAGGAGGTTGAATCAATGCAGAAGTTGCAAGCTTTTAAGGACCGAAGCAGTTGAAGAAGAAGACTATTTGTCAAGGAACTGTGCTTGTGATAGCTGTTGAAGACTATTCCGAAGGAACAACATAGCATGATCAGTGAAGCATCTTAAATTCAAATTGTGAAGGATTTATTGCTCAGATTGTGAACCAGCTGTGAGTTGTCAAGGACAATCATCACTGTTGTATTGGTGTCACAGAACAATAGTGAAATCTTCCAACTTCACAGGAGAAGAGTGCACTAAGGGATTACAACACTTTGAGCCATTATAAACTTTGTTTTCTTTACTTTCCTGCACTTTTAATTTCTGCAATTTACTTTCTATCTGCACATAATATATTCATAGGCACAACTTTAATAATAGCTTTGAAAGGCTTTTAATCCATTTGCACTTTATTACAGTTTATTATGAGATAGAAAGTTTGAAAATCAAACCAATTCATTCACACCCCCCCCCCCTTCAAAACCAGCTCCATGTAGATTGACCTTGGATGATAATCTCAGAAGATTTCAATAAGTTGAAACTAATGAAACCTTACAAGGATCTTGCCAGACATTAGGGTCCCGAAGTGTTTTTTAAATTAACAAAAAATGAAATTTGTCGTTCAGAGATCATAACGGAACCTGAAGTCAAAATATGGAGCATCCATTGTTGATTGATGCTACAAGGAATTTCAACATGTATTTACTGAAGCAGGCTATGCAGGAAACAACTGGGAAAACACATGGAACGCCTTTAAATATCTCACCGACAACATTGACTTCTTTAAGATAGAAGAAAATTGGAGAAGACAGAGGCAAAGGGGAAGATAGAGGTTAAACATTTCAATTTATCGTTGTACTAATTTTTATTTTTCATCAATAAAATGAAATATGTTACTCTCAATGTCATCTTCTCAATGACATATTATTTTATGCTTTTATAAAAGCTTATAGAAGGTGGGTTTTGCCATTTTCAAAATTGGGGAATTTGTTAGGATGTATTACTTTTGAGGATGGCTAAAGCTTGGCCAAATAGGTGTTTATTAGATGCTTGATGTTTGTATGGGTTTAATCAGGCTTGTCTTTGTAATAGGATAAATCGATTAGTTGTGAAGACCGGAAAGGACCATATAAAAAATCTAGAAGATCACCTGAGCAGAAGATTACAAGATATAACTATCAGTCGAGAAGATCCGATCAGACAAGAAGGATTAGATCACACGAGAAAGATCAAATCAGATGAGAAGTACATATCAGATCAGAATAAAAGACAAAATCGGTTGAGAGTAGACTAGTCAATCTGAATGAACAAATCTGACGACCAATTCTGAAGATCACAATTGAGGACAAAAATTTTAGGGATAAAAGATATCAAGGTTGTACTCAAATTAAAGAGCTTATTTTAATTTATTCAGTGATACAACTCAGAGCTTTAGATCAGATTTGAAGCAGGTACTATATTCAAATGAAGAAGAGGTTGAACGAGCATTTAATGCAGTGTAGAGTGTTAGTTGACCAAGAGAGAGCTTGCAAAAAGCACCGTTTTGTTACGTAATGTCAAGCCAAAAGGACAAAAAGATTCATATCCTATTTACAGGCAACGTCTTCAATCGGAGTCAAAAGTCAGAATCAATGGCTAATTACTAGAGGATTCAAACGGTTATTTTCTATGGAAAATTCAAAATGCTCCGAACGGTTGTTTTATGAAAAAGAAGACATCAGTAGAAGCCTAATGGTATAAATACAAGTGAACAAAGAGTAGAAGACCAACCAAGCTACTCCATTCGTTGAACCCAAAGGGAAACCTCTTGAAAACAAGAAGCAAACAAAGAAATATCCAGTATTCAGGAGATTGCAAAATCAGAAGCTGAAACAGAATCTATCTAGTAGCAACTCTTGAATTTGCGCGACCTTGAAGCTACAAGAAAATATCTAGCAAGCTCAAGAATCAAATCTGATCCAACACTTACTCCAATCTTGATTTCGCCAACAAAGAGTTACCTTATAGGCGGATGATGATGTCAAGGACACATTCAACGAAGCAAGTGATGGTGTCAAGAAATGAAGTCGATTGAAGCGATTGAAATTTGTGAAAGAAGCGAGTTGTCATAGCGATTGAAGATATCATCGAAGGAACTACTGAGGGTTAATCGGTGAAGCATCTGAGTGTTGTGAATGATTGATAACTCAGATAGTGAGGCGGCTAATGGCTGTCAAGGACTATTCACTATTGTAACTGTTGTAACAATCTCAATAGTGGATTCCTCCATATCAAACGAGAAGATGGGACGCGGAGGATTAAACTACTTGGAACCCCTATAACGAATCTTTGTTCTTCACTTTCAGTCATATACTTTTAGTACTACATTTGATTTGATTTAGCTAGAATTGCTTTGAAAATAACTTTAAAGGCTTTATTCTGCTGTACAACTTTGATTTGGGTAAAAGTTATAAGAAAAATGGAACAAGTTCATTCACCCCCTCTAAACTTGTGCAAGTCTTTCTCGACACCAACATACCCACACCATCATCCTACTCATTATCCCACCTCACCTCACTAACCACTCTTACCTACATATGTTAACATATGCCCCTGCTTCACCCTCACTCTAACCCACCCATATATATCTTGCCCGCACCCACTCTACCCTCACACATCCCACCGTACATCACCATGTTCTTATACCCCCTACCCATGCACCCCACCCTTATCACGCCTCATCCCACCCTATTGTTGGGTGGGGTTAGATGGAGTTATTGGTGTCTATCGTCATTACATGATTTCTGTTCATTTTCGGATGTAATGAAATTAATGAACTTATTTCATTACGTAGTAATGGAACTTCACCACCCTCATTTGAATAATCTGTTTTTAAGAAAAGACCCGACTTTCGATACGATAAAAATATTAACTAATACTATGCTCTTTCATATACATAAGACTTTTTAGTATAAGATTTAAGTCTCTTAATATAAATCTTTAGAATACTAATAGAATATTTATTACATTTTTCTTCATCTTACTATTATTTATTATTTATCCAACCATTTTTTATTATTTCACAAATATTGTATTAACAATGATCAAAAGTAATTTAGACCTTTTGACTATATATATATATATATATATATATATATATATATATACACATATATATATCTCAAAACATAATTATACTACAAGGCAATATTGAGTATTACGAAGATTATATATATCATTCATTAGTTGACCTTAGATTGTTACTACCACAAAATCGCAACAACAGTTGTACCACAGTGGTTGCGTCACAACAAATGACAACTGACTTTTACATATTTAATCATGACATTAGTCAACAATTGCATAATGGGTTTCATTCATCCATGCACGTGAGTAAGAGCCAAAGCAGGAAATTCCCTCATCAAGTCGTGAATGCCATGACAACAACATGTGAATTTTCACAGCCCGTGAAAAAATAGAATGTTGTGAGGTGCTTAATTTCTTACCATTTTCGGTTTTTTCCCTTCCAAATAAGGAAATGAGATTTATAATTTGGGGTAGCAATGAGCTAATTGATCGTTTATTTTAGAGATGAATACGCTTTTGGTCCTCTATTTTTCTTTATTTTCTCAAAATTATAATCCCTATGATTCCTATCGACTTTTTGGTCCATCAACTGTATTTCTTCAGTACACTTTTAGGACATTCAACGAAAACATAACGTCTCCTACTTAACCCTACTAGGCTACTACCCCATTACGTGTGTCATGTATCACATTAACATTCGTTGAGAAATAATTAATATACAACACATTTGATCCTTTATATTTCTTGTTGTCTCATAAGTAACACTCATCTTTTAATAATGACACTTTTGTTCTCTAACTATACACATATTTTCTTAAGATTATGTACAACCAAAAAATTACAGTTTAGAGCCTAAAAATATCAATATGAAATATAAAGGATTGTTTTGAGAAACAAAAGAAAAATAATGGATCAAAGTGCACTTTTCCTTTTATTTTAGCATTAGTATCAAAGTCTCTATCCTTATCCCCAAATATACTATTAAAAATTACATATCACTCTTTTCATTATTAAATTGAAATCTACTATATCAAAGATGTCTATCTCTATCCTTACAATAATTAAAATATTCATTCTTTATCTATAAATAATTTTTTCAAAATTAATTTTGTTAGAAAAGAAAAAAAGAATGAATAAAAATACGTGGGTGAAATTTGCAATCACCATCATTTAAGGTGACACTATTCATGGTCACTAATGTAGGGAAATGATGGGGAGTTGTATCCCTATATTTTATCCCTATTGTAGAGATAAAATAATACGTAGGGAGTTTGATGTTAACCCCCCTACAACTATGGTATTATCAACCAATCCACATCTGGCTTTCCGTTTCAATATAACTATACATATCAAGTGAAAATACAAATAAATTGTTGAGAACATTGGATTCTTTCCTCACCATTTTGTTATTATGGCATGCACGAGTCATCGATCTCTAGACATTCACATGTTGTCTTAGTTCATATTTTTCATGCATGTATGCAATATTTCCATGCATGAAGTATCATCATCATCATCATCATCTATATATATATATATATATATATATATATATATATATATATGTTGAACACTCAACGGTCATATGGGCTGCAATACTTTCTCCGAACGTGACAACATTTAATCCTGCAAACGAAACTATATATAATACATACTCCTCACTCACTCTTTTCTACTAAAACTCAACCCAAAAACACACTACTTTACACTAGTGCATGGACAACTACAGAAGAAGCCCACTAAAGCCATGGAAGAAGGGGCCAGCAAGAGGAAAGGTGGGCCCCAGAGCGCTACGTGCGAGTATCGAGGAGTACGACAGAGGACTTGGGGGAAATGGGTTGCGGAGATCAGGGAGCCAAAGAAGAGGACAAGGCTTTGGTTAGGTTCGTTTGCCACGGCTGAAAGAAGCGGCGATGGCTTACGATGAAGCGGCAAGGCGGTTGTATGGACCGGATGCTTACCTTAATTTACCTCATCTTAGGGGTAGTTTCAATCCTTTGAACAAATCACACAAGTTCAAATGGTTTCCTTCTAACAACTTCATTTCAATGTTCCCTAGTAATGGTTTGCTCAATCTGACCGCGCAACCAGTGTACATGTCATTCATCAGAAACTACAAGAACTCAAGAAAGCGGGACTGATTTCATCGTCATCCTGTCAAAAAGATGATGCAGAGAAAAACATTGCTGCCCATTTCAATGTTACGAGTTCAATGATAACAAAGAGTCCGGTACCAGAAGCCCAACCCGAGAACAAAGAAATGAAGCCTCAAATCGACTTAAACGAGTTTCTTCAGCAACTAGGAATACTTGAGAAAGATGATCATACCCCTGACGCATGTGCAATCACATCTACCTTCATGGAGAAAGACACGACAGGAAAAGACGATACTCTCCCTGCCTTTCCAGAGAGTCTATTCAACAACTGGGAAGCATCAGATGCGATGCAGGAGATAGAAGATGATCAGCAAGTGGCTAAAAACAGCAGCATCTATGCTTTTAATGGTATCGAAGAGCTTACCCTTCCCCCGTTTATTTGGAACTTCTGAAGTAGTAGTTGTAGTAGATGATGGATAGGAGTCGGGATACTTTAGCTGATCAGGCTATAACACGAGTCGTTAGAAGAATCTTTCATCTTCGTTTTTTTTGGTAATCGAGGAGTGCTGGTACTTTTACAAGCAATAAAAATTATAGATAACTTTGAATAATGCATGTTTTATCTTTGCATCATAAAATAGATGTAAATTTCTTCTCAGAAAAATAAGAAATGGATGTAAACAAAATTGGTATACCTGTAAAAATGAATATACTTCGGTGTGAGTAAAGCATGTCCACCATCTTACGAGAAGAATGCCAATAATAATTTCAACTAAAACCATAACTTGTCCCTAACAGCACGAGTATTCTAAGGAGGAACTAAGTTGATGCTGAAATCTCGAAGTTTATTTGTAAATAAGTGCCTCACGTCCTGGACCAACCCCGATGTAATGGATTGGTATACCGACCAGTTCTTCTATCCTTTCTATGTACTGACATGCAGCCTTAGGGAGATCAGAATAATTTCTGATTGAAGAAATATCAGACTGCCACCCGGGTAAAACTTCATATTCCACCTAGTCATTTAGGAAAAGTGCCCAGTTAAGTTAGAAACAAGACAACAACCTAGATACCCACAGAAGAAATCACCTTCTATGAAAAAAAATAAGGTAAAGTTCTTACCTTGATTTGATCCAAAACACGAAGATCGGCAGGGAAAGATTTTACGGGGGTACCATCAGCGTGACTGTATGAAACGCCCAACTGAATATCAGAAAAATCTGATAAAACGTCAAGTTTAGTAAGGTTCAGAGATGAGAAGCCATTTATTTGACAGGAATATTTGAGTGCTACTATATCAAGCCAGCCACATCGGCCAGGGTCGTCCAGTAGTAGTGCGAATTCTTGTCCAGCGAATCTAAGAAGGTCACCACCTTCACCCGAGTTTTCTGTTGGAAAAGGACCCGAGCCAACTCGTGTAGTGTATGCTTTAACCTGTGATGTAAATGTAAAATGTTCAGGTGATAGCGCATATTAGGCACCAGAAAGAAAATAGTAATCATATCAGAATAGACAAACTGAAAATTCATATACCACTCCAATAAGATCGCCGATAGCTCTAGGAGCGATTCGAGACCGGTGCAGATACCTCCAGCAGAAGGACTTGTGATGTGACAAAGGGGTAAGTCCCAAAGTCAATATCAAGCATTGTTGCCTGACCACCTTCCACCAAAATCTTCTTTTTATCCAATATAGCTTCATTCATGAAGTGGACGGTATCCGTAATGAAGGGTTCCAACCTCTCGGAAAATTCCTTGTACCGTTCAACTTCTTCCCTAAGCATGTCAGGGCCATAATTAAAACCTTTGAATCTAGACGCTGCATCTGATAATAAAATGTCAAGCTTATAGGGAAAAGTGTCCATATGCCTCAAGTCACCTACTCTTATACCATTTCTGATGACTTTGCTCGAGTAGCACGGACCAATGCCTCTTCGTGTAGTGCCAATAAAAGACTTAGCAAGGTCAGCTTCTCTAAGCCCATCAACAACTTGATGAAAATCAAACAACAAGTGAGCGCGATCAGATATCAAGATTCTGTCTTTACATGTGACTCCATTAGATTCAAGGCCATCGATTTCTTCAAACAACCCTGGCAGATGGACAACAACTCCATTACCAATAACACACATAGTTTCATCATTAAGAATTCCTGAAGGAAGCAAGTGAAGAGCAAATTTCTTTCCCTCGGAGTTGTAAATAGTGTGACCAGCATTAGCTCCACCCTGTAATGTAACTGCGTTAAAGGTTGAGGTTGTTGAACACCAAGTGAGGGCACACAGTGTTTAGGGTTTACACAATGACTTCTAGAACCAGAACAAGGTAGGCTTCCACATTCACATATTTTTGCCAATAAGACAATACATTAACATTTTTATGTTGCTTAGAATCCATATTCTCCACCTGGCTTTTAAGTACACAGAGGAACATTCTTATCAAGTTAAAGATGAACACAATTGAGATACTGAATTCTGCCACATGCACAAAAAAGTTTGCATTGCGCCATTGCCTATGACAGATTTAAAGATAATTGAAGAAAGAGGAATCTATGAAAATGACAGAGATGCACAGAACATAATAAGGCTAACTTTGTAAGGCCAGAAAACAGGCATTCAAGAAGCAGTGTTCTAAAAATCGGTCCAGGCGGCGTCTAGGTGCTAGGCGGTCCCTGGCCGTCTCGATTTTACCCCAGGCGGCCATATCTAGGTGGTTTGCTCCCAGGTGGGCATTAAGCATCCCAGTCGGGCTTTAGGCGTCCCAGGCGTTGCCTCAGTGGTCCAGGCGTCTAGGGCTTCCAATATATAAAAATATTTCATTTCATGGA